>JADWQK010000448.1:0-457074 GCA_017933935.1 Sesamia nonagrioides | reverse complement strand
TCGCCTCCTCCTTTATACCGCGTACATCAAGGGACTGGAACAACTTGCCGGCAGCGGTGTTTCCGTCGGACTACAATTTGAGTGTCTTCAAGGCTAGAGTGAATAGGCTCTTAATAAACTAGCACGCTTTACCATCAACGATCGCATCGCTGCTTACCATCAGGCGGGATTGCGGTCAAGCGCTGGTTTATAAATAATAATAAAAAAAAGCCCGTGTCGACAGCGCGTTGTGTTTCACGCGAGCCTCAAAGAGATGCCAGCACATTGTGACCAATGCCTCCTGGGTTAGGTTTTCGGATTGGTTAAAAACAAAAGGTGGCTCTGACACACAGGTAAATGAAGAAACACGGGTGAGTTTTAGTAAGTAAAAGTCTGACACGCCCTTCCGCTCCGCCCAGAGCGGGAGAGGTTATTTGATGATTACTCATCCAAAAAAGGGCCCTGTCATTAACCATAACTTAACAAAAAAAAAATGTTGGATTTTTTAAAGTAAACCACCGTGAATGTTTTCTAAATGGCATTTAAACGATATTGGTGAAAAAATCATAATTTTCAGTCCACAAGGCGATATTTTTTAATAAAATGTGTACCTTAACAGTTCTGGTCGATTTAATTTTCATTTGGGGGATTTGTTTTGTAAAACTCCAGCTTTTATCGAAACAAATACATTCGCAAATGGATTTTAAACATTACTTCGTATCTATCAAACATTTTATAGGCCGATATCTGCATTAAGTGCCCTGTGCACGAGTTAAACGATTATTTGTTCGGAAACCACGGCCTGTTACGGTTTTTATTCACGGTCGAACCAATAAAGTGAACACGGGGAAATCCGTTGTCATTTTGGATTGCCAATGCTTAGCTTCAAATATACAAATGACTGGAATTCTGGTTAATTTTGAATATTGTGATCTGTTTTATCGTATCAGTATCAATTGACCGTAAATTACTCTACTATTTTTTGAAGTCGATTAATCGGTCGGTATTCGGATAAATTATGATTTTTATTATGAGCGGGTAACACCATGGAGCGACTGGTAACCCCGACTGGAGTTGCGTTTGACATAGCGATCGACCGTTGGCGTTGGGCATTCTTTGCGCAAGCTTCGATAGAGTGCGTTGGTCATACTCAAACCCAGTGGCTCTTATCTGTTTTAATCTGAGCTTATCATTGTAATCCCTTAATATTAAAGTGATCTAAGTGTCTGTTCAGTTAAAATAATAAGAATCGAACATTACACTATAGTTATTGTTCAACGTTTTCTCGAAATACCGCCCACGATGGATGCTCATGCGGATGAGAAGACACCTCAACTATCCGAAACTTCGGCCCCGCCTTCATGACGGTTTACCCCGTCATGTATATATTTTTGAATCCTAATGTATTTATTACTAGCCTTCCACCCGCGGAGTCGCCCGCGAGGAATTCGGTTATATCGCGCTTTTTAAATTTCCCTCGGGAATATCATTTTTTTCTGGGATAAAAAGTATCCTATTATTTAATCCGGACTTCTAAATTTACGTCTGCAAAATTTCAAAGCAATCAGTTCAGTAGTTACGGCGTGAAAGCGGAATAAACAAACTCACTTTCCGGTTTATAATGTAAGTAAGGATTGTCATCAATGTAACAGATTTTGAAATATCCTTAAGAAGTACTGATTACACAAAAAGTATATTGGTACTTGATATATATCTAGAATGTTCTTTATTGTGTGCCTACACCATGAAAGTTACAGATATAAATGATTTTGTTATGAGCTTTATATGAATTCTTCCAAGTCATTTCATTTGTTAAGTTACAACACATCTTGTCCGACATAGCCCCAAGAACTGCATGACTAAAGTGGCAGTGGGCTGGACACATTGCCAGTAGGACCGATGCAGGATGGGGCCGACGGGTTCTCGAGTGGCGACCACGCACCGGAAGACGTAGCATGGGTAGGCCCCCGACAAGGTGGGCCGACGAGCTGGTGAAGGTCGTGGGAAATCGCTGGATGCGGGAGGCGCATGACGACCGAGAACCTTGGGTGAGGCCTATGTCCAGCAGTGGACGTCTTTCGACTGAAATGATGATGATGATGATGAGGAATACATCTTGTATCTAAATGTTTGTAAATAAAAAAGAAGTTAAAATATAGTACAACCAAATTGATCTTTATGATCGTCATCATTATCTTCTAGCAGTCCACTGGACATAGAACTCTTCTATTTAACGCCATTCAACTTGATTTTCGGTAACTCTCATTCAGTTACTACCAGTCATCCTGCGAAGAGCGTCGCTCCACCTAGCCTGAAGGCGTTCCACCTTACGAATACTAAATCGTGGTCTCCACCCAAGAACACGTCTACTCCAACGGTTATAGGTTCTACAGCTAATATGGCCGACCAATGCCACTTGAATTTGCTTATTCTGTAATCTATGTCGACAACTTTGGTTCTTTTGCCGGATCACCTCTTTGCGGATTCGGTCCCTCAGAAATACTCCAAAATAATCTTAACACACTAATAATAACTAATTCATAAAAACGACCTACAATTAAAATTAATTTATCATAAAAAATGTCAACACTATAAATAACGGACTACAATTTGAGTGTCTTCAAGGCTAAAGTGAATAGGCTCTTAATAAACTAGTGCGCTTTACCATTAACGATTGCGTCACTGCTTACCATCAAGCGGGAATGCGGTCAAGCGCTAATTTAAATTTTTATAAAAAAAAAGACAAAAGTAGTTTAGCAATAATAACATGAGATAAATAATTCAAAAAGAAAATTTATCTAGGTATGTAATATGGGATGGTGTCTGCAACGCCACGATAATGCGCGTATTTCGTCTACTAATATAATCTAATATCCAACTACATGTATGAATGAAATGTTAAACTAATTAATGTACAATAAGATAAAATAAAAAAGAATATTACGAGCATTTCAAAAATAAACGACCAAATTAAGAATAAACGTCTATCGTCAGTAAATATACATATGTACATATGTAGGCAAACTAAATATATATGTTATGTATGTCTCTTGGGCGTACCAAAGTGACCTATTTCTCTCGGATGACCCTTATAAATTGCTTGGCCGATAAAGCATAGATAATATCTAACGTGCACTAATGAGTTTGGCATCTTAAGTCACGTTGGGGCTCCGATTCAGATTAATCATTCGGAAAATAATTAATTGAGTTTGACCTACCAACGCGGTTAAAATGTTTGGAAAAGCATTATTTTTTTAATAACTGATGAGAAAATTCATTGGCTGGGTGCTGAATTATGTAGCTTGGCTGTGCTGTTAAGTAATTTATTTTGCCATGTCTTCTTGCCATCAAAATCACTAGGTAATAGCGAAGGGTGGGTGTTTTGGGGTCTGTCTTATGTAATATAGACGTTCAAAAAGTGCTGATTCTTAGTCTAATTTGAATAAATGACTGAAAGTAATTTTGAATTATTTACTGAATCCATAGTAAAACAAGTCATGCATGCGATAACCCTGACACCCTGTAAGAAAATCATGAGTTTAATTTATAGTATTTTGGAAATTAATTGGTAGGTACTAATAAGAACAGTTTTGTGGACTTATCATTTCCGAGAATAATATGAGAAAAGTTAACTCGAGCGGAAAAATATGAAACAAAATATCAAAATTGCTGTTATCTCGGTTGAATTGGCAAGAAATTGCTTTCGCGTAAGGAAAGATATCGTTGTTATGACAACGATATTATTTATCAAAAAGGCTGAATATTAACACAGGGACCCAACAATTATGTCAACGACTATTAGATTAAATGGTTTTCATTTGATTCTGATGAAAATTGAAAATTTAATTTAATTTTACCGTACAGCAGGATTGAGAATAGAAGGGTTCGTTAATGATACTAATAAGATTGGGTAGGTTTTTGTGTATTCTGTTATTAGACTGCCTCATTTGTGGTTGAAAGCGCTACTGTTGAGCATGAACGGCTTTACTTGATTCAATTTCTGAGTTGTATTCAACTCAGAAATTGAATCTGAATTGAATTGAATTTTTCCGTCTGGAAGTTTGTCAGCATTCGCAGTCAGTCCGCATTCTGGGTTAGCGTCCAGTTTAATGTTCACTGTAAATACACTGCAACAATAACTGGCGAAAATGTGGGTATACTGTAAGGTAGGAAAACAAAAAATAATGTTCTATACTATATTATCTAATGTTTTAGCTTCATCTATACACATGATACATGTGTTATATCTATAACGAGTCATAATTCTAATAAAAGTATTGTATTGTGGATTGCTTAAGTTTAGTTGATTCTGAGGGTAGAATAACTTTTATAAAATTATAAAAACGACTCGATGGTACTCTGAGAGTGGCATTTCCTATAACTACGGTGACTCGTCCCTTAGTAGACAGTCTTCATGGAGCCGTCGGACCAAGCACACTACCAGTTTAGTATTCTGAATATTCGTTATAGGCACATAATTCTTATGTGCCTGGTCTTATGTAATTTATATTGCTGATATTGCTGATGATTCTAAATATGTCCAGTAAGTAATGTTATAAGTAACTATGTACATAATGTTTCTCCCATAATGTTTTGCTTTAATACTATTTAATTACCCATACTCTGCCTATCCTAACACATGCATCTCTTATCTTACCTACATAAGATATCTACCTAAAAAGATTCTAGACACACTTTTTGCACGCCACCGTTCTTTACTTAATTACGCCGCCGTATCTTATCAAATTAAATTTTATTATTTTTTTTTTATATAAAAAAAATGATAGATTGGTAGATGCAGTAATCTACGGTAACAGGCTGTTATTAGATGTTCCTACAGCTCTATATAAACTCACACTTTCATCTCTTGCGGGAAGACAGAAACTAGAGAATGTCTGGTACTATCAGGCTGGAGCGTGGTCAAAAATAGTTTATAACATAGCAAAAAAAGTTCTGCTTTTCATCATTACATGACTTCTCCCATACCGGGAGGAGCAAGAGGGTGAAGAGACTTTTATTGACTAAAACCCACCCGTCTTCCTTCAGTTGTCTAAACCAAAGGTCACAGTACTTCTTTTGAACAATCTTGGCAGCCTCCTATGATCCTTAATCCTTCAGAATAATGAACGTAAACAAAGTGAAAGGAGTAATCCTTTGCCGTCGTTTACATTCATACATCTCATCATACGACCACCGAAATATTGTTCCATTGTTGTTCAAACAAATCAAACATCCAATCCGTAAAACGTTAATAGCATGAGAAAATAACCTGTCTACATATTACCAATTTTTCATTTCCGAAAAGCAATACTCTGTACCACCGGATGTTTGGCTTAGCTTTTCCAATTTCCTTTGGAATAGGCGTGGAAGTTTCAAATTTTTCGCGGCACATTGCTAACTCCTAATTCCGAAAATTGGATGTAGCGTACATTGAATCGGATCAAAAAAATCGATAAATTAAAACATGAAAATATCGTCTTTTCAAAAGATGTTTTAGTTTAAATTGATACATCTTTTGAAATTCCAACTAAAGTTTAGGCTTTAGTTGGAATTTCAAATAAGGAGTTTTATTTAAGTCTGCATTTTGTTATTACTGGAGGTGAGATATGAAAGACTTAACACATACTCATCAATTTAATATCATCTTAGGCGAACTACTAAGTATATTAAATTCACCAACAATATATATTCACGGAATAAAATTATGATGAGCCAAAATTCATTCATCTCTATGACAGCCAAATCCCTATTTAATATCGATATTAGACGTGGCAACAAGAATAATAAAAGATAAAACACAGACGGCTAATCCAAAAGGTTGTAAATAAATACTAAAAGGAGTATAGTAATGCCTTTTATAACTGTCTAACAAACGCTGCAATATATTAGAATGGAAAGAAATAGCCCGCCGTGGCTCCACGTAATACTCTATAAAATCTTACGATTCTCTGATAATATAGAAACAGTAAGTTTAATATAAGCTGATAGCTTTCCAGTGAGAAGTATGAATATTGTTTTATGAAGCTGTAATGGAAGTTTAAGCTCATTTTTTATAGACACTGATATTGTTTCAGCTTATTGGAGTTATTTATCCACAAAACCAGATCAATATAATACAGATTTAATTTGTTTTTGTTTTCACAAACATAAAAGCCACTATACGACTATTTATGTAGTATATAATCGTATAGTGGCTTTTATGTTTTAGATGGCAATCAATCTATAATAATGTTTCCACAGGCTCTCGTCGAGAAATGATCAATCTACCAAGCTTTTTTGTTCAAAATTTTTAGTTCCAGGACATTTAGATTCCCTGACGATGTTTTGTTTCGCCGTTTTAAGAGCAGTACTCATGAAATTTGTTCAATGCTACCTTTGAACAGTGATTCAGCATTTCGGCAGCGGACGCGCGGCCTGCTTCAAATATTGTTGAAATTGCAGAATTCACGTATAGAATACCAAGACGTTTGTACATTTAAGTGTGTTGGGAAAAAGTAGTATATAAGCTGTAATATTGTGTAAATAAATCAGATTAGAATTTATTCTGGTCTCATTACCCCTCACTGTGGCCAAGACACCCTTAGCCATCTCTGATCAGTCCTGTGAGTCTGCTGGACTGGCAGTGAGTTTACCCTTCACCCTTACCTGGAAATCCTACCTACTAATCGTCTGTTACCTTAGGTTTCTTGGTGCAGACATCCCGCACTTATATATATATATATATTTATTTATTACGAATTATATAGTAGGTCAGGGCTGTAGGGCTTATAGGACTTAGGGTCGTAGGGACTGTAGGGCTTATAGGTCTTAGTTTAGGTTCTGTTACCTTTCCGTATAGGCGCATGTACTACCGCTACCTTTAATAAGGGTGGTCGTACAAAATTATTAACACAAAGTAAAACGCTTGTCTACGTTCAAACTTACGACGTATAATAGGTAAAGTCAAGGCGTTACCACTAGGCCATCACTACTCAACCGAAGCAGCTTATGGAAAATTAGTTTCCAAATGAGTAGTTGAAGCAAACGACTGCAAACAGGCGTAGAAAACATTATCAGAACAAACAGCCCACGCAGTAGGCAAATCTATTGAAAGTTTATCCATTAAAATCCCATTTACTAAGTTACCCAATTTAATCAAGGGGTTAAGTACTATTTACAGCAGTTTAAATATTTGATAATGGATAATTATCAACTAGGCAAAAATTGTTATTTAAAAGCTGTAACATTACTTTTGACCATTATTTACTTACTAGCGGCCGCCAGCGACTTCGTTTGCGTGAAGTTAGCTATGTTCCGCTTCTCTTGGGGCGCAGCGTGATGTTATAATATAATCTAAAGCCTTCCTGGATTAATGGGCTATCCAACGCAAAAGAATTTTTGTAATTGGACCAGTAGTTCCTGATATTAGCATATTCAAACAAACAAACAAACTCTTCAGCTTTATATATATTAGTATAGATTTAGAATCTGGCTTAGAAACATAATAATAAGTACATTAAAATTGGCACAATGATGTATGTTGTTGAAGCGTAGCCGTTGACTGCCGTCAAACAACACTTTCAAAAACAAATATCAAATATTCTAAAACAAATCTTCTAGAATCTAGAAGTTTCGACTTAGCCTCTTTGGCCACGCGGGAATGGTTCCAAAAAGGTTTGCGTTATAAAGCTTACTATTTAGTGGTGCAGCTGCTGAGTTTTGAGATTTAAAATGTAAAAATTTTCTGTCCAATGTATGTAAATTTCCTGATAATACTTCATTTAATAAATTTACCAGCACTTTAAAATAATAATTGATATAAAGCCAAAAACTAAATCCCAATTGTGTACATAATTTGAAGAATTTTGTAAGAAATTCCGAAAGCATTGCTTCATGCTTTCGGAATTTCTTACAAAATACTTCAAAAACTATTCTACATATTTGAAAAAATCGCCTGCTTGTTTCTGCAAATAACGCGATGAATGGTTTCGAATTGTCAAAATAAAAAGCATTGCGATTGTTAGTGCGTTAGGCAAATACCCGATCATAATCATTTCGACAGTCGTTATGGCGTGCTGCTAAGTCAAGTACTACGTCATTAGGTTGGTGCTAAGTTTTCATTTGCTATCTTTTATTACTATCCACTACAGTCGTTATTATTATATCCTCATCATCATCATCTCAGCGTTAATCACAGTCACATCCGAAGCTTTTTAGCTTTGGAGCCTGGAACCCCAGACTCCAAAGTTAAATTATCGAAGTTTAGCCAAAATCCGCAGTTACACTGGTAACTGCTGATTTTGGTTAAACTTCGATATTTTCCGTGAAGCGACAACGACATTATTATACCCTGTCATTGTGTAATCCGTAAAAAAGCCTATCGGTTAAGGAAAAAGTAGCTACAAATGTTAAAATTAAAACTGCATTCAGTTACTAGCAGCGCCCCACAGTTTCACCCCCATAAATCATGATTCTGTAGAAACGTCAAGATAAAAATTATCATTCCTAATCCAGGTCTTGTCCCTTCTCATTTTAATTCAAATCGGTTAAGCCCTTTTAACGCGTGTACGTAAACAAATATACAAAAAATCAAATCTTTTCTTGTTATAATGTCAGCTTAGGTTTATTAAAATAAAAATTATATAAATGTTAGTACATGACATTAAGATACACAGAATAATAAAAATAAAACCGGCCAAGTGCGAGTCGGACTCGCGCACCAAGGGTTCCGTACCATTATCTTTACAAACGGCAAAAAAAATCACGTTTGTTGTATGGGAGTCCCCCTTAAATATTTTATTTTTTGTATTTGTTGTAATAGCGGCAACAGAAATACATAAACTCTGAAAATTTCAACTGTTTAGCTATTACGGTTCATCAGATACAGCCTGGTGACAGACAGACGGACAGCGAAGTCTCATGAATAGGGTTCCGTTTTGTCTTTTAGGTACGGAACCCTATAAATATGACTTCTTTAAGTCATGTTTTTTATTATTTTCTGTATTTTAATATCTTCTACTAATATTTGTTTGTGCAGCGATGGCCTAGTGATATCGGCCGCGACTTACAAGTTGTAAGTCATAGGTTCGAACCCCATCAGGCGCTTTACTTTGTGTAAAATAATTATTTCATCACCGCTGCTCTCAAAACGGTGAAGAAAAATGTCGTGAGGAAACCGGTATGTCCTGGAGCCAAAAACTTCAACGATATGTGACATCTACCAACCAGCGTGGTACATTACGGCCCACTCCCTCTCACCGAAAGAAGGCCAGAGTCCCAACTGTGGGAACATTATAGGCTGATTATGATTATGAATATTTAATTTACTTTTATTATAATAAACCTAAGCTAACGTTCGAACTCTCATGTCGGACCCACTCCAATTCTATTTGGTTGCTCTGCACTCGAAGTTATTGACGAGTATATATACCTGGGACAAACAGTCCAACTACGTAGGTCCAACTTCGAGAAAGAGGTGTCTCGTCGAATCCAGCTCGTCTGGGCAGCGTTCGGGAAGCTACGCTACATCTTCTCGTCGTCCAAGTTACCACACTGTCACGAGACTAAAGTCTTTGACCAGTGTGTGTTGCCAGTGATGACTTACGGAACTGAAACGTGGTCGCTCACAATGGGCCCCATACGAAGGTTCAGAGTCACACAAAGGGCAATGGAAAGTCTGCGTGATCGAATCAGAAATGAGGAGATCCGCAGAAGAACCAAAGTCACCGACAAAGCTCTGCGAGTCGCTAAACTTAAGTGGCAGTGGGCAGGGCATATTGCTCGTAGAACTGACGGCCGATGGGGCAGTAAGGTTCTGGAGTGGCGGCCACGTACTGGAAGACGCAGCGTAGGGAGGCCCCCAACAAGGTGGACCGATGACCTGGTGAAGGTCGCGGGAAGCCGATGGATGCGGGTAGCACAAAACCGGTCAGCGTGGAAAGCCTTGAGGGAGGCCTTTGTCCAGCAGTGGACATCTATAGCCTGAAGAAGAAGAAGCTAACATTAAAAAAAGAAAAGATTTGATCTTGTGTATGATCGTATGACGTACACGCATTAAGATTGATTAGGTATTCGTTTTGAATAATAAATCTTTTGGTCTGGTCTATCCTATAATCGTAAGAGAACAAGTATCTCAACAGGTACACCGCAGCTCTTCGTTGTAAATTGCCAATTACATAGACTGCATTATCAAGGATTACGTGTGTCAGACACTAGGTAATTGATGAATCTACGGACATGTGCAGACGTACAGGACGTGTCGTGTCGATACTGGATCAGGTAATGTCGTTACCGGACTAATACATTAATACATCTTAACGTCGTACCTGCTTTTGGTAAGAACGTATCTACGTTCTTACCAAAAGCAGGTACGACGTTAGGATATATCTATTCATCTGAATAGATATATCTTTACTAATATTACAAATCGGAAAGTGAGTTTGTTCGTTTGTTCCGCTTTCACGCCGTAACTACTAAACCGATTGCTTTGAAATTTTGCAGACGTAGTTAGAAGTCCTGATTAAATAATAGGGTACTTTTTTATCACGGATTAAAATTATGTTCCCGAGGGAAATCTGAAAAGTGCGATATAACCAAAGTCCACGCGGGCGAAGCCACGGGCGGAAAGCTAGTGTCTTCATAAAGAAAAAGTATTTACCTTTTGTGACTCGTAGAGTAAGACCATAAAACGAAACTAATCAACACAATATGATTTTGCATTTTTTTTTTTCTTCATTCCATCGAACTATTAATTCGTTACTATTTTCAAGTGAAAATAATTTAGATGTACTTGACACCAGTGGTTCCTGGTTTAGAAATTTGTTTGTGAAAAACTTCTTTACGAGAAAGTAATTGTTTACATCTGAACGGTTTTTAGAATATTTATTGAAAATTTTTATATACAAAATGTACAATAGCCGGTACTAAGTCCGCTTTATAAATTATTTTATGATCTAATTTATGCATAGGTATTTTGCTCTGTCTATTTTATGTTCTATCAGTGGAAACTCGTAAATGTCCTTCAACTAGATATTTTTAAGGTATAAAATAATTTAATGACAGACAGAGTTACTTTCGCATTTATAATATTAGTATGGATAACATTGTACACCATGCTTCACACAAATAGATTATAGTGTTACGAATGCACCTTACGTCAATGGCATAAGCTTCAATATTGCGTGACATGCCGTACGTAACTTTTAAGCCCTATATCTTGAAATCTAGGCATTGTCAGATACAAAAACGCATTGCTAGACCTAGGATGGCCTATCGAATGGTACTGGTTTCATCAATATTTACAACGAAGTGTCGTATCGAAATGACTAGAAACTCGTCTCTTGTGAAGTACCTGTAGGTACCTACTGAACGTATAACTAACTAAGCGTATTAAATATTATTACTTCTAGACAGATCAGTAATGTTCGATGAGCTTAAAATCGACAATCGAAGCGAAACAAGCGATAAGGAAGAAGTGATTTTTGAGAAAATCTATAGCGACAACTGCAACTTCTATGTTAAGTAACTACGTGAAGTAACTTCTGTGGTGTTGCTATTTGTGTATGATACGGACTTTGTGGATCCAAGGGGAATAAATACTTTGGTGCAACATCCGCTACTTTCTACTTGTCATTGCCTACTCTCGACTTTACCTTCATTGACAGTAGTATTGCAAATAAAGTGCAGTACATTACGTATATTCTTTGCTAAAAGCATTTTTTATAAAACATTTAATTGAAATCACTTGTGAACTCGTATGACAATCTTGTGAAAATCTGCTAACGAATGTTCAACTGGTTGACTACCACAAGTAAAAGTCCAATATCCCGTAGAGAGTCATACGATGCTCATCGCATTTGGGCAGGATTTCCTTTGAGTACGCTCGAGTGAGCCGTATGTTCGGGTCTGGGTAGTTCCGTGGTTCGGTCAAAGTGAATACCTACTACCATTGTTGTCAATTGCATCGGTTAGTTGACACGTGTGGTGTAGACATTTACTTTTCGTACAAGGGTTATTTTTATACGGCTTTGTTGAATGAGCCAATTCGAAAAAACAAAAACAAGTTAAGGCTTTTATTCAAAGTATGCAGTTTTATTTTCTTAGAATTGTTTTATCATGTTGATTAATATCTTATTATGTATCTACCGAAACATACACCATTTCAATTTTCGGAAGAAAAAAGATGAGTATAAGCTGATTGAAAACAGAGTGAATAAAATTTCCGGTTGTAGATTTTTTTTTTTTTTTGGATTGAGATTTCATAACCAATAAACATTTTCATAAGCTTTTGTGTTTCATTGAATCGACTAACAAAGAGTAGGCCCAATGTTTTCAGTTACAATTTCCTTGTAGCAGCCTTAACATATTTTGTTTCATATATAAAAATATAAAACATACTTCAGAAATTATCCCACGGGAACGTACTACCACAATAAAGTACCATATCTATTAATCCAGATTATAAAATATCTGTGTGCCTAATTTCGTCCAAATCCGTTCAGCCATTATTAAAATAATCCGGAACATATGTACATATTATGTACCTAGGTATATGTAGACCAACAGCTGACAAACGGAGGAAAATTTATTTAAAAAAAAAATATTCACCAACAGACTGTTTGTAAAAATAGATGCAACTCACTAAAAGCAGAAGAAACTAATGATAAAAGAGAACTGACTTAGTTTTAAGCCGTTATTGTTACTTATACAATGGATCTTGTCTAAAGTATATATAAATAGTAATGACTGTGTTTCTTTTTTTTTTAGTAAATTGTAAATCAGTGCTTCACAGCAATCCCGCCTTATGGTAAGCAGTGATGCAAACGTTGACGGTAAAGCGTGCCAGCCTATTCACTTGAGCCTTGAAGACACTCCAATTGTAGTCCGACTTTTCCTGATGGCTGATGAATAAAAATGTAGGAAATATGTTTTTGTGTTTCTGTTTATTCAGCCAAACTTATACTAACTATATATATATATGACAATTAAAAACATGACAACGTATAAAAATACAAAAAAAGAACAATAGAAAAATATAAATAACAAGAAGGTCTTTTCATCAGGAAGGTACTATGCATCGATCTCGATCGTGCACATGCTCCCCCTTTCAAAGCAGAACGATCTTCTTTAGAGGTCGGCGGAGAATGCCGGCAGAGGTCCTGATGTCGACTACTCGTTTCCGTCACGACCAGGGAACAGCGCTGTGACCACGCCTCGCGGCCACGTGCCTCTCGGAAGGTCTCCATCTGCGATCAGTACAGGGTCTCCTATTTTGACCGACACTTCACCGCCGTGGACTCTTCGTGGTGCTATTTTGAAAGAAATTCCGAAAGCATTGCTTTATATTTGAAAAACTATTCTACACATTTGAAAAAATCGCCTGCTTGTTACTACAAATAACGCTATGAATGGTTACGAATTGTCAAAATAAAAAGCATTGCGATTGTTAGTGCATTAGGCAAATACCCGATCATAATCATTTGGACAGTCGTTATGGCGTGCTGCTAAGTGACGTACTACATCATTAGGTTGGGGCTACTTTTTTTTTTACATATTATAAACCAGCGCTTGCCGCAATCAATCCTGCCTGATGGTAAGCAGTGACGCAATCGTTGATGGTAAAGCGCACTAGCTTATTAAGAGCCTATTCACTCTAGCCTTGAAGACACTCAAATTGTAGTCCGACGGAAACACCGCCGCTGGCAAATTGTTCCAGTCCCTCGATGTACGCGGTATAAAGGAGGAGGAAGGATCGTAGTGGTGTTAACAACGTAAGGGTGGAAACCAGCCGTACGACGAGTCGTCCGCTGGTAGAACGGAGATGGGGGAATTAAATCATGCAATTCCCTCGCACACTCCCCGAAATGCATCCAATAGAACACCGAAAGGTAGCTAAGTTTTCATTAGCTATCTTTTATTACTTTCCACTACACTCGTTATTATTATAAGGATATAATGAGGAGGACATCATCACCATCTCAGCGTTAATCACAGTCGCTTTCGAAGCTTTTTAGCTTTGGAGTCTGGAACCCCAGACTCCAAAGCTAAATTATCGAAGTTTAGCCAAAATCCGAAGTTACACTGGTAACTGCTGATTTTGGCTAAACTTCGATATTTTCCGTGAAGCGATAACGACATTATTGACCCCCACGGACTTACGCGCGACAACACGTACTCAATGTGGGCTCTTCCATAATAATTCTTTATAGTTGCATAAACCAATTATTAGCTATTATATGGTATACTGTTGTGTAGCCAAGTGCATAAACTATCTAGTGAGCAAATCAGTTAACTTATATCTCAAGTAATCGCGACATAAACTTAGTGTAAAGAATTTTCTGTTGCAAAAATTTTAATTTTGCACGGTGTAGTGTGTGAACATTGAACAAGTAACAGCTGAGCGTCGCGACAAGGACAGCGACAGGCGTTAGCTCGTATTCATTCGGCAAGTACGGAGCGACCGTGGCCCGTTCGGAATAAGTTCGGGTGACGAAGATTTACGAAGACAAGTGCGCGTGCGACTGTGCGACACAAACAAACTATTAAGGTGCGCGGTGACAAGCAACTTAATGTGCATTAAACCTTTCCATTTATTCCATTAAATTTTAACCTTTCTGTGAATCATAATATTCTAAAACAATGTCAAATATTCCACGCACACCTCCAAAAACTTCGAGAACACCAATTAAAAACAAGAACCAAATACAAACTCTTTCCGAACCAGATATAAACACCGCCATAGCAAGTAGCGATTACGTGAATACTAGTAGACAAAGTCATAAACGTTTGCGTCAGGATAGCTCGCCTCGCGAAGTGTCACTATCGTCGCCGGACCTCCGCGAACACCAAGCTTCTTGGATAAATGACCAGGAAAAGGGGTTATCCAAGTTTCTAGCGGACCAAGCGGCTATGATGGCAAAAATGGTGTCAGATATTGCTGAAATCAAGACACATAACAGCCAGATAAAAGCATCTAGCGTAGACATTCAAAAGAAAAACGAGGAAATTATTCAATCTATGATTTTTATGAATAAGCAATTCGACGAAATGAAAATAGAATTAGATAACCTGAGGAAAGAGCGCCATGACCAGCAAAAATATATCGAAAGTCTAGAACAAAAGATAATTGATTTACAACATAAATCCAGGTCATCTGGGATTGAACTGCGAAACATCCCGGTTGAACAGTTGGAAACCTCTGACAGCCTATTTAAGTCGGTGAAAAATATCGGCGAAGCTGTAGGAGTTCATATAAAACAAGAAGAATTGCGTGATCTATACCGTCTCCCGGCCAAGTCCAACAGCGCCATCTCTCCGCGGCCGATTATTGCTGAGTTCACCACGGTACTCACGCAGCAAAAGTTTTTGACTGCTGTACGTTCGTTCAATTCTGGTAGGAAGAAGGAGGAGAAATTAAACACACTAATTATTGGTGCATCCGCCGAACGCCAACCCGTGTATGTCGCGGAGCAGCTTACAGCCAGTGCAAAGAAGCTATTCTACCAAGCCAGGGAGTTTGCAAAGAATAACTCCTACAAATATTGCTGGACCTCGAACGGTTTAATTTTCTTGCGTAAAAAAGAAGGCGACAATCGTTTAATAATAACCTCAGAAAAAAGTCTCAAAGCACTGACACTTACGCAAAAGTGACTACATTGTAAGCTCATTTTGAAAATAATCTCGTGTCCTTGTATGATAGCATTTGTTCCACTTATATGTACCACATTCATTTATTCTTACTTATTTTTTAATCACATAATTGTCGTCTACTATATAGAACTCATTGGTCTGTTTACATTCCCTACCCATAAAATAAACCCGTGGAACAACTATACCGCATATTGTCACTGTATAATACTTGTATGTACTCCTATTGCAAACATTCCGGGTAAACTGAATCTCCTCAATATTTTGTACATAATTTGTTGCTATGTAAAGTATTCAGTTAATGTTATGTGTACAACTATTGTACCAAACCTTCCACGTATTCATCACTTATTTTGCGGCCACTATTTTCTCAACAAAATATTTAGTTTATCACATTATTTCTGCTCATATTATAGTTTTATTACCTATGTTTTAACTACTCTAATTCACTTATTAAATTACCTGGTTGGCTTGCGTAACACAAGAACACATACACTACCACCTACCTACTTATACAGATCTCACTTCATCTTACCTTACCAACACATACAATCACGTCATTTTCCTTACACTACTAAAACCTGTACACAAATATATCTAGCTCACACACACAAACCTAACATTATGCTGAGATATCCTGTCCATGGGGTTTCCTCGTCAATGCAAACAACCGTGCACTTAAACATAACAATATCCCACCTACCGTATCTAACTGATTGTAAACACATTAATAAATTTCCATCATACACAAAATAACATGCACTGCATAGATGCAGTCTCAGTTTCGGAGTCGTCTGCTTGCGATTTAGATAGTTGCATACCAAAAAACATTGTTCTCAGCCAATCGCTCAAAATCCTGAACCAAAATATTAGGAGTATTTCAAAGAATATGCCAGGCCTACATACTATTTTAGCAAGAACTAAAGTAAATTGGGACATAATTACTCTAACAGAATGTTGGCTGCGTAACTCACCTAAAATCCCTGAACTTCCAGGCTATGATTGCTTCGCGACCTCGAAGAATCACACTCAAAATGAAGGGGTAGTTGTTTTCGTCCGCAAAGAACTCAAAGCCACTGTAGAGGAACCAACCTTCTCGGATGCAAACTGTATACTTACAAAAATTGACTATAAGACGGTCCTAATATCCATATATCGACCACCAGGCTACAAAGATATTACAAACTTCATAAATTCACTAGACACTTTGTTGGCAAATGTATCATCTTACACTAACATCATCATCACAGGAGACATTAACATAAATATTCATGAGCATTCGCACGACACCAACAAACACACTTACCTTAATCTTCTAGCCTCACACGGACTGTTGACTGCTCACACCCTACCCACGCGGCTAAGTGCCTGTCTCGATCATGTACTATTAAAAACCCAGTTTCCTGCAGTAACCCACATAGCGCACTCAGCACTAACTGATCATGAGACAGTTTTACTCTTCTTAGCAAAACGTGCCACTGGAAAAGTCTCACGTAAAACTGTAGTTAAAATAGATTATGTGCAGTTAGATGCTGATCTTGAAATACTCGATTTTAGTCCAGTATATAATACCCAGGATGTCAATAAAGCAGCCGAGATAATGACTAACCTGATCATAAATGCAGTAGAGTCAAACTCTAATAAAGTAAGGGTTCCAAATCGCAAAGTTATCATTAAACCATGGATTACGCCCGGTCTACTTAGATGCATGCGGCATAGAGACAATTTGCACAAACAACTTAAAAAGGCACCTACTAACGAGATACTTAAATTAACTTTTACCAGATATCGTAACTACTGCAACGGATTACTCAGAAAAATTAAATCGGACTATGAAAAATCGCAATTATTTAACGCAGGCAAGAACATTAAACAGATATGGACAGTCATAAATTATATCACTAATAGAACCAAAAAGGAAGATTATGTATCTAATCTCCTAACCTTATCTAATACGCCAGAGGCTTCAGTGAACAAAATCAATCAATATTTCGCGGGAGTAGGCAAAGGACTAGCCGAGAAAATTACCACAGCTGTTGAAACCATAGAACCCACTACCACCCAAAGCAACTGTTCGCAATCAATGGGTATGCTTCCTACTGATGAAGATGAAATCACCCAATTATTGACCTCCTTACGCGATAACTGTGCGGTAGGTTATGATGGGATTTCCAGCAATCTCCTCAAAAAACACAGAGCCATAGTTGTACCTCCTCTAACTTATATCTGTAACCTCGCGCTTGCCACCGGTAAATTTCCCAATACGTTTAAAAAGGCAATTATTCATCCAATATATAAAGCGGGGGATAGAAGTCGTGTCTGTAATTACAGGCCTATAGCTGTACTTTCTTCAATGTCAAAAATACTGGAACGGATCTTGAACAAAAGACTAACAAAATATTTAGAAGAAAACCAACTATTGTCACCGTCACAGTATGGATTCCGATCTGGCAAGTCAACATCAGATGCAGTTCACGATCTAACCAATCATGTGGTTATCAACCTGGATGCTGGACAGAAAGTCTTAGGTATATTCCTAGATCTAGCTAAAGCGTTCGACACGATTTCTATCCCCACTCTGATTAAAAAGATGGAACGTATGGGAATAAGAGGTTTGCAACTCAAAATCTTTGAAGACTACTTGACTGAGCGTACACAGAGAGTAAAAGTTGGGGAATTCTTAAGTGATGAGTGCACGCTGACCTACGGCACGCCCCAGGGCAGTGTCTTGGGTCCGACTCTCTTCCTCGTCTATATTAACGACCTGTGTATGCTTAGCCTCCCAAGGGGTAAAATTGTAGCATTTGCAGATGACACTGCCCTCTTATTCAGTGCTGGAACCTGGAGGGAAGCTTACACGTATGCTCAATCGGGTTTTAATATGGTATCAAATTGGCTGAAAACTAATATCCTTACTTTAAACTCGGATAAAACAAACTTCGTTAATTTTAGGCTGAAAACTGAGGACAAAAAACGGTTCCCAATACCACACTCTATCGTTGCTCACTATTGCACAACAACATCTGCTAACTTCTGCACTTGCGCATCACTTGCAAATGCTGAAAAAATAAAATACTTGGGAGTCATCATTGACAGCAATCTGCGGTTCCAAGAACACATACATACACTGAGCAGCAGATTGCGCAAGTTAATATACATATTTAAGACGCTTAGACATGTGGCGGACGTTAACCTACTAAAAACTGTTTACTTTGCACTTGTCCAGTCTTAGTTAACTTACTGCATCACGTCTTGGGGTGGGGCCTCAAAAACTATCATGATTGAACTTGAGAGGGCTCAGCGAGCTGTTCTTAAAGTGTCTTATTTCAAGTCTTATCGCTATCCCTCGTCACAATTGTACAAGGAATCGAAAGTTTTAACGGTCCGCCAACTATTTATACTAAATACACTTCTAAAGCAACATTCCTTATTAACGTATTGTCCTTCGTTGACTCTCCAAAAACGACGCTATAACCCTGTAGGACATCGTCCCCGCTTATCGAAAATGTTTTCTAAGCATTTCTTTTGTCATCTTGGTGGTTTCTTGTATAACAGGGTCAACAGCTCTCATGAAATATACAATTTGACTAAATCTGCTTGCAAGAAGAAATTATCGATCTGGCTACAAGATCTTAATTATGACGACACGGAAAAACTACTCATCAGCCCAGCATGACACATATCTTAGCTTACGCACTCGCATATACCAATGCGCACGCCCTTCTAACCAATCACACTCACACACACAACCTCACAGATCCTCACATACACACACATACCCTCACACATCCTCACATACACACTCACACCCTCACACACCTTTATTGCATATATATTTTAATTTTTATTTTTTATTGTTCATTTTGTTTTCAATAGCACAATAATTGATTACTTGTCTGATTCTTAATACATATTTATGGCTTATTGTATGTAATTAGGGGTGGAGACCTGGTGTCCTGAAATACAAGCATATAGCTTAGCTCAGGCACCAGTCTCCCACAATACGAACATTGTATGCCTTAAATTTGTAGGTTAACCCTCCTCTTCTTCTTCTTCTTCCTCAGCCTATAGATGTCCACTGCTGGACAAAGGCCTCCCCCAAGGCTTTCCACGATGACCGGTCTTGTGCTGCCCGCATCCATCGGCTTCCCGCGACCTTCACCAGGTCATCGGTCCACCTTGTCGGGGGTCTCCCTACGCTGCATCTTCCAGTACGTGGCCGCCACTCCAGAACCTTGCTGCCCCATCGGCCATCGGTTCTACGAGCAATGTGCCCTGCCCACTGCCACTTGAGTTTAGCGACTCGCAGAGCTATGTCGGTGACTTTGGTTCTTCTGCGGATCTCCTCATTTCTGATTCGATCACGCAGAGAGACTCCTAGCATAGCTCTTTCCATTGCCCTTTGTGTGACTCTGAGCCTTCGTATGAGGCCCATTGTGAGCGACCACGTTTCAGTTCCGTAAGTCATCACTGGCAACACACATTGGTCAAAGACTTTCGTCTTGAGACACTGTGGTATCTTGGACGACGAGAAGATGTAGCGTAGCTTCCCGAACGCTGCCCAACCGAGCTGGATTCGCCGAGACACCTCTTTCTCGAAGTTGGACCTACCTAGTTGGACTTTCTGTCCCAGGTATATATACTCGTCAACAACTTCGAGTGCAGAGCAACCAACTACAATTGGAGTGGGTGCGACATGAGAGTTCGACATGATCTTCGTCGTCAACCCTCCTCTGTAAAACATGTATTGTGGTGAGAAAATAAATGAATTATTATTATTATTATTATGACAGTTCTTTTTCCTCAGCTTTAATGCTGGTTTTAGCTGCATTTACGGGCCAAATTATTATTATTATTATTATTATACCCTGTCATTGTGTAATCCGTAAAAAAGCCTATCGGTTAAGGAAAAAGTAGTTACAAATGTTAAAATTAAAACTGCATTCAATTACTAGCAGCGCCCCACAGTTTCACCCCCATAAATCATGATTCTGTAGAAACGTCAAGATAAAAATTATCATTCCTAATCCAGGTCTTGTCCCTTCTCATTTTAATTCAAATCGGTTAAGCCGTTTTAACGCGTGTACGTAAACAAATATACAATAAATCAAATCTTTTCTTGTTATAATGTCAGCTTAGGTTTATTAAAATAAAAATTATATAAATGTTAGTACATGATATTAAGATACACAGAATAATAAAAATAAAACCGGCCAAGTGCGAGTCGGACTCGCGCACCAAGGGTTCCGTACCATTATCTTTACAAACGGCAAAAAAAATCACGTTTGTTGTAGGGGAGTCCCCCTTAAATATTTTATTTTTTGTATTTGTTGTAATAGCGGCAACAGAAATACATAAACTCTGAAAATTTCAACTGTTTAGCTATTACGGTTCATCAGATACAGCCTGGTGACAGACAGACGGACAGCGAAGTCTCATGAATAGGGTTCCGTTTTGTCTTTTAGGTACGGAACCCTATAAATATGACTTCTTTAAGTCATGTTTTTTATTATTTTCTGTATTTTAATATCTTCTACTAATATTTGTTTGTGCAGCGATGGCCTAGTGATATCGGCCGCGACTTACAAGTTGTAAGTCATAGGTTCGAACCCCATCAGGCGCTTTACTTTGTGTAAAATAATTATTTCATCACCGCTGCTCTCAAAACGGTGAAGAAAAATGTCGTGAGGAAACCGGTATGTCCTGGAGCCAAAAACTTCAACGATATGTGACATCTACCAACCAGCGTGGTACATTACGGCCCACTCCCTCTCACCGAAAGAAGGCCAGAGTCCCAACTGTGGGAACATTATAGGCTGATTATGATTATGAATATTTAATTTACTTTTATTATAATAAACCTAAGCTAACGTTCGAACTCTCATGTCGGACCCACTCCAATTCTAGTTGGTTGCTCTGGACTCGGAAGTTGTTATACCTGGGACAAACAGTCCAATTGAGGAAATTCTTGGCCTCATAAAGAAAGCCAATCTTAAGTTGAACCTCTCAAAGTGTAGTTTCTTGCAAAATGAGATCAACTACTTAGGGTACGAGATCAGCGCGGCAGGTATGAGGCCAGGAAAAACGAAAATCCAAAGCGTCGTCAATTTCCCTCGTCCGTAGGTCCAACTTCGAGAAAGAGGTGTCTCGTCGAATCCAGCTCGGCTGGGCAGCGTTCGGGAAGCTACGCTACATCTTCTCGTCGTCCAAGTTACCACACTGTCTCGAGACTAAAGTCTTTGACCAGTGTGTGTTGCCATTGATGACTTACGGAACTGAAACGTGGTCGCTCACAATGAGCCTCATACGAAGGTTCAGAGTCACACAAAGGGCAATGGAAAGTCTGCGTGATCGAATCAGAAATGAGGAGATCCGCAGAAGAACCAAAGTCACCGACATAGCTCTGCGAGTCGCTAAACTTAAGTGGCAGTGGGCAGGGCATATTGCTTTTAGAACTGACGGCCGATGGGGCAGTAAGGTTCTGGAGTGGCGGCCACGTACTGGAAGACGCAGCGTAGGGAGGCCCCCAACAAGGTGGATCGATGACCTGGTGAAGGTCGCGGGAAGCCGATGGATGCGGGCAGCACAAAACCGGTCAGCGTGGAAAGCCTTGAGGGAGGCCTTTGTCCAGCAGTGGACATCTATAGGCTGAAGAAGAAGAAGCTAACATTAAAAAAAGAAAAGATTTGATCTTGTGTATGATCGTTTACGTACACGCATTAAGATTGATTATTCGTTTTGAATAATAAATCTTTTGGTCTGGTCTATCCTATAATCGTAAGAGAACAAGTATCTCAACAGGTACACCGCAGCTCTTCGTTGTAAATTGCCAATTACATAGACTGCATTATCAAGGATTACGTGTGTCAGACACAAGGTAATTGATGAATCTACGGACATGCTCAGACGTACAGAACGTGACGTGTCGATACTGGATCGGGCAATGTCGTTACCGGACTGGTACATTAATACATCTTAACGTCGTACCTGCTTTTGGTAAGAACGTATATGAATAGATATATCCTTACTAATATTATAAATCGGAAAGTGAGTTTCTTTGTTCCGCTTTCACGCCGTAACTACTAAACCGATTGCTTTGAAATTTAGCAGACGTAAATTTAGAAGTCCGAATTAAATAATAGGGTACTTTTTATCCCGGAATAAAATTACATTTCCGAGGGAAATCTGAAAAGCGCGATATAACCAAAGTCCACGCGGGCGAAGCCACGGGCGGAAAGCTAGTGTTCTGTGACTCGTAGAGGAAGACCATAAAACGAAAGTAATCAACACAACATGATTTCGGATTTCATGTTTTTTTTGTTTTTTCTTCATTCTATAGAATTATACAATATGTATAGAAAACCCTGTCCGACCCGTGAAGGTATTGTTAGGTATCGATAACTGATTCTACTAATGCCTACAAAATCTAGCTAAACTTAAAAAAATACCCCCTTAAAAATAAACAACTTGAATAAAATAAATAGGTAATTTCATGGCAACACAGGCACAGGTCGACCTCAGATGACCTCATGCATGTAGGTATAGGTAGTTTATCCACACAAAGAAACAATAATACTCAGGCAGCTCGTGAAAAGAACTTTTTTTAAGTAGGAAGGTCGTCTGACTCTCCGAATGTATCATTTCATTCGATGAGCACAATGGCAGTGGCGGAGATGTTGTTCCATAATTCGTTCAATAAATAAGAATCTATTTTTGGTATCGATTTAGTATTGTAGTTTCTCATTCTCATTCTCGATTCAACATCGCATGGAATTGTTTAGAACTTTTACAAAACTCAGATTAGCTAGGTACACTGCTGTAAATGAAAAAATGTCAAAGTTTTAATTTCAGTTTCTGTCTCAATATCGATGATATTGACCGTTAAAATATTTGGAAATTTTTTCTAAAATTGTGTGTCATAAGTCCTTCTCGTTTCTGTTTACTAATACTTATGTTATAATACTGTTATTAGTAATTAATCGATAAATAAACAAAAGCACTTTAACCAAAATTGATTAGTATTGTTACTATGATGATTATGCAAAATTTCAAATTTTATTTGATCATGTGATTGCCTATCCTTTATTATCCTTATGGGTCGGACGGGGTTTTCTTTACATATTGTATAATATACATCTTAATGACATACTTGCTTTTGGTAAGAACGTGGATGAATAGATAAGTCTTCATAAAGAAAGAAAAAGTATTTACCTTCTGTCATTCGTAGAGTCAGATCGTAAAACGAAACTAATCAACACAACATGATTTCGGATTTAATTTTTTTTTTGTTTTTTCTTCATTCTGTAGAATTATGTAATATACATCTTAATGACATATTTGCTTTTGGTAAGAACGTAGATGAACAGATATGTCTTCTTAAATAAAGAAAAAGTATTTACCTTCTGTGACTCGTACAGGAAGATCCTAAAACGAAACTAATCAACTAAACATGATTTTGGAAATTTTTTTTTGTTTTCTCTTCGTTCTATAGAATTATTGATTCATTTCTATTTTCAAGTGAAAATAATTTAGATGTAGGTACTTGACACCAGTGGTTTAGAAATTTGTTTGTGACAAACTTCTTCACGAGAAAGTAATTGTTTACATCTGAACGGTTGTTAGAATATTTATTGAAACTTTTTATATACAAAATGTACAATAGCCGACTTAGTTTCTATTAATCTATAGTTTTTATAAACTATAGATTAATAGAAACTAAGTCGGCTTTATAAATTATTTTATGATCTAATTTATGCATAGGTATTTTGCTCTGACTATTTTATGTTCTATCAGTGGAAACTCGTAAATGTCCTTCAACTAGATATTTTTAAGGTATAAAATAAAATTAAATAATTTAATGACAGACAGAGTTACTTTCGCATTTATAATATTAGTATGGATAACATTGTACACCATGCTTCATACAAATAGATTATAGTGTTATGAATGCACCTTACGTCAATGGCATAAGCTTCAATATTGCGTGACATGCCGTACGTAACTTTTAAGCCCTATATCTTGAGACCTAGGCATTGCTAGATATAAAAACGCATTGCTAGACCTAGGATGGCCTATCGAATGGTACTGGTTTCATCAATATTGACAACGAAGTGTCGTATCGAAATGACTGGAAATTCGTCTCTTGTGAAGTACCTATAAGTACGTACTGAACGTATTTTAAATTAAGCGTATTAATTATTATTACTTCTAGACAGATCAGGAATGTTCGATGAGCTTACAATCGACCATCGAAGCGAAACAAGCCATAAGGAAGAAGCGATCTTTGACAAAATCTACAGCGACAACTGCAACAAGCACTTCAAGGACTACGTGAAGTAACTTCTGTGGTGTTGCTATTTGTATACGACACGGACTTTGTGGACCCAAGGGGAATACTTCGGTGCAACATCCGCTACGTTCTACTTGTCATTGCCTACTCTCGACTTTACCTTCGTTCGTCGAGTAGTATTGCAAATAAAGTGCAGTACATTACGTTTAATCTTTGCTAAAAGGATTTTTTATAAAATAGTTAATTGAAATCACTTGTGAACTCGTATGACAATCTTGTGAAAATCTACTAACGAATGTTCAACTGGTTGACTACCACAAGTAAAAGTTCAATATCCCGTAGAGAGTCATACGATGCTCGTCGCATTTGGGCAGGATTTCCTTTGAGTACGCTCGAGTGAGCCGCATGTTCGGGTCTGGGTAGTTCCGTGGCTCGGTCAAAGTGAATACCTACCATTGTTGTCAATTGCATCGGTTAGTTGACACGTGTGGTGTAGACATTTACTTTTCGTACAAGGGTTATTTTTTTACGGGTTTGTTGAATGAGCCAATTCTAAAAAACAAAAACAAGTTTAGGCTTTTATTGAAAGTATACAGTTTTATTTTCTTAGAATTGTTTTATCATGCTGATTAATATCTTATTATGTATCTACCGAAACATACACCATTTCAATTTTCGGAGGAAAAAAGATGAGTATAAGCTGATTGAAAACAAAGTGAATAAAATTTCCGGTTGTAGATTTTTTTTTTTTTGGATTGAGATTTCATAACCAATAAGCATTTTCATAAGCTTTTGTGTTTCATTGAATCGACTAACAAGGAGTAGGCCCAATGTTTTCAGTTACAATTTCCTTGTAGCAGCCTTAACATATTTTGTTTCATAAATAAAAATATAAAACATACTTCAGAAATTATCCCACGGGAACGTACTACCACAATAAAGTACCATATCTATTCATCCAGATTATAAAATATCTGTGTGCCTAATTTCGTCCAAATCCGTTCAGCCATTATTAAAATAATCCGGAACATACATATTATGTACCTAGGTATATGTAGACCAACAGCTGACAAACGGAGGAAAATTTATTTAAAAAAAATTTATTCACTAACAGACTCTTTGTAAAAATAGATGTAACTAACTAAAAGCAGAGTTTTTCGTGGTAACAACATCAGCCGCCGGCATAGTTACCACCCACCAGACAAAGTCTTGCCGCCAAGCGATTCGTCGTGTTCCGGCATGATGTCTGGTGTAGCCGTACGGAGGACCGGCTGAGCAGTTTGCGATGTGTGCCGGGTACGATGTGCCTAATGTTGTTGTGTCGGGAGTTTGGTCGTGGAGGGTCTCCAGATCATCCTCTGGCGAAGCATCGTTGGTCGTGTTGTTGGGTTAAACATTGCATCACCTCGCTCAACTGCTGTCTTCCTTCCTATTCACTCAGTTTTTTTGAGTGAATAGGCTTAATAAGCTAGTGTGCTTTACCATCAACGATTGCATCACTGCTTACCATCAGGCGGGATTGCAGTCAAGCACTAGTTTATAACCATAAAAAAAAAAAAAAAAAGCAGAAGAAACTAGTGATAAAAGAGAACTGACTTAGTTTTAAGCCGTTATTGTTACTTATACAATGGATCTTGTCTAAAGTATATATAAATAGTAATTACTGTGTTTCTTTTTTTGTTTTAATAAATTGTAAATTAGTGCTTCACAGCAATCCCGCCTTATGGTAAGCAGTGATGCAAACGTTGATGGTAAAGCGTGCCAGCCTATTCACTTTAGCCTTGAAGACACTCAAATTGTAGTCCGACGCAAACACCGACGATGGCAAATTGTTCCAGTTCCTCGATGTACGCGGTATAAAAGCGGAGGCGAAACGCTTCGTCTGGATCGTAGTGGTGTTAACAATGTAAGGGTGGCTGGTCGTAACTCGCCGTACGACGAGTCGCCCGATGGTGGAACGGAGATGGGGGGAGTTAAATCAATTCCCTCGCACACTCACCAAAATGCATAGAACACCGAAAGGCTGGCTACTCTATACCTGTGCTTCTGCTTTGGAGATACTTTTGAGTTAAATCTGGGTCACTAATGAGCCTCTTCACACTCCTCTCCACTGAATCCAAAGAAGCCAGGTGACCTTTTGCAGCATCAGGCCAAATGTGGCTGCAGTACTCCGCACAGGAACGGACCTGTGCTTTTTTACTGTTTTTCTTCCATTGTGAATAAAATCAGTTAGTCGTAGAAAGCAAATCCAAACCAGCTGACTTAGTGTCACGCGGGGTCATGCTGAAGGCGGTGCGCACAGCTGATATTTGATGAACGGCTCCGGCTTTTCGCATGAACGGCTGTGCAATTTTAGTTACAATCGTAGTTGTCACAATTTAACATTGTTTAACGAGTTACCAGATATTTAAGTAACTACCACACTGTTAGTACATCAAATTAATGAAAATGCGTTTCCTTTTGAGAGATTTTCTTCGTTTATACATATGGAACGTGTATTTGCTTACATATTACGTTTCATTGATAAACTTCGTAATAAAATAAAGGTAAATCTTAAATACGGCCAGCTTCAAGTAGATGAGTTAAATAAATCCATTATTAAGTTGACTCAAATATCACAAAACCAATCATTTCCGGATCTCAATAATTATTTCATCAAAAGGAAATATAACCTTGACGACTACCCGAAACATTGATGGTCTTAATTGATTTATTGATAATAATAACAATCTTTGAGTCTGGAGTAGACTTGATAATTATTTAAGTTTTTCATACAATAAAAAGCACCCAAATTAGTGGCCACTCAGAGCCCACGATTTGGCTAGAAAAGTTGTACATATATGTGTGTCATATACATACACGTATTAAAAGTAAAACCCTGACCCTCAGAAAAAACTGACGAAAATGTTTTGTTACTTTTACTGTTTTATAAATAACACTACCTATTGAAAAACACTTTCATGGTTTAGGAATTAATCCTCAAATGTGAAGCAGAGATTTTTGCAATTTCTATTTAGGTACCCAAATTTCGGTCAAAGTGAAGTGCAAACTATTGCTTACAAAGTAGCTTTATTTATCAAATTTCTACGTGAAGGAGGCACGCCTTTGATATTTAGGTAAATTGCTTTGACGATATTGTTTATCAAATAAGTGGATTTGTGCGGAAATGTACTGTGCGTATCGAATAAACTTAATTTTCAGCATTGCCAGCACTATCATTCCCTATTAGCAGGCATTTCTCACAGCAATCCTGATTCTCTCTTTATGTGTTTGGATAGGTTATATGTAAATTCAAGAAACGCTATAATTTTATAATTTGTTTTTCTGTATAGATAAGTAGCTATTTCACTGGCATTAGTCGCAAAGGGGTAAACCAGTCCTCGAGTGGAGACCGCGTCTCGGCAAACGTAGCGTAGGACGCCCTTGAGCAAGATGGAGCGACGTCATCAAAAAGGTGGCTGGTAGTGGCTGGCAGAGAACTGCTCAGGATCGGGCTTGTTGGCGTGCCATAGAGGAGGCATATGTCCAGCAGTGGACTAGTAGGTAGACTAGGTTGATGATGATGACAGTCGCAAAGTCCTATTTGAATTGTTGGTATATACAAATCACAACGTACCGTTATTATTTGCAAGTTGTATTAAATCGTTTTAACTTTAACATAATTATGTATACTGTACGCACTGTGTGTTACTAATTTAAGTGTCATTTGCTTAACAATTTATTTTTAGAACTTTTTTTTTAATAATTATAAACTAGTGCTTGACTGCAATCCCGCCTGAAGGTAAGCAGTGATGCAATCGTTGAGTGTAAAGCGCACTAGTTTATTAAGCCTATTCACTTAAAAAACTTAGGAATAGGGAAGGATGACGGCAGTTGAGCGAGGTGATGCAATGTTAAACCCAAGACCAACACGACCAAACGATGCTGCGCTAGAGGGAGATTGATCTGGAGATTCTCCACGACCAAACTCCCGAGACAACAACATTTGGCGCATCGTACCCGCCACACATCGCAACACAACTGCTCAAACCCGTCCTCCGTACGGCTTCACCAGACATCATGCCGGAACACGACGAATCTCTTGGCGGCAAGATTTTGTCTGGTGGGTGGTAACTGCCGCCGGCAGCCGATGTTATGGCCTACCACCGAGAACTTGCTTACCATATATGTAAATTATATAACCTACTATGTAAACTATTTGCCTTAGACACAACGAAAAAGAAAAATTCCTACTGTTAATGTGCTACGCAATTACCCTACATGTTAAAGTATGACTCCATTTTAATATCGATAAGGCACCTCGTAAAATGGAATGGATCCATTCCATGAAACTCCGTGGTACAAAAATGTACCACATCTTGCATATGAAAACAACCACAGATTGATATTGTGTCTGTGAAGTAACAAAGTCTACGAAGGTCATCTAAAACTGTTTGAATAATGTACACATAAATGTGTATGTCAAAGATGAATGGCGTAAAATTGTAATGTAATTAATTATGTATTTACCTATATATACTTACACTTATTTATTAATTACTAGCTTTCCGCCCGCGGCTTCGCCCGCGTGGAGTTCGGTTATATAGCGCTTTTTAGATTTCCCTCGGGAATATCAAATTTTTCCAGGATAAAAGGTAGCCTATGTTCTTTCTCAGGATCTAAAGATTGTCTTTGCCCAATTTCATCAAAATCGGTTGAGAGGTTTAAGCGGGAAAGCACCCAGACACACAGACAGACAGAGTTACTTTCGCATTTATAATATAAGTATGGATACTCAAACTTACTACTCATACTACCTACCTCTGAAGCTGTGACTGCTGCCACCTGTGCCCGACTGACCTACTGACTACCTTAATTTGTCACCTCACCCATCCTCATCACTCATTTTCATTTTTTTTTAAATTCCATAACTTTTTTTTTAAATAAATTTTTAATCTACTTATTTCCTTTTTTATATTAGTTTTCTTGTCATTACACGACTTTATTTAAAGATAAGCAATGACAACGCTGTATTTATACCCTTTAAACTATTAGAGTTAGTGAAAGATCTTGAGACGAAAGACCGGTCGTCGTGGGGGACCTTGGGTAGGCCTTTGTCCAGCAGTGGACGTCTTTCGGCTGAAATGATGATGATAAAAGATCTGCCGAGCGTTTTTCTAACTATGGCGGTATTGGCTTTCAGTCTAACCGGATACATCAAAACAATTTGACCTCCGCATCCGAGTTATTGGGTTATAGGACCCCTTGATAAGACTGCACCCTAATTGTGTACCACATGTTGCTAGTCCATTGCTCCATAAGTTCAAAAATGTGTCTGCTCAACAACGTTAATACTGCAATGAATGTTGTTTAAATATCAATGTGTCGGTGGTAGGCCATAATATTGGCCGCCGGCAGAAGTTAGGTACCACCCATCAGACAAAGTCTTGCCGCCAAGCGATTCGTCGTGTTCCGTCGTGGCATGATGTCTGGTGAAGCCGTACGGAGGGCGCAAGCAATTGTGTTGCCGGGTACGATGCACCAAATGATATTGTGTCAGGAGTTTGGTCGTGGAGGGTCTCCAAATCAGTCTCCCTCTGGTGCAACCTCGCTCACCTGCCGTCTTCCTTCTTATTCACTAAGTTACTTAAGTGAATAGGCTTAATTAACTAGCGCGCTTTACCATCAACGATTGCATCACTGCTTGCCATCAGGCAGGATTTCAGGTAAGCGCTAGTTTATATTTATAAAATTAAAATGTCATACGGACAGAAATGAAATGTGACTTTGATTTGATTTATATCTACTATCCTTCTGGCATTACTGCTTACATTCAGGCGGGATTGCAGTCATGCACTAGTTTATAATGATTTTAAAAAAAAAAGGAACCCATTGCTACTGATAGTGTGTTTTATAATTACCCTGCTGGTTGTCATACTTTCGGGTTTCTGATCTGCAATGACTTTCAAAAATCTTCAAATGACTATCGGGACCAATGACTTCCTTTTTGAGGCACGGGGGGTCTTTGAATCTAAAAATAGTCACCAATCTACATAGCAACCGCAGCAAGCTTCGTTAAACCTTTTCTATCGACCACCCATGCGGCTATCACTTACCCACAATCTCCTCATCAAACAAAATATCTCATTTCTAAATGGCCGATTTATTTCAGAGTTAAATAAAACGAATGGATTCACAATTATTATTTGATAAAGTTTTGAAGAGATTTAGAAAGTTTTGAGTAAAATTTTAATCTTTGCTTTGAGAGTATCGGCATTAGTATAATGGCTAATGGGCTATTAAAATAGAAATAATTGCTCTACATATTGTAAGTAGAAATTCGCCTGTACTTGTTTGTTTTTAATCGCCTTCAATAAAAGGAGGAGGTTCTCAATTCGACTGTATTTTTTATGTTTAATGTGTTTATTTTTTTATGTTATTTAAAACAAAATTGCGCCGTTTGCTTGCTAGCCTTTTCCCTACTATGTTAAGGTCAGCGTCGAGTCTCACCGAATGCAGCTACAATTTGGATACTCTACAATATTTTTTTTTACAAAAAAAAAATTATAGTCGACTTCCATAAAAAATACTCCAAGTGGAAAAATATTAATTTGGGAAGTCGGTGGCAACCAAAATAAAAAAAAAAAAACGGCCAAGAGCGCGTCGGGACACACTCAGTGTAGGGTTCTGTAATGACCCGTACATCATTTAAAGTTTCATCTTAAGAATTTAAAATTTGGGCTATTTGTTACTAAGTACCATTATTTCAAAAACGGACACACAAAGGACGGTGATAACTAAATAATGAATTATAGATTCCAACTATTCTGTAGCTCATATCGGTTTCGATCTCATTAACTCAAAAAAATATAAAAAGTGCAAAGTAACCAACAATACAGCGCCATCTCTGGTAAATTTAAATTACTAATTTATACAAACATACATAATCCGTCTGGATTCATCATCACCATCCCAGCGTTAATCCCAGTCGCATCCGAAGCCTTTTCAGCTTTGCAGTCTGGGGCCCGCTTTACCAGTCAAACTGCTGATATGGCTAAACTTCGACATTTTCCGTTAAGCGATTGCCGTCTGACCTCCACAACCCGAAGGCGACATCGAAGCATTGCAGTTAGACCAATTGCTGGACTTTTGAGGGCTCCAACAACCCGTAACTACTGCCACTAGATGTTCGTATGGCAACCGGGACCAACGGCTTAACGTGCTTGCCGAGGCACGACCAGACCAGTGCAAATATTCATATTCATGCATACAAATATTTGCACTGTGCGGGGATCGAACCCACGCTACCTTGCGCAGCGGCCGCGTCCGCTACCGCTACGCCACGGAGGCTGTCAACATAATCCGTCTGGAGTATGAATGTTGTTTTTCAGTGGTAATTATGGATTGCGTAAATAGATTTTAATAATAATTTTTTTATTTAACAGAATATAATACGTTAAGGATATTGAAATATGTAAGCTAAGATAGCAAATATGCTTGCATATATAGTTAAAGTAGAAACTTAGAAATTATTTTGTACAAAATTTCAAAAACTGTTCAACATATTGAGTTCAAAATAATTTTCTTAGAAACTCTTTATAAAGTTCTACTTTTGCAATTTTTTGTTCATATTTTTTAAACTTATGGTTACAGCTCTCATCGGGGTCGCACTTTTTTACTTTTGGAGAGATTAATTCCTAAAATCTTCACAAAATCAAGAAATGATGTTAGTAAACTCCTATCAATCCAACAATATGTTATAAGGTAGGGTGAAAATGAAAAAAAAATATCTCTCTATTTTACGTGTATGTGGGGTACCCTAATAAAACATTTTTTTTTTACTTTTTATTTTATGCACTTTATCGGCGTCATTGATATACATATGGGTACCAATTTCCGCCCTCTAATCCTAACAGTCACTGAGATTATCCGCGGACGGACAGATAGACAGACAGACAGAGTTGCCGAAACTATAAGGATTCCTAGTTGACGACGGAACCTTAAAAATCAAGGACACCAATTTTCATTTATTGTAATATAGTGAAATGAAAAAAGAATTATTGAAAAGAATGTCAGTTAGCTTTTATATACAAGGAATTTAGATTGATAAATGGAGCCACGTCTAATTGCTCGATATTTCTTTTTGGGGAGCAGTCAGCTAGGAAATGGTGGAGCAATCTAATCTTCAAAATATTTACCGACAAAATGTACGCGATGATGTCTAAACAAGTTTGACATAAACGTAAAAATTTTATTTAATTATTTTCCTGATACTGCAAAGTAAACTAATATGACTTATCATTTTAACTGGTTGCTTATTTGTTATTCTTATATTGCTTTTACATTCTTATAATTACTTTAACTCATCCACTGACCGTCGAATTTTAAAATGCTTCTAAAATATAAATGTATGTGAGCACCATCAATTCATTATTAATCTGTATGGAATTCCATACAGATTAATAATGAATTGATGGTGTAAAAATGGTGACAAAAAAAAAATTGAAAAAATTGATGGTGTAAAATATGTATAAAAATAATAAAAAATAAAGCAATTGCTTTATTTTTTATTATTTTTATACATATTTTGGTATAAAAACCATTATTCTAAGTTAAATTCGTTTAAAATGTTTTTTATGCATAATAATGATAAACTAGCTGATTGATTTTATAAATAAACAGTGAAGCGGAATAATTTGAAAATAGTATTTCATGGTACCAGGGACGAATATCTGTCGATTGGTGGGTCGGTCGTTCAGATTGGTTGGATAGAAAGAGAGAAAAGGGAGAAAACGGTTTCAGACCCTTGGAGAAATAATATATGTTGATAAATATTGTTTCAAAATATTTTAAAAGAGTACTGAAGAAATTTTGTCCATTGTTCTACATACTAAACTACTGTGTGGATGGGAAACCTGTAATTAATTTTAATTGGTTGTAACTATTGACATTCAAAAGTGTATTACAAAATACAGTCAAAATCAAACTATTTGTTTCAAACAGGCACATAAGTGCATGCCTAAACAGAATAGGTAAAATAGAAAATAGAAAAATGAGCCAAGTTTACCTGTAATCTATACTAATATATAAAGCTGAAGAGTTTGTTTGTTTGAACGCGCTAATCTCAGTAACTACTGGTCAGATTTGAAAAATTCTTTTTGCGTTAGATAGCCCATTAATCCAAGAAGGCTAGATTAGGCTAAATAACATCAAGCTGCGGAGCACCTAATATATCGAAATCCACGTGGGTGAAACCGCGCGGCGCAGCTATTAAGATAATAAAAAGACTTTACTCATTAAATACGCGGTAGATGTTGTTCAGACGTACAATAGAACGAATATGTAGACATATAATAGAATGAACACTAGCTTTTATCCAACGGAATCGAGATCACGTTTCAGTCTAACCAAATGTTTACTAAAGAATTAAGGAAGCCTAAGCCAGTTGGCATAACTTCGGCCTTCCAACCACATATATTTATACTACACTGATATTTACCCACGCACGAATCCCTGTCTGAAAATAACCATCTGTTAATTCTGTAGAGGAAACTCTACTAACATCTTAGTACGAAATCCTCCTTAGTTATCGCAACCTTGACAAAAATGGCTCAATGATTTTCTCATACAAAACCTCTAATGGCAATGGAAAGGTCTTTCAGAGAATACTTTCGTAATTATCTTTTAAATCTTTACAAGTTTTCGCCATTATACTTTTATATTAGTTAGTATCGATGGTGTGGGAGTTCGTTGAAAACATCATAAGATTTATAGGTAACCTTTATTTAATGAGAAAATATGTTTTTGAAATACTTGATGAAACATTAAGTTTTATGTTTTAAAAATTCATTGTTACTTTCATAATATAAGTAGATCCTTTTGAATCCGTTTAAATTCGAAATCGTAAAAAAATACCTTAAAACACGTACTTACTAATACCGAATCACTTTGGATTCAGAAGCTTTAAAAAAAAAACAAATGCTATTAATATATTTTCCAGAGGAAAATCTAATTTGTTGATAGCCGAACATTCATTGGAATTGAAACTTGAATCGTGAAGATTGAACTTTATTAATTACATTACGGAGGGGAGGACTTAGTTTGAAAGTGCGTCCTAGAACCAGACTGGTATAACTTAAGAACAGAAGAAATAAACGACTCCAAGATCGTGCTTAATTTAAAGAATAGATAGAAACGCTGCTGTGTAGTTTAATCTAGCGTGGAATCAATTAAATGCATTATCACAGGAACAAACTAACCAGGCGTTGCCAATGGTATAAAAAGCTGTAACCACATCGACTTATTTTTAAAGACTTAGCTTTCCGCCTGCGGCTTCGCTCGCGTGGTATTCGGTTATATCGCGCTTTTTAGATTTCCCTCGGGAATGTAAAATTGTTCCGGGATAAAAAGTACCTTTTTATTTAATCCGGACTACTAACTTTACGACTGCAAAATTTCAAAGCAATCGGTGCAGTAGTTACGGCGTGAAAGCGGAACAAACAAACAAACAAACGCACTTTCCCATTTATGATATTAGGTAAGGATAAAATCTCTCCGAAAGTAAAAAAGTGCGTCCCCGATGAGAGCTCTAACTTTTGAACCATAGGTTTAAAAAATATGAAAGAAAAAAATTGGAAAAGTAGAACTTTATAAAGAGTTTCTAGGAAAATTATTTTGAACTTAATATGTTGAACAGATTTTGAAATTTTGTACAAAATAATTTCTAAGTTTCTACTTTAACTATATATGCAAGCATATTTGCTATCTTAGCTTACATATTTCAATATCCTTAACGTATTATATTCTGTTAAATAAAAAAATAATTATTAAAATCTATAAACGCAATCCATAATTACCACTGAAAAACAACATTCATAATCCAGACGGATTATGTTGACAGCCTCCGTGGCGTAGCGGTAGCGGACGCGGCCGCTGCGCAAGGTGGCGCGGGTTCGATCCCCGCACAGTGCAAATATTTGTATGCATGAATATGAATATTTGCACTGGTCTGGTCGTGCCTCGGAAAGCACGTTAAGCCGTTGGTCCTGGTTGCCATACGAACATCTAGTGGCAGTCGTTACGGGTTGTTGGAGCCCTCAAAAGTCCAACAATTGGTCTAACTGCAATGCTTCGATGTCGCCTTCGGGTTGTGGAGGTCAGACGGCAGTCGCTTCACGGAAAATGTCGAATTTTAGCCATTTCAGCAGTTGGACTGGTAAAGTGGACCCCAGACTCCAAAGCTGAAAAGGCTTCGGATGCGACTGGGATTAACGCTGAGATGATGATGATGATGATGAGGTAAGGATAAAATGCATTCCTTTAAATAAGTATCTCTTTAGCGTATTTTTAAAGTCTAAATAGATAATACTAAAAAGAAAAAAAAATGATATGCCTGTTTCTATTTTAATTAAAAAAGTGTTTAAGTAATGAAAAAGTTTAATCTTAGGAGCTATGCTTTGCAATTTCTCTGAGAAAACCTTGTAAAAAAATGTTTATGCTAATAAAATCTTCTTCATATTTCAATCAATGAAATTAAATCAAATTGTTTCTATTTCACATAAACCAAAGACTTCCGCTACGAGGCTGCCAATCCAGAACCTTATTAATCGGCCCTCGATTCTACGAGTAATCTGCCCACTGCCATTTAATTTCAGCGGCTCAAAGAGCTATGTCCTTAACTTTGGTTCTTCTGTGAATCTCTTCATTCTCGTAGAGAAATTCCAAGCATAGCTGTTTATTCCCCCAACAAGGTGGATCAATGGCCTGGTGAATGCCAGAAGCTGGGAAGCCGATGGATGCGGGCAGCACAGGACGGGTTATTGTGGAAAGCCTTGGTGAGGCCTTTCTCCAACAGTAGACCTTTATAGACTGAAGAATAAAACTAAAGTGGCCATGTTGGCACTTATGAAAGGTCAGAAGCTAGGTGCATTGTTCCAATTGGTCAGTTCCTATGAAGTAAAGACGGCTAGAATCTTCACAGTTACTCTTGTAAGGATTATTGGCTTTTTCAAATCACAGTGAGTATGGGAAGATAGCAAAGGCCAGTCAACAAGTACCAGCAGGGTAATTGCGTAACCCACTATCAGTAGCTGTAGCAGTTTCATTTTGACAGTTCAACAGCATCCATTGCGTTATTTAAGTTGATGAACAGACACATTTGTCGAACATAGGAAGCAATGTATTAGCAATATGCTTCAAAATGATTCCAATCGATAATAATAGACTGCTACGCAAGGTATGTACTTGGTAAAATAAGAAATGAACAAATCTAAAGGCGGAAAACTCCAAAGGAATTGAATATCACACAATACTCAAAGCGATTTCCACCACATTCAAAACAATTATTTTACCTTACAACGTTTTTAAACAATTTATCCTGAAGATACCAAAATTCCCATGCTTCATGTAGGTATCACCTACCTATTAACGTAACCTATAATATTTCACCGTTTCCTTACACACTTCCTACTGACAACTGAAATTTAATGGCTAAACTCGAGTAATCTCAAACGGAGTTAAGGGCTCTCAAAACGCCTTGACATCAACTCGTGCGAGCGAATTTCCAAACCCTGCCACTATTGCATAATGGATAAAACCGCTACCACAAAATCTATTTTTCTATGCAAAAACAAACAAAAAGTACAGTTTTCGTTTACATTTTGTATCTCGTTTGTAAAAGCTTGGTGTTTTATTTGGAACGTATGAAACGGGACCCTTGACCTTTCTTTGTTTCACATTCCGAGTTCCCTTTGAAAAAAAGTGTTTCAGTTTTTAAACATCTGCTCTAGACTGTTAATTTTTACGCTTGTTTTTCTCTCGAATACACCTTTGAACTAGGTAAATTCCATATATCTTTACGGTCCAACAACCAAACCCAAATGGAAATTGATTAGTATTGTCATGACAACGTTATATTTGTCAAAAGATTGCTGGACGATATTGGGATTTTGTGGTGATAATTGTATAATGTTTAGGAAAATCGTCTCAAAAAACGTCATCAATTTTAATATCAATAACGCCATAAGATAAACAATTTGTTAAACTTTAACAAGTTTTTTTAGAGTATCTATATTTTTTGCAACTACACTTTAAATCGAAAATAGAATCAACTAAGATAAGAATCAGTCTAATATGTAGGTTTAACTATAATCTTAATATACATTTTACTAAACTTGGCACCGTATTTGGAACAACAATAATTTACAATACTTACCTATATACATACATATATTGGCATTTTACTTAGTGTAACTAACAAAATATTATTTCAGCCGAAATTCATCTACTGCTGGAAATAGGTGTCACACAATCACCTCTATTTCGACCGAATCTGTGCTTCTGGTTTCTAAAGGGTTTTATAATAATATTTTGTAAAATGTCTATTGTGAAGACCCCTTCGCAAACATTTAAAAATATATCGACAATGAAACTACAATTGAAGAGCAGAACTGTGACATCGCATGTCAAATAAAGTAATAGGTAAGTATTAGGTTTTTTTCAGTAACGAAAAATACCTTCTAGCCGTTAAATATAACTTACAACACAAATAAATATAACTACATAGCGTCCTATTATGACGAAAAAGATTGTTTACTCGTCTACGGATGGATGGATTTTGTTAATCTTTCACGTAAAACTACCTATCGGATTTACATGGAACTGTACTGAAAGATTAAAACTTATTATTTATTATTATTTACGTAAGTATCTTTTGTAATCAAAAGATACTTTTTATCGTGACTTTCCCATGGAATCGAAACTTATACGGGTGAAACCGCGAGGTGCGGCTATTCTGTAATTAGGGATCACGTCTGGATCAGTTAGGGATCGATTCGGTTCGTGGTGATCAATTAGGGATCACGTCAGTGTCACCAGTGTGGAGGTATGGGGAACAGCGTGCACACCACAAACACTTCACTCACTCAACCTTCATAGAAAAGGGAGTATCCTCCGACCAGACTGGTTGTCTAGCGCGCCCCTTTGTCTGCCGGTTGATTTGCGAATTTGTATATGTGCTACTTTCACAGAAAATTCTGATTGCTTGATGCAGGATTCGCGTGACGTCAGTATGAAACATTGTTCGCATGTTGCGTTGTAGGCATCGCTACACTACCAAAAACATAAACGTAAAAATTGAGAGCCGAATTCAATATTATGATATGGTGATTTTGGTGGAAAAAAATTAGATCTAAATGGCTGCCGAGTTATATAATCCTGAAATTTATTTATAACAATGTGTAACTTTCTTAAGTAAATTTAAAACATAATTTCATGTTTCTTTTCAGCTACAATAATGTTCAATGTTTATAAATTACTTTTTAAATTTGAATCGTCTTTTTAATATACAATTTTGATCACACAGCAAATTCAATTGGACTTTATCATTTGTTAGAGAAACAAGACATTAAAACAACAACTTTATTTGATTAGCTTCTGATAACTATTATATTTAATAAATTAAAATACATGTGAAAAATAGATTTATAAAAATTAAGAGTCGGAGTCATTTCTATATTTTATTAAATATATGTTTATTTAGGGACAACAAACAGTATATATTTGAAATTCATCGAATGTTTTTTTTTTAATGAGGAGCAAAAAAAGTTCAAGCAAATAAGGGTGATGAAGATAACCACTCGAAAATAGATGCACACAAAATTCTAAGACATGGATCACCACAATTAAAAAATAATTGTAGAAGTATTAATTTTGGTGATTGTTATTGTTATCATAGCAATGAGTTTCAGCCAGAAAGAGTCTTACTAAGAAGTATCGTATTCTCTAATAACAGGGCTAGGGAAATCAGTCAGGCAGTACCTGCATCAGGTAAGAGTAGAAGCTGATCTCAAAGAAGTTGGGGAAAGGCTTCAAAGACGTTGGTAGTTGAAAAAGTTAAATATCTAATAAACAAATACTAATGATTTATTGTGGATGAATTAACAAAATTGTCTCATATTATACGGCTGCAATCGTACTGTGAGCTTACTCCAATTAGGGCTACCGCGTATGAACTCGCTGCTAGAGGTGCTAGTTTAGCACGAGGTGTCTGAAATATCTAATTTCCTGTTGTTTTTTTAATTAGAATAACATTGTGAATATTTTGCAATCCCTGAGATATATTATGGCTTAGATGACTAACGGGTCAATGTATATCAGTGCTTTAAAGGCAGATCTGAGAAAACGTGTCACAAATTACAAACACATTTTTTTTTTTTAATGAAAGATAAATGAAAACTTTATTGTCATGCCCGTAATGACACAATTTGACTCGACAGTGGCGCCAACTAGTGAGCACAAAAACGGTAGCCCTCATTGTGTTAATAGGAGCTCAAAAGGATTTGTTGCGGAGGAAAATAAAACTTTTGAAATGGCAGACCTTCACATTATTTTACCAGAGGCTTAAGCTGATGTGACTGCAGAGAATTGAGAAAAATTGCGAGTGCCGGGATAAAACAATAGATTTTTTTCTAAATTAGATAGAATAATGATACCACAGAACGTTTTATTATTAATGTGACAGATGTTCATCTTGATCAGATTCAGAAAAGAGTCTTTTTTATAAAATTCGTATTTAAGTACTCAGTACTCATAACCACAGACGTATAAAAAGAAGCTCATAACTCAATTTAATTTAATACCTGTTTGATTGGATACCATAATGTCTTACATAAAATATGTATAGGTATGGGGTTAAATTAAATTTGCTAGCGATACTTCGATGACATTAACGGTATTGATCTAGGTATAGATATGAAAAAAAAAGTTTTTTGCCATCCATCTTTAGGTGCTTGAAGTGGAGATTTTTATATTTCATCTTATTTATATTAAACCCATCACGCCAGTGAAGTGGGAAATTTAAATTTTTTAAATCTGATGATTCATGTGCCACGTTGGTAAGAAAATTAACTGCGATTCATTAAAAAAATCTAGGGTAAGAAAATACCACAAATTCACACTAAACATATTCAGTTACCATCTGTTAGTTTTTGACGTTTTTATGACTATAAAATCCCTAATAACATTATAACCTAAAATAACTTTGTTACAAATGCATGTTGTAAAGTTTTGGTGATAATATCATTAGATCCCAATCTATTCTTGCTTTTTTATAAATAAAATGTTTCATAGGATGAGAAACATTTATTTATGCATTTATCCATACTAATATTATAAATGCGAAAGTAACTCTGTCTGTCTGTCGGTCTGTCTGTCTGTCTGTTTGTCTGTCTGTCTGTCTGTCTGTCTGTCTGTTACGCTTTCCCGCTTAAGCCTCTCAACCGATTTTGATGAAATTTGGCACAGACAATCTTTAGACTATGAGAAAGAACATAGGCTACCTTTTATCCCGGAAAAATTTGATATTCCCGAGGAAAATCTAAAAAGTGCGATATAACCGAACTCCACGCGGGCGAAGCCGCGGGCGGAAAGCTAGTTTGTATATAAATATATAACATAATACACAGATACGCATATAAGATCTTCAAATTTGCTGACTCAACAAATTTTCAGCTTAAAGAATAATGCCAATACAAAAATACGGTGAAAAAATTATAACAATTTATGCAGTAATTCATTAATTCATTGATTGATTAATTTTTTTAATAATTGGTATTTTTTAATATGTTTAGCTTACTCTAGGTTCTTTTATATAAGACTCGCAAAAAATACTTTTTTTTAGTTACATAAGATTATAATAAACTGAAGGAGCTCAAGCTTCTTAAGTTTTGAGTTGAGCTTTACGATTTTTGACAAATTTGCACTGCCTGGATAGATAGGTTCTCTCAATATGTGTTTTTCCTTCCTGGAAATACCCTCTCAGACATCGATTTTACATGATTTCATTATAATTTGAGCAAGATTATATCTGGACTTCAGATAAGAAACGCCGACCTCATCTAGTTTCTAAAAATATAATTGAAATGATAATGATGAAAATAATTAAAATCAACTTATTAAAAATAAATCATGTATGCGCGCCAAGCAATAGACAATAGTCCTAACGATGGTCAGGTATATATTGTGGCGACAGTATCTAGATGTTGATAAAATAAATATAAATGAAACCAAAATGTTCTTAGCTGAACTTGCCACGGGCAGTAAGGTATTTTTAGTTTTCTTTTGAAACATTTTCAAAGACAAAAAGAGATAATTTTGTAAGAGGATTCAAGCTTTCACAGTTCTGAATGAATATTTTACAGACACGTCAATACAGCGCGTTTTATTCTAAAATAGACTTACCTTTATATTTGAACGAATGTATAAATCCACCGCTTTTGTCATAATAAATTATGTAATTAATTTTAATGAATATATTTCTCAATAGCTGTCTGGAATCTAGGTGGACCTACTATGGACACACCTCTGCCTTACTTGTGTTATGTTATTTGATATGTTTATTTTATTGATAGTCATGAATAGCCCTTGTGAATAGTACCATGCTATATCCTTCCGTCGGTGTTGTAAGAGGCAACTAAGGGAACTCTCACCATGGTAGCAACAACAAATTACTGCAATCCCCAACCCGTCTGTCAAACGTTATTATGGCAATGCCCCAATGGAATGAAAGCCTTGGGGGAGGCCTTTGTCCAGCAGTGGACCTCCATAGGTTTAGAAAAAGAAAAATATACATTTATGGAGCATATTTTTACTATGTATCTTCGGATGAATAGAACTTCCTGACGGCTAAATGTACTAATTTTAAGTACGTTCACAGTGAGATCTCAGTCTCAATTCATCAAAAAATATTTATTTCCCTATATTTTGATAAGTTTTTGACATTTGTTTGTCGCTAAAATAAGACTGCAATTAGATTGTTTAGTACGTTTCAAATTTTAAGAATTGAGCTTCTCTTACTAATGATGTAATCCTATCTAGAATACTAAAAAATATAAGCAGGCTTCATCCCTATTTGCTTCAAGTTGCCAAAACAATATAAAAATTAGCAAATTCGGAGCCATGCAAAGTATGCTCTTACATGCAAGGGTGGTTTTCGATCTTTTAAACATAATTCATGTCGGTTTGTGGGTCTTACAGATCGCATGTCTTACAACTTTGTTTGAAAGCTTTTTTATATAAATGAACTTTTTTACGAACAATGTGGTCTTGTAATTGTAAAGACAGCGTTCACATTTTGCGGAAAATAAATTGTGGTTTGCAAATGAACTCTTTGTTTATATGTTTTTATTCACATTACTAGGAGCCTCAAATAAATAAGTATGGCAGATATTTCATTTCATCTACTTTGATGCACTATGAGTTTCTATACTATGAGAATGCCGAAAAGGGCCGATTGCGTCGAAACTTGGGCTGTGTTTCAGTCTCTCCAGCGATGCCGCATTGACCATCTGTATACCGAAGTGTTGAAGTGCTTGTACAGCAACACACAGAGTACGAGGGCTATTCGAATGCAGAAAAGTGTGAGGCAGGGAGACGTTATATCTCCGAAACTGTTCACCGCTGTACTGGATGATGCCATCAAGCTCTTGGAATGGAAAGGTATGAGCATCAATATCAATGGCGAATATATCACTCACCTTCGATTTTCCGACGATGTTGTCATTATGGCGGAGTCACTGGACGACTTGAGTATCATACTCAACGGCCTCAATGGGTTTTTTTCAACAGGTGGGCCTTAAAATAAACATGGACAAAACGAAGGTCATGTCATATTGCGCTATCATTGGTTTATGTTGGGAGCTTCATCCTTGAAGCTGTAGATCAGTATGTATATTTGGGGCAGCTGATCCAGATCGATAGTTCCGGCTTCAAGCATGAGGTGTTTCCACGAATCCGACGCTCCTGGGCAGCCTTCGGGAAGCTACGTTGTGTCTTCTCGTCCAAAATACCCCCGTGCCAAAAGACAAAACTCTTAAACCAATGTGTTACCGGTGATGAGATATGGATGAGAAACATGGTCCCTCACTATAGGCCTCATAAGAAAGCTCAAGGGACATATACGTGGGACACTCAGATAGTTTTGCTTGTTTTAGGGAAACATGCGTCACATCCACGCAAAACGGCTGTCGCTCAGCATTATGCTGCGACTCTATGCAAAACAGAGCCCAGAGCTGGTTTTCAGCAACAGCCGGCGCCGACGTAAAGACGTCACCCGGTGCAACAAACAATTAAAAGTGGCATCGAGACGGTAGTACAACACAAACAGGAATATAAAAAATAAAAACAAAATATATAAAAACTACGAGAATATCATCCTCAGAAATGACACGTTTCATATAGTGGCAATATTATTCCGGTTTGACAGTATTTTTTAACATAGTCTGTGGTAAGTGTTCATTCGTCTATTGTCTTGAATCAAAGTTTTCATTGCTAGCACGTTTTCTTCTGTAACAACCGTCAAAGGGTCGCCGTCAACCTTCTTCCTTCATCCTCGAAAGTAAATTAAAGAATAACAACATCACTTGTTAGTTCGTTAATTAAGTTAATAGGCACCAAAGAGTCTGAAAGTTAAAAGGCAGTTTCTGTTTGTACTGGCTTTGACCGGATGAGCCATCACAACCCCATTTACTGTATAGGAGAAAGTTATTCAATCCATTCCTATACACTGAATATTATTGCCAATATTCTAGCAACAATCTTGAAGTCTTACTATTTTTGTACTTGTGTAATTTCTATAGCTGAACATGGTAGACAGCAAGATATACGCCCTAAAAGCACCCGCCCCAGCAACATTTCAAACCGCAATAGACAGTGAGCGGTTTCCTATTTTCTGACTTCGGAAACTCTGCTCCGTTCCTATTAATCGCAGCGTGATGGTAGCCTTCCTGTATTGGACAACATGGACTCCTTGGACTCCTTGGACTCCTTGGTCCCCTTGGACTCCCTGGACTCCTTGGTCTCCCTGGACTCCCTGGACTCCTTGGTCTTCTTGGACTCCTTGGACTTCTTGGACTCCGTGGACTCCATGGACTAAGGAGTAGTCCAAGGGGACTACTCGGACAACATGGACTCCTTGGATTCCCTGGGCTCCATGGTCTCCTTGGACTCCTTGGTCTCCCTGGATTCCTTGGACTCCTTGGACTCCCTGGAACCTCTGGACTACCAGGATACCCTGGACTCCTTGGACTCCTTGGACTCTTTGGACTCTTTGGACTCCTTTGTCTCTCTGGACTACTTAGACTCCTTGGTCTCCCTGGACTCCTTGGAATCCTTGGTCTCCTTGGATTCCCTGGACTCCTTGGACTCCTTTGTCTCTCTGGACTACTTAGACTCCTTGGTCTCCCTGGACTCCTTGGAATCCTTGGACTCCTTGGACTCCTTGCACTCCTTGGACTCCCTGTACTTCCTGGACACCCTGGACTCACTGTACACCCTGGATACCCTGGACTCCTTAGTCTCCTTAGACTCCTTGGTCTCCTTTGACTCCTTGGACTCATTGAACTCATGGGCTCCTTGGTCTCCTTGGACTCTCTGGACTCCATGGACTCCTTGGACTACTCAGACAACATGGACCCCTTGGACTCCATAGACTCCTTGGACTCCTTGGACTCCCTGGACTCCCTGGACTTCTTGGTCTCCTTGGACTCCTTGAACTCCTTGGTCTCCTTTGACTCCTTGGAATCCTTGAACTCATGGGCTCCTTTGTCTCCTTGGATTCCCTGGACTCCCTGGACTCCTTGGTCTCCTTGGATTCCCTGGACTCCTTGGACTCCTTTGTCTCTCTGGACTACTTAGACTCCTTGGTCTCCCTAGACTCCTTGGAATCCTTGGACTCCTTGGACTCCTTGCACTCCTTGGACTCCTTGGACTCCCTGTACTTCCTGGACTCCCTGGACTCACTGTACACCCTGGATACCCTGGACTCCTTAGTCTCCTTGGACTCCTTGGTCTCCTTTGACTCCTTGGACTCATTGAACTCATGGGCTCCTTGGTCTCCTTGGACTCTCTGGACTCCATGGACTCCTTGGACTACTCAGACAACATGGACCCCTTGGACTCCATAGACTCCTTGGACTCCCTGGACTCCCTGGACTCCTTTGTCTCCTTGGATTCCCTGGACTCCCTGGACTCCTTGGTCTCCTTGGATTCCCTGGACTCCTTGGACTCCTTTGTCTCCCTGGACTCCTTGGACTCCTTGGACTCTTTGCACTCCTTGGACTCCCTGCACTTCTTGGACTCCCTGGACCCTCTGGACTCCCTGGAACCCTGGACTCCCTGGACTCCTTGGTCTCCATGGACTCCCTGGACTCTTGGACTCCTTGACTCTTTGGACTCCTTGGACTCCTTGGACTCCTTCGACTGCTTGTACACCTTGGACTCCTTGTAAACCTTGGACTCCTTGGTCTCTTTGGACTCCTTGGACTCCCTGGACTCCCTGGACTCCTTTGTCTCCTTGGATTCCCTGGACTCCCTGGACTCCTTGGTCTCCTTGGATTCCCTGGACTCCTTGGACTCCTTGGTCTCCCTGGACTCCTTGGACTCCTTGAACTCATTGCACTCCTTGGACTCCCTGCACTTCCTGGACTCCCTGGACCCTCTGGACTCCCTGGAAGCCTGGACTCCCTGGACTCCTTGGTCTCCATGGAATCCCTGGACTCTTGGACTCCTTGACTCTTTAGACTCCTTGGACTCCTTGGACTCCTTCGACTGCTTGTACACCTTGGACTCCTTGTAAACCTTGGACTCCTTGGTCTCCTTGGACTCCTTGGTATCCCTGGACTCCCTGGACTCTCTGGACTCCCTGGATACCCTGGACTCCTTAGACTCCTCGTACTGCTTGGGCTCCTTGGTCTGTCTGGACTCCTTGGAATCTTTGGACTCCCTGGACGCCTTGGTTTCCATGGACTCCCTGGACTCCATGGACTAAGGATTAGTCCAAGGGGACTACTCAGACAACATAGACCCCTTGGAATCCATAGACTCCTTGGACTCCTTGGACTCCCTGGACTCCCTGGACTCCATGGACTAAGGATTAGTCTAAGGGGACTAGTCAGACAACATAGACCCCTTGGACTCCATAGACTCCTTCGACTGCTTGTACACCTTGGACTCCCTGGACTCCCTGGACTCCTTTGTCTCATTGGATTCCCTGGACTCCCTGGACTCTTTTGTCTCCTTGCATTCCGTGGACTCCCTGGACTCCTTGGTCTCCTTGGATTCCCTGGACTCCTTTTTCTCCTTGGTCTCCCTGGACTCCCTGGACTCCTTGGTCTTCTTGGACTCCTTGGACTTCTTGGACTCCCTGGACTCCATGGACTAAGGAGTAGTCCAAGGGGACTACTCGGATAACATGGACTCCTTGGATACCCTGGGCTCCATGGTCTCCTTGGTCTCCCTGGATTCCTTGGACTCCTTGGACTCCTTGGACTCCTTGGACTCCCTACACTTCCTGGACTCCCTATAGTTCCTGGACTCCCTGGAACCTCTGGACTCCCAGGATACCCTAGACTACTTGGACTCCTTGGACTCTTTTGACTCTTTGGACTCCTTGGACTCCTTGGACACCCTGGACTCCTTGGTCTCCATGGGCTCCTTGGTCTCCTTGGACTCCCTGGACTCCATGGACTCCTTGGACTATTCGAACAACATGGTCTCCTTGGAATCCTTGGACTACTCAGACAACATGGACCCCTTGGACTCCATAGACTCCTTGGACTCCTTGGACTCCCTGGACTCCCTGGACTCCTTTGTCTCCTTGGATTCCCTGGACTCCCTGGACCCCTTGGTCTCCTTGGATTCCCTGGACTCCTTGGACTCCTTTATCTCTCTGGACTACTTAGACTCCTTGGTCTCCATGGACTCCTTGGAATCCTTGGACTCCTTGGACTCCTTGCACTCCTTGGACTCCCTGCACTTCTTGGACTCCCTAGACCCTCTGGACTCCCTGGAACCCTGGACTCCCTGGACTCCTTGGTCTCCATGGACTCCCTGGACTCTTGGACTCCTTGACTCTTTGGACTCCTTGGACTCCTTCCACTGCTTGTACACCTTGGACTCCTTGTGAACCTTGGACTCCTTGCTCTCCTTGGACTCCTTGGTATCCCTGGACTCCCTGGACTCTCTGGACTCCTCGGATACCCTGGACTCCTTAGACTCCTCATACTCCTTGGACTCCTTGGTCTTTCTGGAGTCCTTGGTCTGTTTGGACTCCTTGGACTCCTTGGAATCTTTGGACTCCTTGGACTGCTTGGTCTCCCTGGACTCCTTGGACTCCTTGGAATCTTTGAACTCCCTGGACGCCTTGGTCTCCATGGAGTCCAGGGAGTTCATGGACTAAGGATTAGTCCAAGGGGACTACTCAGACAATATAGACCCCTTGGACTCCATAGACTCCTTGAACTCCTTGGACTCCCTGGACTCCCTGGACTCCTTTGTCTCATTGGATTCCCTGGACTCCCTGGACTTCTTTGTCTCCTTGGATTCCCTGGACTCCCTGGACTCCTTGGTCTCCTTGGATTCCCTGGACTCTTTGGACTCCTTTGTCTCCCTGGACTCCTTGGACTTCCTGCACTTCCTGGACTCCCTGGACCCCCTGGACTCCCTGGAACCCCGGACTCCCTGGACTCCTTGGTCTCCATGGACTCCCTGGACTCTTGGACTCCTTGACTCTTTGGACTCCTTGGACTCCTTGGACTCCTTCGACTGCTTGTACACCTTGGACTCCTTGTAAACCTTTTACTCCTTGGTCTCCTTGGAATCCTTGGTATCCCTGGACTCCCTGGACTATCTGGACTCCCTGGATACCCTGGACTCCTTAGACTCCTCGTACACCTTGGACTCCTTGGTCTGTCTGGACTCCTTGGACTCCTTGGTCTCCCTGGACTCTTTGGACTTCTTGGGCTCCTTGGAATCTTTGGACTCCCTGGACTCCTTGGACTCTTTGGTCTCCCTGGACTCCTTGGACTCCTTGGACTCCCTGGATTCCTTGCACTCCCTGGACTCCTTGGACTCCCTACACTTCCTGGACTCCCTATACTTCCTGGACTCCCTGGAACCTCTGGACTCCCAGGATACCCTGGACTCCTTGGACTCCTTGGACTCTTTGGACTCCTTGGACTCCTTGGACACCCTGGACTCCGTGGTCTCCATGGACTCCCTGGACTCCTTGGACTCCTTTGTCTCCATGGATTCCCTGGACTCCCTGGACCCCTTGGTCTCCTTGGATTCCCTGGACTCCTTGGACTCCTTTATCTCTCTGGACTACTTAGACTCCTTGGTCTCCATGGACTCCTTGGAATCCTTGGACTCCTTGGAGTCCTTGGATTCCCTGGACTCCGTGGACTCCTTTATCTCTCTGGACTACTTAGACACCTTGGTCTCCATGGACTCCTTGGAATCCTTGAACTCATGGGCTCCTTGGTCTCCTTGGACTCCCTGGACTCCATGGACTCCTTGGACTACTCGGACAACATGGTCTCCTTGGACTCCTTGGACTACTCAGACAACATGGACCCCTTGGACTCCATAGACTCCTTGGACTCCTTGGATTCCCTGGACTCAATGGACACCTTTGTATCCCTGGACTCCTTAGACTCCTTGGTCTCCCTGGACTCCTTGGACTCCTTGGACTGCTTGTACACCTTGGACTCCTTGTAAACCTTGGACTTCTTGGTCTCCTTGGACTCCTTGGTATCCCTGGACTCCCTGGACTCTCTGGACTCCCTGGATACCCTGGACTCCTTAGACTCCTCGTACTCCTTGGACTCCTTGGTCTGTCTGGACTCCTTGGTCTATCTGGACTCCTTGGACTCCTTGGAATCTTTGGACTCCTTGGACTGCTTGGTCTCCCTGGACTTGGACTCCTTGTACTCCTTGGAATCTTTGGACTCCGTGGACGCCTTGGTCACCATGGACTCCCTGGACTCCATGGACTAAGGATTAGTCCAAGGGGACTACTCAGACAACATAGACCCCTTGGACTCCATAGACTCCTTGAACTCCTTGGACTCCCTGGACTCCCTGGACTCCCTGCTCTTCCTGGACTCCCTGGACCCTCTGGACTCCCTGGAACCCCTGGACTCCTTAGACTCCTTGGACTCCTTGCACTCCTTGGACTCCCTGCTCTTCCTGGACTCCCTGGACCCTCTGGACTCCCTGGAACCCTTGGACTCCTTGGACTCCTTGGTATCCCTGGACTCCCTGGACTCTCTGTACACCCTGGATACCCTGGACTCCTTAGTCTCCTTGAACTCCTTGGTCTCCTTGGACACCTTTGTCTCCCTGGACTCCTTAGACTCCTTGGTCTCCCTGGACTCCCTGGACTCCTTGGTCTCCTTGGATTCCCTGGACTCCTTGGACACCTTTGTCTCCCTGGACTCCTTAGACTCCTTGGTCTCCCTGGACTCCTTGGACTCCTTGGACTGCTTGTACACCTTGGACTCCTTGTAAACCTTGGACTCCTTGGTCTCCTTGGACTCCTTGGTATCCCTGGAGTCCCTGGACTCTCTGGACTCCCTGGATACCCTGGTCTCCTTAGACTCCTCATACTCAAGAAAGAAAGAAAGAAAAATGCGTTTATTGACATTACAGCATAAGATTTAACAATTAAAACTAAAAAAATATAAAACTCAGCTAATAATGCCAAAAGGGCCTCAGCTCAGCATAATGTCAGATGACAACACAAGATGTGCCATCTGACGCTGGTTTTCAGCTGCAACCCACGAGTGCCATACGCAAGAATTACAAAAACACAGATATACCATTTCTACAGTTTTCAGTCCGCAATAATAAAATGATATATTTACATAGATAATAAAAGTAATCCAAACAATAGAAAAAACTCGAAACATGATGAAATAAAAAATGTTGTTACATATATAATTATGTGTGTATGTATGTTAAATATATTGTGTTTTTTTAAATACCCAATAAAATAAAATAAAGTACTCATTTTATAGACTAATAAGTTATATAAATATTAGTACAGCATTAAAATAAATAAACAAATCCAGAAAACAGAAAATATTCCAAGTCACAAAAAACAAGATAGCTTATAGGGCAGATACGTCTGCGCGGGTATTTTCGAACTCCTTTTGATGACATAAAAGATATTCCTTTAATTTCAATTTGAAACTTGAGGAACTTCTACAATTCTTTATGGGAGGAGGGATATTGTTCCAGCATTTAGAAGCTGCATAGCGAAAGCTGCCTCTAAAAGCCGCCGACTTGTGCTGTGGGACGGAAAGTTGCTGAGAACATTTTCTCCCCTCACCAATTCTGTGCCTACTTGTCCACGATAGTTTATCATACAAGTAAGAGGGGGAGTGAGACTTAATGACACCAAATAGTAAGGTCGCCAAGTGGAGTTTACATCTAGCTTTCATTTTCAACATGTTGTGTTTATTGAGGAAAGGCGTAACATGTCCCCTAAAGGGAACTTTAAAACAGAAACGCGCACAAGCATTTTGAAGTCTTTGGATCATTCTTTTAGTTTTGGACAGTAGTCGTTGGCCATAGACCGTGTCCGCATAATTCAACTTCGATAAAACCAAAGACTCCACAAGCAATACTCGCAATTCTTCACTAAGATAGGGACGGGCTTTGTATAATACCTTAAGTCTATAAAAACAATTACGGATTGACTCAGACACGTGTTTGTGAAAACGCAGTTCCGTGTCCATGATGACACCTAAATTTCGTGCTTCACACACTCGTTCGATAGGCTCTCCCATAACGGTCACACAGCTGGCGCAGGGTTTAATTTTACCTAACTGGTTTTCGGTTCCAAAAAGCATATACTTTGTTTTTGTAGGGTTCAGAGTGAGCGTGTTGGCATTGGACCATTGCACTATTTTTTCAAGATCCGTATTAAGGTCATTTAGTGCTTGTTCATAGTTCTCCGGCTTGAATGATATATATATATCTGTGTATCATCAGCATAAATATGGTAATTACATTTATTTATACTTTTTGTAATATCGGCACAGTATAAAATAAACAATATTGGCCCAAGTATCGAGCCCTGTGGAACACCCCTACCTACGGACCGACTTCTAGAGGAAGCCACCGAGCCGTCCGACCGACGCACTACAACGAATTGCGAACGGTTGTAAAGATAGCTATCAAACCATTTTATAGTGCTTGTGTCAAATCCATAAAAAGCCATCTTTGACAACAATAGAGGAACGTTAATACAGTCAAACGCGCGCGAAAAGTCAAGCAGCACCAAAATAGTGCACAACCCACTATCTTGAGCCGACAAGATATTGTCCGTCACATCCAACAAAGCCGTGGCTGTACTACGGCCCTTTCTAAATCCTTATTGAACATCGGGGAGGATTTTATTAGTCTCTAAAAAATCAACTAATTGAGCACAAACCACTTTTTCTAAGACTTTAGAAAGTACCGGCAGTATGCTAATGGGTCTGAGGTCCTTAATTTCCAAAGCATTTTGCGTCTTCGGCAATGGGTGTACTTTGGCAATTTTCCATAACTCAGGGAAAGATGAGGATGTAATAGAAGTATTTATTAAGGCAGTCACGGCGTCCAAAGTCGCAGGTAGTGACAACAGAATCATATTTATTGTGAGGCCATCGCAACCTTCAGCATTAGATTTAATAGTATTCAGTATATTCGCGATTTTGTCGGGCGTTGTTGGACTCAAACTAAACGAGGAGCCACTATTTCTTGTGGATTCAAAAAATACAAGTAATGAATTACTCACGGTATTCGCACCCGGCACATTCAGAAAGTGGTCACAAATCTTGTTAGGATCGTTAAAGTGCAGAGGTAATTCCTTGTTTTTAGCTGGAAGTAGGATAGACTTAAGGTTTTTCCAGAGCGCCCTGGACTCATTTATTTGACTGTTAATTTTATGTTTATAGTATGCAGACTTTTCGTAAAATAAAGACTTTGAAACAAGCGACTTCAATTCTTTGTAATATTGCTTTTTCGAATCTGATGCTTTATCTTTTAAATGCTCCGTATGTGCCCTGTTCCTCAAATGCATCATAAACTTAACATTTCCAGTAATCCAAGGGTAACAATACTCCTTTACAACACTAGTTTTAAGAGGTGCATGGATATCGAACAGCGCAAGCAAGTTCGAATTAAATACATTTACCATAGTATTAACATCTTGTAGCTCAGTTAACGCATTCCAGTTAAGTAACTCGAGATCTTGATCAAAACAATCCCTAATAATGTTTTTTAGTGGTCGATAAGTTATGGTTCGTGACGGGATTTTCAGGCGTTTAAAACTAAATTCACCGGAAATCATCGCATGCGCACCCAGATCCGGTATATAATCAACTGAGAAAGAGCGTAGCTTGACATTTGTACAGATGATATCTATCAGAGAATTTCCGTGCACAGTAAAATGTGTGGGTGACTGTACCAGTTGTTTCAGACCCAAGCAGCTCAAGAATGAGACCAACTTTTCCGTCTTTGAGTCCGCGCTGTTGAGCATGTTTATGTTAAAATCGCCCATTAGTATCGTGTGCTCGCATTGCGTCAGGGAATCCAAAGAACCAGATACAGCGTCTAAGAACAGATCAACATCCTGCCAGGGCGGACGGTAGGCGGTACCTAATGCCAGTTTAATTCCACGAACACTCATAGTTACCCACATCTGCTCGACCGTGGTGTGCGATGGGCTAGCCGAGTACGAGTGGCTTCGAACATGTATACCGTGCTTGACATAAAAACCAACACCTCCACCACGTCCCCTCTTAACGGATAAAGGGCGCGGTATATGCCGCAGCCTGTATCCAGGTATGGAGGGTGCGCGTCCTTCTTCGCCTGTCCGCAGCCACGTCTCATTAATGGCCATAATATCAACACCCAAACCTAATAAAGCTGCTGTAAACTCGTCATGTTTCGTGCCAAAAGAACCTGCGTTCCAAAAACCAACCTTAAGGAAAGTAGTAGACATTAATGGATAGATAATGTACTAACAATAAATAAACATATTAGAGAATATACTAAATAAAAAAACGCACAGATCAATACAAGATGCATGTAAACATGATTATAGTAGAAATTAAATTATTCTTTGTCTCCCTGGACTCCTTAGACTCCTTGGTCTCCCTGGACTCTTTGGACTCCTTGGACTCCTTGCACTCCTTGGACTCCCTGCTCTTCCTGGACTCCCTGGACCCTCTGGACTCCCTGGAACCCTTGGACTCCTTAGTCTCCTTGGACTCCTTGGTATCCCTGGACTCCCTGGACTCTCTGTACACCCCGGATACCCTGGACTCCTTAGTCTCCTTGAACTCCTTGGTCTCCTTTGACTCCTTGGAATCCTTGAACTCATGGGCTCCTTGGTCTCCTTGGACTCCCTGGACTCCATGGACTCCTTGGACTACTCGGACAACATGGTCTCCTTGGACTCCTTGGACTACTCAGACAACATGGACCCCTTGGAATCCATAGACTCCTTGGACTCCTTGGAATCCCTGGACTCCCTGGAATTCTTTGTCTCCTTGGATTCCCTGGACTCCCTGGACTCCTTTGTCTCCTTGGATTCCCTGGACTCCCTGGACTCCTTGGTCTCCTTGGATTCCCTGGACTCCTTGGACTCCTTTGTCTCCTTGGACTCCCTGCACTTCCTGGACTCCCTGGACCCTCTGGACTCCCTGGAACCCTGGACTCCCTGGACTCCTTGGACTCTTTGGACTCCTTGGACTCCTTGGACTCCTGCGACTGCTTGTACACCTTGGACTCCTTGTAAAGCTTGGACTCCTTGGTCCCCCTGGATTCCTTGGTCTCCATGAACTCCCTGGACTCTTGGACTCCTTGACTCTTTGGACTCCTTGGACTCCTTGGACTCTTTGTTCTCCCGGGGCTCCTTAGACTACTTGGACTCCTTGGACTCTTTGGACTCCATGGACTCCTTGGACTCCTTGGACTCCTTGGAATCTTTGGACTCCCTGGACGCCTTGGTCTCCATGGACTCCCTGGACTCATTGGACTCCCTGCACCTTTAGACTCCTTTGCCTCCCTGGACTCCTTAGACTCCTTTGGTCTCCCTGGACTCCTTGGACTCCTTGGACTCCTTGCACTCCTTGGACTCCCTGCACTTCCTGGACTCCCTGGACTCTCTGGACTCCCTGGAACCCTTGGACTCCTTAGTCTCCTTGGACTCCTTGGTATCCCTGGACTACCTGGACTCTCTGTACACCCTGGATACCCTGGACTCCTTAGTCCCCTTGAACTCCTTGGTCTCCTTTGACTCCTTGGAATCCTTGAACTCATGGGCTCCTTGGTCTCCTTGGACTCCCTGGACTCCATGGACTCCTTGGACTACTCGGACAACATGGTCTCCTTGGACTCCTTGGACTACTCAGACAACATGGACCCCTTGGAATCCATAGACTCCTTGGACTCCTTGGAATCCCTCTACTCCCTGGACTTCTTTGTCTCCTTGGATTCCCTGGACTCCCTGGACTCCTTTGTCTCCTTGGATTCCCTGGACTCCTTGGACTCCTTTGTCTCTTTGGACTCCCTGCACTTCCTGGACCCCTGGACCCTCTGGACTCCCTGGAACCCTGGACTCCCTGGACTCCTTGGACTCTTTGGACTCTTTGGACTCCTTGGACTCCTTCGACTGCTTGTACACCTTGGACTCCTTGTAAAGCTTGGACTCCTTGGTCCCCCTGGATTCCTTGGTCTCCATGAACTCCCTGGACTCTTGGACTCCTTGACTCTTTGGACTCCTTGGACTCCTTGGACTCTTTGGACTCCATGGACTCCTTGGACTCCTTGGACTCCTTGGAATCTTTGGACTCCCTGGACGCCTTGGTCTCCATGGACTCCCTGGACTCATTGGACTCCCTGCACCTTTAGACTCCTTTGCCTCCCTGGACTCCTTAGACTCCTTTGGTCTCCCTGGACTCCTTGGACTCCTTGGACTCCTTGCACTCCTTGGACTCCCTGCACTTCCTGGACTCCCTGGACTCTCTGGACTCCCTGGAACCCTTGGACTCCTTAGTCTCCTTGGACTCCTTGGTATCCCTGGACTACCTGGACTCTCTGTACACCCTGGATACCCTGGACTCCTTAGTCCCCTTGAACTCCTTGGTCTCCTTTGACTCCTTGGAATCCTTGAACTCATGGGCTCCTTGGTCTCCTTGGACTCCCTGGACTCCATGGACTCCTTGGACTACTCGGACAACATGGTCTCCTTGGACTCCTTGGACTACTCAGACAACATGGACCCCTTGGAATCCATAGACTCCTTGGACTCCTTGGAATCCCTCTACTCCCTGGACTTCTTTGTCTCCTTGGATTCCCTGGACTCCCTGGACTCCTTTGTCTCCTTGGATTCCCTGGACTCCTTGGACTCCTTTGTCTCTTTGGACTCCCTGCACTTCCTGGACCCCTGGACCCTCTGGACTCCCTGGAACCCTGGACTCCCTGGACTCCTTGGACTCTTTGGACTCTTTGGACTCCTTGGACTCCTTCGACTGCTTGTACACCTTGGACTCCTTGTAAAGCTTGGACTCCTTGGTCCCCCTGGATTCCTTGGTCTCCATGAACTCCCTGGACTCTTGGACTCCATGACTCTTTGGACTCCTTGGACTCCTTGGACTCTTGGTTCTCCCGGGGCTCCTTAGACTACTTGGACTCCTTGGACTCTTTGGACTCCATGGACTCCTTGGACTCCTTGGACTCCTTGGAATCTTTGGACTCCCTGGACGCCTTGATCTCCATGGACTCCCTGGACTCATTTGACTCCCTGCACTTCCTGGACTCCCTGGACCCTCTGGACTCCCTGGAACCCTGGACTCCCTGGATTCCTTGGTCTCCATGGACTCCCTGGACTCGTGGACTCCTTGACTCTTTGGACTCCTTGGACTCCTTGGACTCCTTGGACTGTTTCGAATGCTTGTACACCTTGGACTCCTTGTAAATCTTGGATTCCCTGGACTCCTTGGACTCCTTTGTCTCCTTGGATTCCCTGGACTCCCTGGACTCCTTGGTATCCCTGGATTCCCTGGACTCTCTGGACTCCCTGGATACCCTGGACTCCTTAGACTCCTCGTACACCTTGAACTCCTTGGCCTGTCTGGACTCCTTGGACTCTTTGGTCTCCCTGGACTCTTTGGACTCCTTCGGCTCCTTGGAATCTTTGGACTCCCTGAACTCCTTGGACTCTTTGGTCTCCCTGGACTCCTTGGACTCCTTGGACTCCTTGGAATCTTTGGACTCCCTGGACGCCTTGGTCTCCATGGACTCCCTGGACTCCTTGGACTCTTTGGACTCCTTGGACTCCCTGGACTCCCTAGACTTTTTGGTCTCCTTGGACTCCTTGGACTCTTGGACTCCTTGTCTCTTTGGACTAAGGAGTAGTCCAAGGGGACTACTCAGACAACATAGACCCCTTGGACTCCATAGACTCCTTGGACTCCTTGGACTCCCTGGACTCCCTGGACTCCTTTGTCTCCTTGGATTCCCTGGACTCCCTGGACTCCTTTGTCTCCTTGGATTCCCTGGACTCCCTGGACTCCTTGGTCTCCTTGGACTCCTTCGACTGCTTGTACACCTTGGACTCCTTGGACTCCCTGGACTCCCTGGACTCCCTGGACTTCTTTCTCTCATTGGATTCCCTAGACTCCCTGGACTCCTTTGTCTCCTTGGAGTCCTTGGACTCCTTGGAATCTTTGGACTCCCTGGACGCCTTGGTCTCCATGGACTCCCTGGACTCCTTGGACTCCGTGGACTCCTTGGACTCCTTGGACTCCCTGGACTCCCTGGACTCCCTGGACTCATTTGACTCCCTGCACTTCCTGGACTCCCTGGACCCTCTGGACTCCCTGGAACCCTGGACTCCCTGGACTCCTTGGTCTCCATGGACTCCCTGGACTCGTGGACTCCTTGACTCTTTGGACTCCTTGGACTCCTTGGACTGTTTCGAATGCTGGTACACCTTGGACTCCTTGTAAACCTTGGATTCCCTGGACTCCTTGGACTCCTTTATCTCCTTGGATTCCCTGGACTCCCTGGACTCCTTGGACTCCCTGCACTTCCTGGACTCCCTGGACCCTCTGGACTCCCTGGAACCCTTGGAATCCTTGGTCTCCTTGGACTCCTTGGACTTCCTGCACTTCCTGGACTCCCTGGACCCCCTGGACTCCCTGGAACCCTGGACTCCCTGGACTCCTTGGTCTCCATGGACTCCCTGGACTCGTGGACTCCTTGACTCTTTGGACTCCTTGGACTCCTTGGACTCCTTGGACTTCTTGGACTCCTTCGACTGCTTGTACACCTTGGACTCCTTATAAACCTTGGACTCCTTGGTCTCCTTGGACTCCTTGGTATCTCTGGACTCCCTGGACTCTCTGGACTCCCTGGATACCCTGGACTCCTTATACTCCTCGTACACCTTGGACTCCTTGGTCTGTCTGGACTCCTTGGACTCCTTGGTCTCCCTGGACTCTTTGGACTTCTTGGCCTCCTTGGAATCTTTGGACTCCCTGGACTCTTGGACTCCTTGACTCTTTGGACTCCTTGGACTCCTTGGACTCCTTGGACTCCTTCGACTGCTTGTACACCTTGGACTCCTTGTAAACCTTGGACTCCTTGGTCTCCTTGGACTCCTTGGTATCCCTGGACTCCCTGGACTCCTTTGTCTCCTTGGAGTCCTTGGTCTGGACTCCTTGGACTCCTTGGAATCTTTGGATTCCCTGGACGCCTTGGTCTGCATGGAATCCCTGAACTCCTTGGACTCCTTGGACTCTTTGGAATCTTTGGACTCCCTGGACTCCTTGGACTCCTGGGACTCCTTGGACTCCCTGGGCTCCATAGACTCCTAGGACTCCTTGTTCCCCCTGGATTCCTTGGTCTCGATGGACTCCCTGGACTCTTGGACTCCTTGACACTTTGGACTCCTTAGACTCCTTGGACTCTTTGGTCTCCCTGGACTCCTTGGACTCCTTCGAATCTTTGGACTCCCTGGACGCCTAGGTCTCCATAGACTCCCTGGACTCCTTGGACTCCCTGCACTTCCTGGACTCCCTAGACCCTCTGGACTCCCTGGAACCCTGGACTCCCTGGACTCCTTGGTCTCCTTGGACTCCCTGGACTCTTGGACTCCTTGACTCTTTGGACTCTTTGGACTCCCTGGAATCTTTGGACCCCCTGGACGCCTTGGTCTCCATGGACTCCCTGGACTCCATGGAGTAAGGAGTAGTCCAAGGGGACTAATCAGACAACATAGACCCCTTGGACTCCATAAACTCCTTGGACTCCCTGGACTCCCTGGACTCCTTTGTCTCCTTGGGTTCCCTGGACTCCCTGGACTCCTTTGTCTCCTTGAATTCCCTGGACTCCCTGGACTCCTTGGTCTTCTTGGATTCTCTGGACTCCTTGGACTCCTTTGTCTCCCTGGACTCCCTTGACTCCTTGGTTTCCGTGGACTCCCTAGACTCTTGGACTCCTTGACTCTTTGGACTCCTTCGACAGCTTGTACAACTTGGACTCCTTGTAAACATTGGACTTCTTGGTCTTCTTGGACTCCTTGGTATCCCTGGACTCTCTGGACTCCCTGGACTCCTTAGACTCCTCGTACACCTTGGTCCCCTTGGATTCCTTGGACTCCTTAGACTCCTTAGACTCCTTGGACTCCTTGGACTCCCTGTACTTCCTGGACTCCCTGGACCCTCGGGACTCTCTGGACACCCTATACTCCCTGGACTCCTTGGAAACCCTGGGCTCTTTAGTCTCCTTGGACTCCTTGGTCTTCCTGGACTCCCTGGACTCCTTGGTCTCCTTCGACTTTCTGGACTCCTTGGTCTCGTTGGATTCCCTGAACTCCTTGGACTCCTTAATTTTGTTGGAATAATTACGCATATTTAAGATTTTTGCTCATCAACTGCAAAGCTACTCTGCTCACTATACATACATATAATGCTCCATTAATTTTAATTGGCATCATGATAGTCTATTTCTCGACTACGTACAGGCTAAGTATAGCCTGTCTCATGGGTGTCGTAAGTTGGGGAGAAGTAAGTGATTGGATAGCTACGTTCCTTTTGATCTTCGAGTTAAATCAGGGAAAATTTTGTACTATAAAAAAGCCTTCACATTTTGAGCAAAAAACTTAGCCTACATTTTCGTGGATCCAGACTTTTTATTTTAATATTAAATATTTTTTTTATTGAAAGGCAAAGTTGTTGAACACGAACCAATGTTTACAATTGGTTAAACACCGATTGAGTGCCACAATTGAATAAGCGCAAAAAAATAATACTCTTTTATGTTCTTTAACAGTCGGTTGGCTGCTCTAACTACTAAAGTTGGGATGGTTTGATTAATTGTTCGCTTTCACACAGATACGCTTCTGTGTTAAATGTTCTTTCGTGATTTAAATTGTAATTATCTTTGATTGGTTCCAGCTACCAGCTTCAAACCCATTGTGATTCACAGATAACTTTGCGTTCGTTACAATGGCCTAATTTTAAAACAAAACGGATAACCTTTTCTAGTTGCAGATTGCGGATAAAACTTGATTAAACTGTAAGCAAACCCCAATATAGTTTTTTTTATACATATGTAATTATAAACTATTGCTTGACTGCAAACCCGCCTGATGGTAACCAGTGAATCGTTGATGGTAAAACGCGCTACTTTATTAAGAGCCTATTCACTTTAGCCTAGAAGACACTTAAATTGTAGTCAGACGGAGACACCTTCGCTGCCAAACTGTTCCAGTCCCTCGAAGTACGCGGTATAAAAGGCGAGGCTAGACGCTTCGTCCGGATAGCAGTGGTCTCAACAACGTAAGGTGAATACGGAAGGTCGTCCGATGATAGAACGGACATGGGAGAATTAAGTCCACTCTCTAAAATGCATCCTATAAAGCACCGACAGGCTGGCTACTCTTTGCCTGTGCTTCAGGATTTGGAGACCATTTTGAGCTAATTCAGGGTCCACATAGCCCCTTCGCGCAACTCTCTACCGAATCCAAAGTTGCCAGGTGGCATTTTGCAGCATCAGCACAAATGTGGCTGCAGTACTCCACACACGATCGGACTTGTGCTTTGTATAACATTAGAAACTATGCTGGTGTGAATTGCCGCTGGACTTTTGCGATAACACCAAGTTTCCTGGCTTGACTTTGGACTCAATGAAGTGCCCAAAGTTTAGGTTCGAGGAAATCTTAACTCCGAAAAGCTGAAGGTGGTCGGTGCACTCTAAGGACACATTCCGAAAAGTAGAAGCTAAGGTGAACGGTTTTTTTTGGCGGTAAATAGACACACTTGTGTGTTGACGGCGTTGAATACTACAAGATTGGCTTCGCCCTATTCGGAGACTTTTTTCTGTTTTTGAGGGGAATCCTTCAATAGGCACCCGACCCCCGAGGAATGAGGTTTGGTAGTGTGAGATTTTTACCTCACTTAAACCACCCCGGTTATCACCATCTGCGCCTAGGGGTGGTCCCGGTTCCTCTTAAAAGACCGATTCCAGAACCCTCCCTGTGCAACGCCTGTAAGGCACATACTCATATACGAACACACTTCTAAACGTCCTATGCATGGCAGCACTTGACCACTATGCCACCGTCTTCCCTGAGGTTACTAAGTGGGCAGGCAGGGTCTCCGCTCTGTGTGCCCGCGATCCCAAAGGTCCACCTACCTCAATAAGTAGGCGGGTTTCGGCATATTAAGCGCCAAGGCGATTGCCTCCCCGACGCCTCCTTCTCCGAGCAGGATCAGCCCTCTCTCGATCCCGTTCGGCGGCTTCCTTCTTGACCATCACGGTCTCACAGAAGGAAGTTACTTCTGTTCGATTCTCTGTCATTGCTTACTACTGTCGGCAGAGACAGGTCTCTCCCGATCTTAACAACTAGGACCCGCCGCTCGGAGTCCCATGCAGGTCACTCCTCGAGCGTGTGTTGTGCAGAATCCAGGCTGCCTCCGCAATGGTGGCAATTTGCCGTATTCTCTCACCCAATTCTGTTCAGGTACTCACCGAAGCAACCGTATCAAGTGAGTACCTGTGTGAGCCTGAAGGAGATGCGCTCCCCTCTTTTCAGCCCGGCTTCAAAGTACGGCAGAACGGCTTCAAAAATGCGCTTTCGCGAATATTGCGGCAGCTGTAACCGCTCGCGCACCGGTCGAGCGCGAGTTACCGTTCCCGTCGCCTCAGTCCTACGAATGCAATTCCTGGCACACTATTCCCGCTGTGGCAGACCCATTCGGAGACTGCCTGTGGTGCAAAATTCGTACGCTCTACCATACCCTCCCTTTCCGACCGGATTGATTCCTTATTAGCCCGAACACCCGGCCGGTATCTGTCCACAACTATGCTGTCATCTGCATACCCATAGATACCGGGCATCAGCAGATCGTTAATATGCAAGAGGAACAGAGTTGCAAAGAGAACAGACCCCTGAGGAACGCCGGCATTAGTCGAGATAGGCTCCGATGAGCATCCTTTGGCAATTACTTGGAGGGACCATTCAGTCAGGAAATCTATTACCCAGCTAATCATGCCAGGAGAAATGCCGTACGCTGGAAGCTTACTCAAAAGTAGCGTAATTTTAGTCGCTATATTTTTAATCACGTCTTCTTTGGAGTATTTTAGTGTCACAGGTCTAAATCAATACAATATAATTATACTATCTTTAACTTAATGAAATGGAAAGCAAAAGATGTACTTTACACATCATTTATTTTAGTTTTTGACCAAGGGAATCTGCGCTAATATCTAGCAACCAACTTCAATATCTATATTTGCTTACTTAAATATTAGGATTATTATGCTCCGAGCATTAAATAGTGCTTATCTTTAAATGAGTCTAAAACACTAAACATAATGCGGTTTTAACAAAGAAATTAAACTTCTTAATTTAATTAATGTAATTATTTTTTCAGTTTCACAAAATTATTTCATGAAAGTTTTTGAAATAGCTATTACATTATCGTGGCAGTCACATTTACAACTATCATCATTGTGTATGTATTCAGAAGTCAGGCTGTGGCCTGACTTCTCCCACTGAAGAACACAAGCTTCTATTTTCATTTATACCAATCTCTATGCTCCTGTATCAGCGTCATCCGGGTTCTACCTACGATAGAAGCAATGTAGTCCGCCCATCTCGCCACCAAAACTTAAAGGTACGGATAATTTTACTAACGGTATAATGGCGAACTTAATACCCTGACATAATATCTTCTAAAATATATGTAGGTATATACATCCAACCAGTAATTGTACAGCTCCATTCAAGGAAAGACAAAGGACGTAAGCATCAAAGATCTCTATACAGCAATGAGTCAATGTACAATACGAGGTCTTTGGACCACCACAGTAGCTATCCGAATAGATACTATTTCTATGACAACACCGCATCGCGTGGGAGTTCCATTCAACTGGGTTCCTATTATCTTTGCCGTATTTAGGTCTCCATAGAATTATTCAATTACTGTTACGGGTTACGGGCGAGAACATCATAGTTCCAGGAGAATGCTACAGAAAATTTAAATTCCTTTTAGATTTTAGTATGTTGGGCGTATTGCCAAATTGATGTGCTGTATAGTGTATATACTGGGTTTTGGATGTTAGTTAAGAGTTTTAAGTAATTTAGTCCAGCTTTTAGCAGTAGAAGGGACTAAATTGTATGTATTGAATAACTCAAACCTTTTCCCATTAAGTAGTGCCAAACTACAAAACGCCACCTGTTACGATTGTTATATTCTGTTTTCGCATCAATGACGTTCATACATCTGATCATACACATACGCTGGTTGAGAGTACTACCCACTTCACATTTCTGATTCATTCATTACCCGAGAGACATCCACATTTGATATTTGTAAATAAGAGCTAACGTGCCTGCTGGAGCAATGTCTGATATACAGGCAATCAAATTTTCGGCAATCATCGCCAGAACTTTATTGGAGCTGTCCCGGACCAAAGACGCACATCGTTTATACATGGTAGTGAAATTGAAGATTTATAGTTTTTACCGTAAGTTATATCCCATGATTGCATCACGAGGTTTTCGGAATCGTGCCATCTCCAACGTAGGTAGTACTTATAGAAAAAATTTGGATTAACAGCGGTAGCCAACTTCGGAGCAAACTTCAGTTGTTATCTTAGGATCATAACAATGGAAATATAGGTGGTATTCTCCAAAGGGCTTTCCCTCTGTCTCTACAGAGGGGCACGTTTACACACACATTTCTTCAGTTATATTTAATTCTCATGCGGATACGAGCGAGCCAGCGAATCATCAACCGGGCGGAAATCTAACCCACAAGCTGCCATTAAGAAATTCCAGGCAGAATGAAAGAAATTGTAACGTTTGTTAGATCCGAAAATTGGACTCAGGACCTCAAAATCAAAAGTAACGCCAACCAGTTTGTAATGGATAATTGATATACAGGACCATACATACGGGTTTCGGGTTTCGGCCTGGGCTTTCCACTGAGAGTGCTATTCTGTGTCTGAAGCAGACCGTCCAATATTATAAGGATAGAGATACTCCGGTATATGCTTGCTTCCTTGATCTCTCGAAGGCTTTCGACCTAGTGTCGTATGATGTCCTTTGGGAGAAGGTCGGGGGGCGGGCGTACCTCAGGAGTTGACGGGCCTGTTTCAATACTGGTACTCGAACCAATGTAATCAGGTTCGTTGGGGTAGTACTCTCTCTGAACCGTACAGGTTGGAGTGTGGAGTTAGGCAGGGGGGTTTAACCTCTCCTAGGCTCTTCAACCTGTACGTGAATGAGTTGATCGTTGAGCTTAGCAGCAAACCAGTCGGATGCAAGATAGATGGCATTAGTGTCAATAATATTAGTTATGCTGATGACATGGTGCTGCTGGGCCCAACGGCTGGCTCAGTCAGAGAGATGTTACGTGTTTGTGAGAGGTTTGCTGCTACTCACGGTTTGCAATATAATGTCGATAAGAGTGAGTACTTGATCTTTGAGGTCCCCGGGAAATGGGTGCGTTATGAGCCCATAATTTGCCTAAAGGGGAAGCCACTAAATAGGGTTACTCAATATAAGTACCTAGGCCATTATTTGACTGTGGACCTCAAAGATCAAGTAGACATTGAACGCGAACGCAGGGCGCTAGCAGTTAGATGCAACATGTTGGCCCACAGATTTGCTCGTTGTAGTGATGGGGTCAAAATCGCTTTGTTCAAAGCGTTTTGTCAGTCGTTCTACACGGGCGGTCTGTGGGTTAGCTGTACGCGGAAAGCTCTAGACGCCCTGCGTGTGCAATATAATAATGGTTTTCGGGTGCTGTTGGGGTTGCCTAGGTGTTGCAGTGCGTCGGGCATGTTCGCTTTGGCGCGAGTGGATGATTTTTATGCCATCGTGAGGAAGAGGGCGGCCTCGTTGCTCGGTAGAACTAGGACCAGCGCCAACAGCATCCTACAAGCCATGGCCGACAAGCTCGATGCGCCAGTGCTAAGACACTGGTTAGCATTGCTTGTGCGGCAGTCTTGATTTGTTTTTTAAGTATTACTAACCCTTAGTTGATAAGTTAAGTTAAGTTACTAACCATTGGACCTTTGTTGTCATTCAATAAATTAAATTATTATTATTATTATTATATCCTGTTTTCACGTACGTTTGAACCAATTCTGAAGCGTGACTGAACTTCCAATGTGTTCCGTGTAAAATCTATCAACAGAATGACTCTTTGGGGACACGATATATTTCATCTGTTCGTGTAGGAGTACAACGGAAAATTCTACGAAAGGGAAATTTATGAAGACAAAATAATATGATGGGTAGTGTATTGAACACACAATTATAATTCCAGCCTGCTGTTATCCCATTGCATACACGACCAAGAGTTAAATTTGAAAACAGTGGTGGCTCTTAAGTATGTGTGTGCGGGTTCGATTCCAGGTCAGGCAAGCACCAATGTAACTTTTCTAAAAGTTATATGTACTTTCTAAGTATATCTTGGACACCAATGACTGTTTACAAGGCGAAGGAAAACATCTTAAGGAAACCTAGACTTTAAGTCTGAAATCGCCAACCCGAATTGAGCAAGAGTGGTGATTACACTCAATCCTTCTCTGTATGAGAGGAGACCTATGCTCGGCAGTGGGACGATAAAAAAAAGGTTGATGATGATGATGATGACACTGTTGATGCAGTGGCTGACCGCTAAACTGCTGCGCTGCGTGTCGCGGGTATAATTCCCGCACAGAAAAAATATTCGTTTAACCTACAGGTTGTTGTTCCGGGTCTGGCTGTTTGTGTATAAGTGTTTAACTGTTTGTATACGCACTCACGATATAGGAAAAATTCTTAATGCGGGGCAAAGTTTAAAAAAAAAATGACGCTTGTCCAAAACAGGGTTGGCGATTGTACCTTTACATTTACTATACATCCAGATTTTCTTACTGTTATAGAATTATATTCACTACAATTCCAGTTTGCCTCACACAGTTTCTACATCGATATTCGGTAATGTCCAAAATAATTATTACATAGTACCATCATCATCATCTCAGCGTAATCCTAGTTGCATCCAAAGCTTTTTGTTTCAGATTTGGAGTCTGGGGTCCGCTTTCACCATTCTAACTGCTGATTTGGCTAAACTTCGATATTTTCCGTGAAGCGACTGCCGTCTGACCTCCACAACCCGAAGGCGATATCGAAGCATTGCAGTTAAACCAATTGTTGGACTTTTGAGGGCTGCAACAACCCGTAACGACTGCCATTAGATGTTCGTATGGCAACCGGGACCAACGGCTTAACGTGCTTTCCGAGGCACGACCAGACAAGTGCAAATATTCATGCATACAAATATTTGTACTGGCCGGGAATCGAAAACGCGCCTCCTTGCGCAGCAGCCGCGTTCGCTACCGCTGTCTGTGAATTTCTACATAATAGATACTGGCAAAATTCACCTAAGATCAGAAACAACTTGTATAATATTGAAAGGTACCAAAAGGTTTCCGGCAAAGTTACGGTATATTTTCCTAAACTATAACTATTGATATTCTTAATATTTCCAAAGTTTACGCGTGGGTGAAGCTTTAGGCTACTTTACTAACGACAACTACCAAATATTTGAAACAAGAGCTGTTACTAATTGCTTTATTGATTAGGATGTAAAACCCTGGGAATATTTACACCTGCTTTTCAATTTTCACTTAATAATGGTTTATTTTGAGACTACCTACACTTGAATTTCTTCACCTAAAATTGTTTATACGAAAATCATTATCCATAACACGGTTACTACAAACTTCGGTAACTTGATAAAACAACCGAAATTAAATAAAATTATTCTGTCATGATGTAATTTTAACCTGAAAACATTTACTCAAAATTATGTGTTAGCGACAGAAATGAATAGTATTGCTGTAAATCCGACTCCACGCAGACTGATCTGTCCTACCCGTAGAGTGTAATTTAATATCAGATAGGCGCGTAGAGGCGGGGCGACTTGCGGGCTGAGAAAGCCGAGGTGGTTAATGAAAGTCATAGGAAATCTGGAGACATTCGTTAGCTTACACACCTCCTACTGAATTAAATGCCTTCTCATCTTCATCTGTTTGGCACCAGTATTTAAATCTAAGTAATAGCTGATCCTTCTCTATACTTGCTGTAAGATTGTGGAACTCAGCCTAACATTCGTGACTTAAAAACTATTTCTTTAAACATCGATAAAAAGAGCATTACCTTTCGTCTATACTGGACAATTTGTTTCTCGCGGTGGTAGACTATAACATCGGCTGCCGGCAGAAGTTACCACCCACCAGACAAAGTCTTGCCGCCAAGCAATTCGTCGTGTTTCGGCATGATGTCTGGTGAAGCCGTACGGAGGACGGGTTTGAGCAGTTGTGTTGCGTTGTGTGGCGGGTACGATGCGCCAAATGTTGTTGTGTCGGGAGTTTGGTCGTGGAGAGTCTCCAGATCAATCTCCCTCTAGCGCAGCATCGTTTGGTCGTGTTGATCTTGGGTTTAACATTGCATCACTTCGCTTAACTGCCGTCATCCTTCCTATTCCTAAGTTTTTTAAGTGAATAGGCTTAATAAAGTAGTGCGCTTTACCATCAACGATTGCATCACTGCTTACCATCAGGCGGGATTGCAGTCAAGCACTAGTTTATAATTATTAAAAAAAAGAATTTGTTTAATATTTGTATATATTTACATATTTTAATATCATGTATTCATTAGAGTAAACTTACATAGTTATTTTTGGATTACATGTTTAGGTATATTTAATAGTATTACTTTTAACTTATCACATTCATATTTGTTTTCTCCTTGTGCACACTATTGTCTACAATTCTGTTTTACATAGTTATCCTTTCGCAGATCTGCTGGAAGAAATTTCTTAAGAAATAAGCAGCACCTTTTTACTCAGATCCATATTTTGTTTTATCTTCATGTATTTTATTGTGTGTATATAAATAATAAAATTGTATTTGTTAGTGCCAAAGGAATCATTTAATTAACTCATTTTAGAAAATGCGTAGGTAGCTAAAATAGAAAAGGATTTATTAAAACCACCTCTATCGGATTTTACTAAACCTTCTGAGATACGTAGTAAAGTTATAAACACAGCTTGAAAAGCTTTACAATACTTTTATTGATAGATTCAACCATCTTCGAATAGAGGGCAGCACAGAACTGTATTAGTCAAGCAGTTGCGGCGCCATCCCACGCATATCACAAGTACTACGTAGACTGAAAAATTCATTTGGTTGAAACAAAAACCTGCGGCTCCGACATTTGAGTGAAAATCGTAGTTTGATACTTACTGCTATAATCTACAAGATGTCACTGCAATACCTAGAACGAATTTATATTGGTTCGTTTGAAAAGTTTTAACGAATCTTACAATCAATTATTAAAATTATTTTTTTGTTATAAAATATAAACTAGTGTTTGACCGCAATCTCGCCTGATGGTAAGCAGTGATGCAATCACTGATGGTAAAGCACCCTAGTTTATTAAGAGCCTGTTCACTCTAAACTTGAAGGCGCATAAATAAATTGAAGTCCGACGGAACCAGCGCCGCTGGCAAATTGTTCCAGTACTGAAAAAACGTCGTTCGGTCTTGTAATGCAAAGGACGTAGCAACGATTCCGATTTAGAAAGAGAAGCAAGAGGCATTTGCCCAGTTGTGGGCAACGATAAAGTCTAAGTAATGGTCAATATATTAATTAAGAAAATTAATAAAAACGTACCTCTCTATTCTCCGAAAATACTGAGACAAACATTAAAAAAAACACAGAAAACAGTACTTTTATAATAGGAAAATGCTATAGGTAATATGACAATGATCTTACATTGTATATTTTTCAATAATATTTTACATTTGATTCTGGAATAAGACAGAGGAACTCTTTTTTTCCTTGCCATGGGAAATCATCAAATGACTTCTCCCGCTCTGGGCGGAGCGGAAGGGCGTGTCAGACTTTTACTGACTAAAACCCACCCGTGTTTTTTCACTTGCCTGTGCGACGACCGGGGCCACTGTTTTTTTTTTAACCAACCCGCAACCCTGACCCAGGAGGCATCAGTCTTTGTGGACACCGTCACAATGTGCTGACATCTCATTGAGGCGCGCGTGAAACACAACGTGCCGTCGACTCGGGCCTGGTCCTTATCGGGCGGCGAGCTACCCACTGCTCACCGCCCTTAACCCATTAACCCTTTATGACGGAAAAACACGTGCAGCAATTACTAGCCATATAAAGGGTTCAAAATAGAAAAAGGTTACTTTTTCCTCTTACAAAGCCTTCCTCAGAATAAAATACAACAGTTTGAAACTTTTATCTGCCAAGAAGTAACTGCAAAAGTTCTTCGTATCGCAAAACTTTGGGTACCAGTATTTATTTACAAACATCATTTACGTGGCTGTGTAGATTTATATGAGAAAATAATAGTTATTATGCTCTTATATCTTGCTCTTGTTTATAGGTACAATATTACTATTTTTTTTATATTAGTATTATAGGGACTGGAAAAATTTACCAGCGGCGGTATTTCCGTCGGACTACAATTTGAGTATCTTCAAGTCTAGAGTGAATAGGCTCTTAATAAACTGGCACGCTTTGCCATCAACGATTGCATCACTGCTTACTATCAGGTGAGATTGCGGTCAAGCACTAATTTATAATTTATAAAAAGAATATACAACGTGTAACAAAAAGGGTATATACATACCAAGGGCATGGCATCTTTAGATGATATCAAACGATTTCGGAAGGGTTTCAACTCAAAATAAAATACTCAAAAAATTGGTACCAAATTTTCGGTTTCGTGTGTTTCTTAAAATCAAATCATGACAAACGTGGTCGCACACTAACTATAACTACTCGTTACCCGTCACGTTACTTGCCAAAATCCGATAAATGTCTTCAATATCTCTGTCCGACTAGTATGATAGTAACCTATCACAGGCGGTGTTTTTCCTCATAACTTCCTAACATAAAGATAGGATTAAAAAACCCCTCCAATATCGTTTGATATCATGTAAAGATGCCATGCCTTTGTTATGTATATACCCTTTATGTTACACGTTGTATAGAGATTGATTTGTTTTCCGTCAACCAATTTTCAACGCGACTACTCTTGAGATTGTCTCCAGATTGTTGCCTCAATACAAAGTACTGGAAACCAAAAACCCTTAGTAGTAATAATAGACAATAATTCAGCCTATGTATATAATATACCTATTTCTAGTAGTGGATTGCGATATTCTGAATTCTATCACTCTCTCAGACTGCGCCATTATATTTTGTCCTCCTTTTTTTTTTAATAATTACAAACTAGTGCTTGACTGCAAACCCGCCTGATGGTAAGCAGTGATGCAATCGTTGATGGTAAAGCACACTAGTTTATTAAGCCTATTCACTTATAAAACTTAGGAATAGGAGGGATGACGGCAGTTGAGCGAGGTAATGCAATGTTTAACCCAAGACCAACACGACCAAACGATGCTGCGCTAGAGGGAGATTGATCTGGAGACCCTCCACGACCAAACTCCCGACACAACAACATTTGGCGCATCGTACCCGACACACAACGCAACACAACTGCTCAGACCCGTCCTCCGTACGGTTTCACCAGACATCATGCCGGAACACGACGAATCGCTTGGCGGCAAGACTTTGTCTGGTGGGTGGTAACTTCAGCCGTCAGCCGATGTTATGGCTTACTATCGAGAAATCCTACGATTGGTAAAAACCGACTGGAACAGACGTTTACTTTTTGTAAGATTACTGTATCATCTAGCTGGGAGGAGTCCCACCGATTCGACTTACTTACATACTTACCAGCCCCCTAATCGGCGAACACATTTTTGTATGTATTCGCCGATTAGGGGGCAGATCACTGCCACTTCGACTTGCGTACTGTACAAGCTAAGTCTGTTCAGGGTTTCATTTCCGATGATATTCTCTAATGGTGCCCAGGGAGATATAATTATCTATATGTCCGTAATATACAATATGTAACAAAACCCCCGTCTGATCCATAATAAAGGTTAGGTAATCACATGACCAAATAAAATATGAAATTTTACATAATCATTGTAATAACAGTAGTAATGAATTCCGAAAAAAAAATTTCCGCAAAATAATTCCAACTTCCTCAAAATTTTATATTTTTTAAAAGTGACAACACCATTTTCAACGGCATTATGAGCGATGCGACCGCGTGAGGCGCGCCCTGCCACCCTACACCCGCGCATTTAGTGCCTACCGCACATGTATTAAGTTACCTCTTTTTGCGAAATAATATTTATTTTTATGAGGATTTTTTTTTTAATTTTAGCCCGGATTTGTAGGGATTAGTAGAATCAGTAATCGATACCTAACAATACCTTCACGGATCAGGCAGGGATTTCTTTACATTTTGTATCCATATATAGAGCATAGCGAGCTCCAAAGCAAGCTCCGAAATCTTGTATCATTAAAAAATATTATTGTCAAAAAACAACGAGTTTGTTTCAGTCTTTGTTCTTAGGGTACACAGATAGGGAACGTAAGTATCTGTGATGTTTATATCTCTTCATTGTAAGGCGCCTAAGGCGGTAAAAGCCTCGTCTAACTTTTTCCATAAGTCCCGTAGTCGAGCTGTTCTTGAACAAAATTTGTCCATAATTTTCTCAATTTCGTCCTCACATCTTTTGAAAGGTCTGACTTTCTTTCGTTTCTTATTGCTGGAAGTACAGCTTGTCACTATAATGGTCCACATTTGTGGTTCTATAGAACCTGAGTATGTGGCCTACCCAACTCCATTTTAATTTAAGCGTTCTTAATCACTTGCTATGATTTTGTTATTTTCCTATCAATGCAGTGTTCACTCGGTTTGTTATTTTTATGTCTATTGAACTTCATTTAAGTCATATTTGGCACGTTATTATCTTGTTTTTCTGAATTATTGCTACCTTTCTTAACTCCAATACTTTTTCCAGATTAATTTTCGTAGGATATTTGCCAAAACCATGATAAAAACTTTGGGGAGAGTGGGTTACCCTGTATGACATCTCGTTGTATCTTCAATGATAGCCTTGCTACTTCGATCTTTACTGGTGATTGATGATATCTGGTACTTCTTAATTGTATTCTATGTATCCAGTGATGATTTTTCGTTGTGTTTGATTTCCATGTACAACATTTTTTTTTTGTTTATGCAAAACCCGAAACACGTGAACATAAAAATATTAAAGTAATTAATCTATGTACAACATTTCAAAGTTATGAGCTTGGTATCCTACTTGGCTGTCCCAACAAAAAATATGGTCCACGCTGTGGTTGCACGGGCAACCGGTGCGTTGACCTCTGGCATCAGCTGTGCGCAGTACTATGATCTATTGTAAGTTGCGTGGGGCGCTTGGAAGTCACACTGCAACAACTCATCATCATCATCCCAGCGTTAATCCCAGTCGCATCCGAAGCCTTTTCAGCTTTGGAGTCTGGGGTCCGCTTTACCAGTCCAACTGCTGATATGGCTAAACTTCGACATTTTCCGTGAAGCGACTGCCGTCTGACCTCCACAACCCGAAGGCGACATCAAAGCATTGCAGTTAGACCAATTGTTGAATTTTTGAGGGCTCCAACAACCCGTAACGACTGCCAATAGATGTTCGTATGGCAACCGGGACCACCGAGACACGACCAGACCAGTGCAAATATTCATATTCATGTATACAAATACTTGCACTGTGCGGGGCGAACCCGTGCCGCCTTGCGCAGCGGCCGCGTCCGCTACCGCTACGACACGGAGGCTGTCACACTGCAACAACTGACTAAACGTATTTGAGAAAAAATATAACACGGTGTAAAAGTCATTGGAATCGATTCAGTTGCTTATTCTGAACAAACTATATTCAGGTTTCGAATAATCAAAAAATAACGTTGTATATTACAGTGTGCTATATAATTTAATGCCTTGAATAGTCAATAAAAGCAAATAAGTTAGTAACGTGTAAATTACATATGTATTTTAGGCTCAAGTTTGCTGTTGTCTCGTCTGTAGACAAATAATTGCTGATTGTAAAGCAACTAGATTTTGAAACCTCCTCTTGTTTAGGGAAAACGGTTTGATAGTGAATTAATGGGTAGTATATTTTGTAACACGATGACTACATTTGAAACCGTTGCAAATATACCATTGAAATATAATACCCTTAAATATAATACTTTGACTTGTTTAGGTAAGTAAATTAAAAATGTTTTCAATTACCAACTCTTAAACCTGGCTAAGTACACGACATTAAGCCAGACTTATGTCTTATTTTTTATTAAGATTATAAACTACCTAATAATAAGATGGAATCTAAAGTCACTAATCACCAGCTTCTTTCATGATATGATTGATTGGATCACGTTTTTATTACAGTTACACTTTTTTGCTAGGAGTGCGTAAACACAATGACTGTTACTAGGGCTAGGGATCTACAACGCGATATTTACTGGATTTAAGGTCACCTTCTCTGACCTTTAAAGTTTTGGGAAGACGGATTTATTATTGATTTGTTAACATGACGATATAATATAAATATTTATATTTTTGTTTGTTTTCTTGCACGAAAGTAAAGTACAAAAACTTTTACAATGCAGTATTTATTAATGGTAAGACCTACAGCTATGAGTAACTATAGAACAGTACTATCAGTCTCTACAGTAATTTTTTACTTATCCATACTAATATTATAAATGCAAAAGTAACCCTGTCTGTCTTTCTGTCTGTGCTTTCCCGCTCAAACCTCTCAACCGATTTTGATGAAATTGGGCACAGGCAATCTTCAGACCCTGAGAAAGAACAAAGGCTTTTTTTAGAACGTTGTAAGAACATTGGCCTTTTATTAAAAGAAAAATGATATTCCCGAGAGAAATCTAAAAAGCGCGATATAACCGAATTCCACGTAGGCGAAGCTGCGGGCGGACAGCTAGTATATGTATAAAGCTGAAGAGTTTGTATGTTTGTTTAAACGCGCTAATCTTAGGAACTACTATTCCGATTTGAAAAATTCTCTTCAGCCCATTAATCCATATCAAGAATTTAAAATTTATGCTGTATATTTTGAGGTTAAAATTAAATGTTTAAATAACTAACTCCACGCGAACGTAATCGCGGGCGGCCGCTACTCCTTATTAAATCTTCAAAAATAGGTCAAAACATAGCAACACAAAGATATGGTGATGGAACGACCATTATGCGAAGGCAAAAGGAGGGAATAATCTTTCTCTTGAGGCCACATTAAACACATTAGATTACTTGGTCAAAGACAAAGAACATCTAGATGAATTTTGCTTACCCGTTTATGGCGACTGAAGACATTGTAAACGAAAACCACACTCGGCCATTGTTTCTAGGAAAGTAATGTGGGATAATTAATATACATACCTATACCTACTGTTTGACATGTTTTGGGTACAGTTTCCTATATAAGAACTGTCTATTTCTAAAGTCTTAGTCTTGGGTTCATTGGATCAATGTTTGACCTTTCGACGTGTTTAAGAAATATCCACAGACACCACAGCGTCCCACTTCTAAGTACATTTCTGTAGTAATACGTAGCAGGCGTAGTAGCGAGAAACCTTCTCTTACCAGAGAGGGTTTCTCGCTACTCCAAAGGTAAGTATCGTCCCACGCGTGGGGTACAGTGGATAACACTAGTTGTCATCGAAATAGTTATTTTCTTATACGTTCTTGTCTAATCTACCCACAATACAAGAGTATCCCAGAAGCAATAATATTATAGGCTAATTGTGATTAAAATTGATGATTGCACTGGGGAAATCAGCATGTCATAGAAAAAAAAAATCCAAGACGTGTGACATTTATCTACCCGCATTGAACCCGCGTGGTAGATTAAAGTCTCTTTCGAAGAGAGGAGGCTTGTGTCCCAGCTGTGGAAATAATATCGGTTGACTAGCTGCGCCTCGCGGTTTTGCCCGCGTAGGTTTCCATATGTTTTATTTTATATGCTCCGCTCCTATTGGTCGCTGCGTGATGTTATATAGCCTAAAGCCTTCTTCGATTAATTGGCTATCCAACGCAAAAAGATTTTTTTAAACCAGGACCGGTAGTTCCTGAGATTAGCGCATTCAAACTAACAAACTCTTCAACTTTATAATATTAGTGTAGATTATGTATGTATGTTATACAAACAGTGCTAAAAATAATTACATTATTAATAACAAACTCTATCAAAGAAACCATGTAGAGAAAAATATGACCTGCATTTTCTACTTGATATGTGTTGACAGGTAATTAGCCTACTAACTCCTATTTCTATTTATGAACATGAAAAACCATTACAAAATATTTATAAACATAGTAGGTAATATCAGTAATCTAGGAAACAAAGAGAAATTAAAAAGTAATAATAATAATTTCAAGTTACATTATTCGGACTTCTTTCCGTGTCAGAATATTTTCCAAGTTCCAACTTGTTTTCCCATTACTTACTCTGTATTCTTACTCTTTGCTGCAAGCGTTGTGAAGTTAGTTTTTCAATCAAACATTTTCTTGTAATGAACATTAAACCATTTTTAGTTATGAAAAAAAAATGTAGTACGTGCTTGCGACTCATTATCATAATCATCATCATCTCAGCGTTAATCCCAGGCCCATCCAAAGCTTTTTTTCAGCTTTGGAGTCTGGAGTCTGCTTTACCAGGCAAACTGCTGATTTTGGCGAAACTTCGATATTTTCCGTGAAGCGACTGCCGTCTGACCTCCACAATCCGAAGGTGATATCGAAGCATTGCAGTTAGACCAAGTGTTGAACTTTTAAGGGCTCCAGCAACCCGTAACGACTCCCATTAGATGTTCGTATGGCAATCGGGACCAACAGTTTAACGTAGTTTCCGAGGCACGACCAGACCCGTGCAAATATTCATATTCATGCATATAAATATTTGCACAGTGCGGGGATCTAACCCGCGCCTCCTTGCACAGTGCCCACGTTTCCTACCACTACGCCACGGAGGCTGTCAGAACGTGCTTGTGACTATTCTATTGGAATTTTCTAGGTTGAATATATAATTGCGAATAAAAGGGATTAAGTTGCTGCATTTCTGTCTTAGGTAAATGAATAATTAATCTGAATTCTATCTCCTTCCGTATGCTTTCACGATCTAAAGCGCATTACTTTAGAGATTTCCGGCTTCCGGACCATTGATTTATGAAATTAAACAATTTAAGTTATTTGTATGAAAAATTACGCGGTAATAAGCGGTTTACGATTTACGAGGTATTAAAAAAATACTTACTAGATCTCGTTCAAAACAATTTTCGTTGGTAATTTTTATAGTAATGTATATCATATGTTTTTGTAGATTTATCATTTTCTTATTATAGAAGTTAGAGGAGGGGGGGCACTTTTTTCCACTTTGGAAGCGTCTGTCACGCAAACTATTCGGTTTAGAAAAAATATATTTTAGAAAGACCTATCCATAGATAACGCACACAAACGTCTTTGATGAAAAAAAATGTTTGTGTTTCAGTTCTAAGTATGGGGAGCCCCTCTATTTATTATTATTTTTGTATCAAAATCATAATGCGATTTACAGAATACATCTACCTACTAAAGGAGACGGGCGAAAGTTCATACAAAGTTGGGCCTGATTGTACAGCAACGATTATTGCATTAAATCATTTCAATATTATTACTATTTAAAAAATATAACTTTATTTAGAATGACAGATTCGGAGAAAAAAGAAATAGGGTATTATTAGCTTGCACAAAACTAACCTCAATTGCGTTTTTATAAGTTTTCTTACAAGCTGTCAGCGCTCTTATGGTATAATTAAATAATTATTCAGACTTTTTTATAGACTAGATTTTATCAGAATGTATTTTTATGACATTAACACATCGAGAGTGTGGTTTCCAAAGGGCCGGCGGCGCTTAACTGCATATTAAATGTTACAAAGGAGGTTAAAAAAGAATTAGGAAATCCATTTACAATCTAATTATAGAAAACAGTAAGCAGGAATAAAAATCATATTTCTCTTATATCGATTTATTAATCATCCAATTCATCATCCTACAATTAATGCTGGCAAAGGTGGCGAAGCTCGTGATGGAGCAGGACTCTCAGCGCCCTCACGCCTCTAGCCGAAGCAAATGACGCCCTGATCGGGAGACAATATTGAACTCCCGGCCATCATAGGTGCTGGTATGAACAAAAAAAAAAAAGAATCAAAATCAAAAATCATTTATTCAAAATAGGCTGAGATACAGCACTTTTTGAACATCGTTGTTACATAAGACAGTCCCCCAAAACGCCCACCCATCGACACTTCCTAGTGCTTTCGCTGGGAAGAAGAAGTGGCGGAACAAACTCCCCAACAGCACAGCTGTCTGTTCATTTAAAAAAAAAACATGACTTTATACAATAATATGTTCGTACAGTAGTGAAGACAAGAAAACAACAACAATGAAATTATTTATCATATGCCAGCTAGCCACGCTAAAATACCAACAAAGCAAAAACAAAATATCATTAAAATGGAAATGTAAAAAAGTAAAAACTTTTAAGTACCTAAATAAAGGCCCCAGGTATAAAAGGCGTGACAGCTCACATATTTATGCATTGTGAAAAAAAATTATATGAATAAAGAAGAAAAAAGAAGTAGCGGAACAAACTCCCCAGCAGCACAGCTGTCTGTTCATTAAAAAAAAAAAAAACATGACTTTATACAATACTATGTTGGTACAGTAATGAAGACAAGAAAACAACAACAATGAAATTATTTATCATATGCCAGCTAGGCACGCAAAAATACCAGTAAAGCAACAACAAAAAATAAAATATCATTAAAATGGAAATGTAAATAAGTAAAAACTTTTACCTAAATAATAGCCCCAGGTATAAAAGGCGTGACAGCTCACATATTTATGCATTGTGAAAAAGAAAATTCTATGAACTACACACATCAAAAGTGTCTAGGGATCAAGCATTTTTATGCGGATTTCTTGAGATTGAGATGTGGCTTTGTAATAAATTTATGATTTTATAAATTTATATGGATCCTTTTTGGTGCATTTCATAATTTGAATCAGGAACTGTGAATCAAATTCGAGTAAAAGATGAAAATCAGCTGTCAATATTTTCCCTATAAAAACATACAACGCATTGAAGACATTATTAGTGCTACTGTTTCCCTACTACTGATTAAAACCAACGTTATTATGGAGCGGCGACGTCATTTAAGCAGGGAAGAAATGCTCAGAGCCGTGGGAATGATAGAAGCTGGTTCCCGGCAACGTACTGTGGCTTTAGCTCTGAATACAAGTCAGAGTGTTATCAGTCGACTTTGGACACGTTACCGAAGCACTGGTACCGTGGCTGAGCGCCATGGAGGACGGTATCGCTGCACCACACGGAGACAAGACCGATACATTCAAATCTTAACTCGAAGAGCTCCAACAATAACCGCCATGATGTTAGCCGTGAGGCTTCATCACTCTTCAGGGAACTTAATTAGCGACCAAACAGTCAGAAACCGCTTGCATGAAGTGAACCTTCATTCCCGAAGACCGCTACGGGTACCACCTATAGCAATGCACAATCGTAGGATTCGATATCAATGGGCTCTTGAACACAGAAATTGGGCAGAAGAACAATGGCGTTTCGTGTGCTTTTCTGATGAGTCTCGTTTTGGTATGAGACCGGATACAAGACGTATACGACACTGGAGAACCCCTGGACGCCAACAGCGATTAAAATCCTGCCAGGAAGTCCATCCTTATAGTGGTGGAACCATCATGGTATGGGCGGGTATTTGGATCGGCGGAAGAACTGAGTTGATTTGGATCAGAGGCAACCTCAACGCTCAAATTTATGCTGAAACGATTGTATCAGACGTCATCGTTCCTCTACAAGTGCAAATCGGTCCCTTATTTCAGTTAATGCATGATAATGCACGACCGCACACCGCAAGAGTTGTAAGACAGACTCTCGCCGCAGCTAACATCAATGTCCTGCCCTGGCCTGCTCAGTCGCCAGACTTGAACCCGATTGAGCATGCATGGGATATGCTACAGAGAAGAGCTCTGCCGAATATGGAGGGTATCCAGTCGCAAGAAGACCTTTTTTTGTTGTTGCAACGAACATGGGCGGCCATTCCACAGCGTGATTTGGATGAACTCATTTTGAGTATGCCAAACCGATGTTCTTGTGTTGTTAGTGTTCGCGGTAGAAACACGGATTATTAATTGTTTAAGTTACCCAATAAAATTTTAGAGAAAACTGTTATTTCAGTCTTTTTTTCGAACTTTTGTGTTAGTGGTTCAAATGTCAAATATCCCTTTATTAGGAAAATGGCAAATTTCTTTATTAATGCAAAGGTGACTTGGTTTATCGTTACTGTGACAAACGAAAACACTTTATTTGATGAATCCTTAAAGAAAATTTTAATTAATATCAATCAGGAGAAAAGTTATTGCAAAAATATATGTTGATCCCTAGACACTTTTGATGTGTGTAGTAGTATTACCATATGGTAGTTTCAAATACAAAACAACTAAACCTAATAAAACTCACATTCTGAGGCAGTATCTATGAGGAAATGACTATGAATTCTTCTTTCTTGAACGGTGTCAGTCAACGCAATAAATAAGATATTGCCCGCAAAACTGAAATCCACAGTTCACGCACACTTGGCGATGTCCAGTCATTGAAGATGGAAGTTGCTCATCTGTGCTCAAAGTATTCACGACTAAATCTCTGCATCCTTGGCAAATATGATGTGATCCTTTGTCCTACAACAATATTAGTATGTTATTTACAGTTTCCACAAATAATAATTACAGATTTATGAATCAGAACATTGTATATGTTTGTTGTACAAAATAAAAACGGTGAGAAAACTGTATCTTGTATCTTTTCAAAAAAAATATTGGATTGTTATTTACGGCTTCCACAAATAATAATTACAGAATTATGATGCAGAACATATAAAAAGAACTATCTTCCGTAATTGATAATCAAACTGCAAATCTTACTTGGAACATAAATAAATCAAGTTCAATAGAGTGATATATATATATATATATATATATATATATATATAAGGAATATTATTATTGAAACTTACTTCAATAATATACCTATTTAAGTATAGGTATCCTTGCTGGAATAAACTCGGAAACTATCACAATATGAAGTTTTATTTAAATACATAAGTTTTAAATAAATACTTACGACTTGAGGTGCAACCCATTGCTCTATAACTGAAAGAATGCTTTCCGCTTCTATTTGTCGTAATCCGATAGAATTACCCTGAGAAATGCCGCAATTGATGCAATAAAGACTTTGGTCCGTCATTGTACAGTTGTTTCGAAATAAGTCACGCATTTCTCACAACAAAATAATAACCGTCAGAATCCTAAATACGTTGCCAAAGACGCAAAATAATATAAAACGACACAAAAATACAATAAAATACAATATCCACTACGGCAAGTTCAAACCCGGAAGGGAATAATTTTTGACGTTTGGCGTCACGTGACAACGTGACGCCAACGTTTTTCGTTCAGGCCCAATTTCGCCCGTCTCCTTTAAACAGTATAGCTCTTATAATTTCAGAAAAAAATGGCTGTGACATACGGAAGGACAGACGGACAGTCGGACAGACAGACATGACGAATCTATAAGGGTCCCGTTTTTCCGCCATTTGGCTACGGAACCCTAAAAAGGACTACGTGAAGTAACTTTTGTGGTGTTGCTGTGTGTGTACAACACGGACTTTGTCGACATAAGGGAAGGCTTCAGTGCGACATCAGCTACTACTTCCTTCGACTACTCCCTCCTCTCCTCTTCTCCTCTTCCTCCTTCTACTTACTTGTCATTGCCTACTATTGACTGTAACATCATAATCATCATAATCAGCCTATAATGTTCCCGCTCTAGGGACACAGGCTTCCTCTTGGTAAGAGGGACTGTACCATCTTTGTCAATAAACCTCGTAACCCTTAACTTAATTGTAATACCCCTAGCCTGTAACAATATCTAACGTGTGATAATGTTATTTTGTACGTATTGACAACCGTCGTAAGCATATGAAAATTGTAATTACAATTTTCTGTAAAATAGTCTGAGACTAACCCCTGTCGTAAAAGTCAAGTGTCACATTTGATGGAATCGGAACATAAAAATATTGTTACGGGCTAGGGGTACTTAAACGCCGGTTAAGGGTTACGAAGTTTATTGGCAACGAAGGTACAGTCGATTGTAGGCAATGACAAGTAGAATGTCGCTGACGTTGCACCGAAGTCTTCCCTTATGTCCACGAAGTCCGTGTTGTAAACACACAATAACAGTACAGATGTTACTCCACGTAGTACTCACAGTTCTCGTTACAGTTGTCGCAGTAGGTATTCTCAAAGATCGCTTCTTAACTGTCGCTGTTTTCGTATCGCTAGTCGAGTGTAGACTGACTCTGAGCCGGCGTCACGGCGCTTTATATAGTCCAGCTGATCGAACATTCCAGATTCCTCTAGACGTAATAATAATAGCACATAACTTCGAGGTCACTCGGAAGTACCTACGGTAATTCCCGGAAACGGATTTCTAGAAATTTCGATGTCGACACTTTGTTGACAAAACTGTTGAGACCTGTACCATTCGATAGGCCGTCCTAAGTCTAGTAATGCGTTTTATTATTGTACCTAGGAAATGTCTAGATCTAGCGAAATAGGACTTAAAAGTGACACACTGCATGTCACGCGATATTGAACCTTATGCCATCGACATAAGGTCCATTCGTAACATTGCCCCCTTCTTAGTCATGCTCGTCCCGAGCATGATTTGATCCATAATAGCGAGCTAGGCGGTCAACGTGTACGACCTTCAGCTTCCCTCTAGGTCCTTTCTTAATCCGGTAGGTGACATCGTTTATTCTGGTTACTATCGTGTACGGACCCTCCCATTTGGCTTGGAACTTTGGACTCTTTCCTTTTCTTCTAATGGGGTTATGTAACCATACTAAAGTTCCCTCTTCAAATCCGGGCACGTTAGCTTTACGGTCGTATCGGATCTTCATCTTCTCACTGGTTTTCAGACCATTCTCTCTCACTAGCTCATGTATTCCATCTAATTTACGCCGCAGGTCGGCCACATAGTCGACGGCTAGGATAGGAGTATCGGGAGGTGTTCCGGTTAGTGCATCTATGGGTAGTCTAATTTCTCGGCCGAAGTTGACTTTTGCCGGTGTGCAATTTGTGCTATCATGTGTTGCAGAGCGGTATGACATTAAGAAGAGTGGAATGTATTGGTCCCAATCCCTTTGATGTTCTTCCACTACTTTGGCCAAATGATTCTCCAACGTCTGATTGAATCTTTCGACCATTCCATCTGACTGTGGGTGGTACGGTGTTGTACGAGTCTTATGTATCCCGAGTAGTTGGCAAACCTCTTGAAATAGTGAAGACTCGAAGTTTCTACCCTGGTCAGAGTGTAACTCCAAGGGAACGCCAAATCGACAGAACACCTCGTGAACTAGCTTTTTGGCGACTGTATGAGCTTCCTGGTTAGGTACTGCAAAAGCTTCTGGCCATTTGCTGAAATAGTCTTGCATGACGATGATATACCTATTCCCTTCTTCAGTAACAGGGAATGGTCCAGCTATATCGACAGCAACTCTTTCCCATGGTGCACCAACATTGTACACTTTCAGCCGACCTCTGGCCCTCGTTTGCGGTCCCTTTACTGAGGAGCAGGCTACACATTTTCTACACCAGTCCTCTACGTCTTCGCGGCAATGCACCCAATAGAATCTTTTTCTCACCTTCTCCAGGGTTTTCTTTACTCCTAGATGTCCTCCGGATACTCCGTCGTGCACCTGTCTTAGCACTGACGCGACTTTATCACCGGGAACAACTATCTGTAAGGCGACCTCCTGTCCACTGGGTGATTCCCATTTCCTCTTGAGAACTCCATTATCAATTATCAGGCTATCCCATTGAGCCCAGTAACTTTTTACTGTTGGGCTAAGCGCTGATATTTCACTCCAAGCGGGCCTCTGGCCACGTTGCTTCCACTCGATTACTGCCTTCAGGTCACTGTCGTCCTTCTGTGCGTCTTTCAATGATCGATTATCCCAGTCTTCGTCCAAAGCGTTCACCTGGATAATCCTTACGTTCTCTTTCTGTTTGTCACAATGTCGGCCCTTACTTCCTGAACTAACCTGGCGACGGCGGTCCTTTTGTCTTGCCTTTTTCTCGAGGCGCTTCTTCTTACGCGCCTCGTCCTCGACTTCCTTCTCCAGCTTTGCGTCTGCCTTAGTCCACGACCTTCCGCACGACCGCTCGCGCTCTTGTTCTCGCTTGCCGGAACGTTCGCGTTCCTGGTCTCGGTCTCGCTCGCGGTCCTTGACGCGTTCCCGCTCTCGTTCAGCGGGTCGCTCGCGGTGCCCGCTCCGATCGCTCCGCTCACGCCACTCGACTCGCTCGCACGGGCGCTCGGACTCGACCTTCGCATCGCGCTTGCGCCACGCCATCACCGCGGCCTCTTCACGTGACCAAGAAGTTCTTCTTCCCTTAGCCTTCCTGGGACAATCAATTCTAATGTGCCCCTTTTTGCCACACTCATAGCAAGTTGGTCCTCGTCGGGCTTTTATTTGTGCGGTCACTTCTCGAATACGGTCGTGTTGTGGGCCATCTTGACGTACTGCTTCCACCTCCAGAGCATGCGTCAAAGCTGCCTTCAGGGTCTGATGGTGACCCAGACGTACAGCAGCCCTGACTTCTGCATCTCGAATCCCATCAGTAAAGAATCGTAGAGTAGTAGCGCCAATCAATCCCGGTGTTGATGCATACGCCTTCCGAACCATACGTTCAATTTCCGTGGCCCATTGTTGCAAACCCTCGCTGCTCTTCTGTGTGCGTTCGCGGAGTTGAGCCCTGTAGACATGTTCCAGGTGTTTCTCTCCATATCTAGTCTCCAACGCTTCTAACAGACAGGCTAGGGTATTGCAATCGCCGGAAATATTTTCGAGGATTCGTACGGCATCACCACGCAAAGCAAGCATAAGGGCCGTTAGAGCTTGATCGTCGTCCCAGTTGTTGCCTTTTGCGACCTTTTCAAACTGTAGACGGAAGGCCACCCATGACGTTGTCCCGTCAAAATGAGGTACCTTGAAAGTCGGCAAAGCACTGGGTACCGGTACCACACCTTTAATAACTCCTTTTTGTACCTTCTCATGCAAAAATTCTACTTCCTTCCCAAACTCCATGATGGTATTGTCTAATTTATCGAAACGCGCATCATATTTGTCTATACGAGCGTCTTGCTGGTCTATGCGCGTATCTTGCTGGTCCATACGGGCATCTTGTTGTGCTGTTTTTATTTTAAGTTCGTTGACCTCTTCTTTGGTTTTTTTCCATTTTTCATTTAATTCTAATACCAGCTGCTGGGATTCCTTTATTTGTGCCTGGGTTACCGCCTGAGATTGTTGTATCTGTGCCTGGATTTCTGCCTGGGATTTTGCCTGAGATTGTTGTATTTGTGCCTGGATTTCTGCCTGGGATTTTGCCTGGGATTCTGCCACACTTTTAATCTGTGCCTGGGTTGCTGCCTGGGACTCTGCCATACTTTTTATTTGCACCGTCAAATGGGCCAGCAACGCCGATAAATCGCATCCACTGCTTCCGGGAATAGTAATGGTAGTAGGCACACTAATAGGTGTTACGACGGCCGCTTCTGTTTCGGGTGCAGGGACACCAAGCGATTCTCCCTCTTGACGCGCCAAATCCATCGCTGCTTGTCGTCGCGTGCGAACTCTTTCGTCTTCCCTTGGCGTGACCGGCATGCCGCTTCTGACACCAATTGTTACGGGCTAGGGGTACTTAAACGCCGGTTAAGGGTTACGAAGTTTATTGGCAACGAAGGTACAGTCGATTGTAGGCAATGACAAGTAGAATGTCGCTGACGTTGCACCGAAGTCTTCCCTTATGTCCACGAAGTCCGTGTTGTAAACACACAATAACAGTACAGATGTTACTCCACGTAGTACTCACAGTTCTCGTTACAGTTGTCGCAGTAGGTATTCTCAAAGATCGCTTCTTAACTGTCGCTGTTTTCGTATCGCTAGTCGAGTGTAGACTGACTCTGAGCCGGCGTCACGGCGCTTTATATAGTCCAGCTGATCGAACATTCCAGATTCCTCTAGGCGTAATAATAATAGCACATAACTTCGAGGTCACTCGGAAGTACCTACGGTAATTCCCGGAAACGGATTTCTAGAAATTTCGATGTCGACACTTTGTTGACAAAACTGTTGAGACCTGTACCATTCGATAGGCCGTCCTAAGTCTAGTAATGCGTTTTATTATTGTACCTAGGAAATGTCTAGATCTAGCGAAATAGGACTTAAAAGTGACACACTGCATGTCACGCGATATTGAACCTTATGCCATCGACATAAGGTCCATTCGTAACAATATTGAATAGTAAATAAATGTGGAACAGGGGCGTCTGAATTTGATTACTATTCTAAAATTTAGAATTTTAATGTAATATTTGCATTGGTTCATGTTCGATTTTTTTTTTTCTTGAGAAAAGTGTTTTTCACAGAAATAAACTAAACTGAAATATAACTAGATTAGGTAAAATTATCATTTTTAATTCTTTCTTCAATTAACTTCAGCGAGATACCGTAACAGAATAATAGTATTTCTGTACACAAAATAAAAATCCAGCAATATGGTTATTCGTTTACCACTTTAGTTAATCTTCGAAATGGAAACGAGGCAGCACAATTCCGAATCCCTATCAATAAAGTGGATTATGGCTGGTAAGCTTCTAAACGATTGACGTATTTTATCCATGCCACTCTTTACGACATTATTTTCCGGGGTGATGTTTTAATTGCGTTTACTGGCTTTAATTTTTGAATATATAATAAGTACAGTTAGGAGAATAAATTGTCTATCAAAATGGCACACTTTGTCAGTTTGATAAAATCATGGTAATGCATGACCGTAATTGAGATCAAATGTGCCTTTAATTTGCAAAAAATAACAAATTTTTATTCTTTTCCCAACCCAAAACTTTTGGAGGGCAGAAGATTTATCTGCCGCATGTTTAATGATATGAGTGACAAAATGAACCACTGGGTACCAGCCCATCGCAAACAATATTGATCATTCGGACCATTGGTTGGAATGGAATCAATCACCAGACGGACATGGCAGGGTTAGCTGGACTTTTTTTTATGAATATTAGTCCTTGGCACCTTTGGACACAAGAAATGAAAGCAGAGTAGTAGAGGTGGCAGAAGATACCAAATTATAAATGATAAATAATGAATCTCTCTCTCACCGAGAGGAGGCCTGTGTCCCAACAGTGAGCACATAATAGGATCGCCCCAATGCTGGGCACAGGTCTCCTCACATACAGAGAAGGATTGAACGTAATCACTATGCTTGCTCAATGCGGGTTGGCGATTTCAGACTTAAAGTCCAGGTTTCCTCAAGATGTTTTCCTTCACCTTCAGTCATTAGTATCCAAGATATACTTAGAAAGTACATACAACTAAGAAAAGTTACATTGGTACTTGCCTGACCTGGAATCGAGTCCGCGGACTCATACTTGAGAGGCTGGTGTTTTAAGTACTAGGCCACCTCGACTATAATTATGATGTTTAATAATCTATATCTATACTAATTTATAAAACTGAAGAGTTTGTTTGTTTGTTTGTGCGCGCTAATCTCAGAAACTACTGGTCCGATTTGAAAAATTTTTTTTTGCGTAGGATAGCCCATTAATCCAGGAAGGCTTTAGGCTATATAACATCACGCTGCGACCAATAGGAGCGGAGCATAACTAAACCACGCGAACGAAGTCGCTGGCGGCCGCTAGTGAATGATAAATGATAAACGATAATAAATGGTACAATTTTGAAATTCTTCAATTCTTCTTTCTTTCTTTAAATTTTAAATTTTTCAGAAAAAGAATCGTAGAATAACATTGACCTAATTTAAAAAAAAGAATTTAGAATATGTTTCAGTGACTGTGTTGCCCCCATAAGTTTCAAATCAGTGGAAAGGAATATCCAGATAAAAACTCTCCTATTTTTAATCCTAGTTATTATCTGTATGTATAAACTATCCATTATTCAATAAAAGCTTTCACATTTATAATATTAGGCGGATTAGTAGGATAGACCAAAATACATGGCATTGCAGATACGAGCTTGATATCTATAGCAAATATATGTAAAACATTATGATTAAAAGCCTACCTAGGTATGTTGAAATAACTTCATTTTATTTCAGCTAGCTATCGGTATTTTTTTCCGTCGTCACATAAAATTAATTTGAGATATAAAACTTTTTTTGAGGACATTTTAAAGTTAGGTACCCGTACGAAACAACTGTATAGCAGAACCTTTAAACGCCACACAAGAACTACGCGTCATGGTGACGTCACACAGATCCTGTATCTCGCAATAAGAGTTTTTTTTTTTTTGTATAATTATAAACTAGTGGCTTGACCGCAATCCCGCCTGATGGTAAGCAGTGATGCAATCGTTGATGATAAAGCGTGTCGTTTTCGTCTAGCGTTTATCGTACAATTAGCATATTATATACAACTTCCAACATCAACACCCGCCTGGTCGCTCTGCGACCTCCTCCACCCTTCTCTCTCATTTTATGTGGAGGATAAGCGAATTCATCATACCTCTAATACTGTACATTTCAAAAATATACATAAAATAAAATTGTTCGATGAATGAAAAATCAGCTCCTAAGGAAATTACTGTGATAATTTTGGCTTTTGGCAAACGTTTGTTTTTTTTTTTCTATTCTTGTGGAGGGATACTGAAAAGAGCTGTCAAATGTTTTGTCTGAATAAAAAAGGTTTGCTTGAGTTACTTTCTAAGTTAGTTCCATTCTTCTGTTGTCCAAAAATAATTTATTGTTAGAGTGAAAACGACAGTGGTTGGAAGCAACATAGCTAAAACGATTTGTGTTTAGTTCAGTCCCTGACGATAGTATTCGACGTTAGGATTTTTTTAATGAAAATTAAATCCGCCCTGTACTTATTTATCCAGCGACATTATTGGGAATATTGGGAAACACACTCACAAACTCAAAGTCAATCAAAAGGACTAGCCTTTTGATTGACGGTTCAACAATATACATTACATCATTTACTTTTTTATTTTTGTCAACATCCATGAAATAATGGCTTAAGAATTCATTCAAAACTCTTGGGTTTGTGATAGAAGGGTTATGCAATGGGCATTGGATAATTCCATCATTTTTGTTTAAAACTCCGATAATATAGACCATACTGAGAAACTAATTTGAATATTTTGAATTGTCTGGATCGCCCTGAGGATTCGGTGGAGCATACGATGGAGGTCTACCCGGCTTGGGTAGAGCACCACCGTGTTCTCGTGGCAGTGATCGGCGACGACCTAAGGCGTTCGACCCTAGATCAAGCCATGGTCCGGAGCGAGAGTGCATAGCAGGCCGTCACCTCCTTCTGCGAAGCAGTGATGCTAGCAAAGGAGGAGGCGGACCGCGTGAAGAAGCGGGAATTACAGCGCCCTCACACTTCTAGCCGCCGCAGGAGACACCCTGGTCGGGAGACAACATCGATCTCCCGGCCACCGTGGGCGCGGGCTTGCCGCCCGGTAAGGACTAGGCCCAAGTAGATGGCGCGTCATGTTTCACGCGCGCATTAAAGGGATGTTACCACATCGTGACGAGCTCCACGAAGATCGATGCCTCCTGGGTCTGGGTTGCGGGTTGGTTAAAAAAAACCGTGGCCCTAGCCTACAGGCAAGGGAAGGAACACGGGTGGGTTTTAGTCAGTAAAAGTCTGACACGCCCTTCCGCTCCACCCAGAACGGGAGAGGACATTTATGATTTCCCATCCCAAATTTAAAATAAGGGTGAGAATTGCCTCGAGGTAAAACAGAAACTTAGAACATGACTTTCCTTTTCCTTATCTTGTAATCCTTTATTCCAACTTATACATGGTTACCTATATTGCTTGCGCACGCTAGTTTTTGGTAACGAGCGACCTACCCCTGCTTTGCAAAGTTTTTATGACTTGGCAAAATATGAAATTCTCTTTTTATACCATTCCGTACCCAAAGAGTAAAAATGGTAACGTAACGAAGTTACTCCTAAGACGAAACGAAGTTATCGTTTCGTTTACGTCATTATTGGCATAATATTTACGTGCCTTTGCCCTTTTACATAAAATAATTTCATTGACGTTAGACAAATGTCAATTGTGTCATGTCAGTAACAGTCATTAGTGTCATACAGTAAACAATACGAACAAAAAAAATATCTGCACTATTTTTTGCTCGTTTTTACAGGTTGATACGAAGCACTTCCTATATTACATCTTTATTTTCGGGTAATTTTGCTAGACGCTAAATATAATAATCTAATGTTTGCAGAACTTGAGGTTATAATTATTGTTTATATATCTTGTCACTCTTGACGGTTGCAAACAAGTTTGTGTGAGCGTATGTATATTTGATGGCAAAGAAATTGTCGCTCTAGATCCAAGGAGGCCATAATTAGAGGTTAAATGAAGGTTATTTTTAGCGATCATTATTATTTCATCCGAAAGACGTCCATTGCTGTACATATGCCTCCTCCAAGGATCTCCACGACGACAGGTCCTGCGCCTTCCGCATCCAGCGGTTTCCCGTGACCTTTACACTTTAGTGTTGTAATTCTTCGGGCTATGTCAGTTACTCTCGTTCTCCTGCGGATCTCCTCATTCCTGATTTGATCACGTAGTGAAACCCCAAGAACTAAAGACAGAATAAAATTAATATTTACTGAGAGTCCCATATCACAAAAGTAATTTTTCACTGTTTCTGCTCGATATTGATAATGGCAACAGATAGATGCTTGAAATATTCATGATATATGAATATTGAGACCTCTTAAATTAAGGTTATTTCAAGTTAAACAAATACCCATTCAAAGTGCCATCATCATCAAATACTCCATCAAATGCCTTTTCTACCTGTGTTGGGTTGACTTCCAGTCTAACCGGCACCCTAATTGCGTAACACGCTATTATTATCAGTTCAAAATTGCTTCCATAATTTGTTTGTAACAATGTTCTTAGCTTAAGTTAGTAACATCATAATAACAAAACAATGAAAATATCTCAAACTTTTGCGTGTGGGCCTATACAGTGCGCTATTAGTATTGAGTCCCATCGGCATGCGCATGCGACCATGATGGCGTTGGGGCTGCCGCGCACCCGCACCGTTAAAGGCGCACTTCGCTTGCGTATGACGGTGTGAAAGCAGTCCACGCGTGCCTCTACAAACATACCACTTGCGCTACAGTACCGCGGCAGCCCCATCAGCACCCTGAACGCCTTATTGTATTGTACACGCAGGGCGTTGTATGTCTTTTGCGTGTATTTTGTCCACAAACTGCATGTGTAAAAGGTCTGACTGAAAGCTCTAAACAGTGTGAACTTAACTTGGTCAGTACACCGTGCGAATCTGTGAGCCAACATGTTACAGCGAACACAAAAACAGAACACGTGTCCGCTTAACAACGTAAATAACGCAATGAAAATTATAGAACCGTCAAAATGAAACCCATTGCTACTGATAGTGTGTTTCGCAATTACCCTGTTGATCATCTGTATACCAGTATTTGAAACGACTGCCTATCTGATCTACACAACTCAGTTACTCTGTAATATGATGACCTTACCTCATTTTTTTTTCCGGGGTGGAAATTCTCAATGGATGTCCGCCGCCCTGGGGTGGGCGACGGGGTCTGTCAGACTCTTACTGACTAAAACCACCCCGGTGTCTCTTCTATCACGAGGGCGCGTGGGGCCCCGGGAGTCTAAATTCTTCCACGGCCCCACACCCTCGTGCTGGCCCGGTCTGTCCGGGCCTCCTCTCCTGCACGGGGTAGTGGAGTGTCAAACTACCCCGTGCATCGCCTCAGAGGCGCGCGCCGACACACGCGCGCGTCTCCGCCTTGAGATCTCCCTCTCCCGTTCCACAGCTTCCTTCTGCTACATCACATCCTCGCAGAAGGACACCACCGTGTCCCACGACTCTGCGCTACCGACCATCCTCCACACTACTGCCGGCAGCGTCAGGTCGCCTCCTACTTCATTTGTGAGGACACGGTGCTGCTCCTCCCAAGCTATACACTCGGAGAGCGTGTGCTGCGCAGTGTCCTCCCCACGTTGGACGCAGTGGTGGCACCGAGCGTCCGGCTCCCTGCCTAAGCGATGCACGTACTTGCCGAAGCAGCCGTACCCCGACAGTACCTGCGTCACCCTAAACGACAGGGAGCCGTGCCTTCTCCCGAGCCAGTCGTCGATTAGGTACTGGCCGAGGTCGCGTACGGGTCCAGTATCGCCTCGACGGTAGCGAGGCCGGCGGTAGGGCGCATAAGCCTCTGCCGCCAGTCCGCCACCAGGACCTGACGGAAATCCTCTCGGCGCAGCTCGATCTGCCGCTGCGCCGGACTGGAGCCCCGTGTCCGCTCTTCCTCGCGCCATCGGTACAATGACGCGAGTACTTTCGCCTCTAAGTCCCAGGGCGGCGATCGGGCCAGGACGCAAGCTGCCTCGTAGTAAATCGTGCGATACCCGCGGACGATCCTGACGGCCATCGCCCTCTGCGGCTTGCGCAGAATGGCGAGTATTCCGCCCGTCAGGTCTATCGCCCACACAGGAGCCTCATATAGGGCCATGGACCGTACGATTCCCACGTACAACCGCCTGCAGGCGGCGCTCGGGCCCCCCATGTTGGGAAGGCGCACGCCGGGGGCCATGGAAAACCATGGCCTCGGACTTGCCAAGGGCCACCTCCAGGCCCAGGCGCCGGATGCGGTTCACCACCTGTGACACCGCAGCCGTGGCTATCAACGTCGCTTCCCTGTGCGAGCTCCCCCGAGCAGTGACAAGCGTGTCGTCCGCATAACACGTTAAGTCGGCGCCCGACGGGAGCTCTCCTCTCAACGCTTATGATGAAAATTTTCTGTTCTAATATACTGGGCTAACGGCCAGTATTGGTACCTTGACCTAATTTAAGTATAATCTTAAATTAATTTCTAATAATGAATTCTAAAGGGGGCTTCTTAATTTATGTGAAGGTTATATTTTTTCTCTTGTATTATTACACCTACATAGTATTGTATAAACTATTGTTTTTTTGTAAATGAACAGACAGCTGTGCTGCTGGGGAGTTTCTTCCGCCACTTCATCTTCCCAACGAAAGCACTTAGGAAGTGTCGATGGGTGGGCGTTTTGGGGGACTGTCTTATGTAATATTGACGTTCAAAAAGTGCTGATTTACAGCCTAGTTTGAATAAATGACTTGATTTGATTTGATTTGATTTGAGCACCCAGTCGTAGCCGATGTTCCACAGGAGCGGTCCCAATACCGATCCCTGTGGGACACCGCACGACATTTGGTGCTGACCGGCGACGGGGACGTGAGTCCCCGATAAATACGCATCTATCTATATAAACGGCGGAGGTAGGGAGGCACCCGATGGTATTTCAGGGCCTCCCTAATACAACTCCAGGGTAGGGTGTTGAAGGCGTTGGAAATGTCTAAAAACACCGCCAACACCACCCCATCCCGGGACACCGTATCCTCCGCTCTCACGCGCATGATGGCGTCTATGATGGAGCGCCCCCGATGAAAACCAAACTGGTGGTCCAGATTCGGCCCCTTTCTGCACAAGTGACTGATGAGGCGATCTGCGATAATCCGCTCGAACAGTTTGCCCGCCTATGGGCCGATACGCGGAATGATGACCTTACCTAAAACAGCTTGTTAGACTTTTGAGCTTCTGAATACCCGCAATGTTTATTTTAATTCCAATTAGGTCGCTATTAAAATGACCAGCACCATAGAAAAAGTTTGAAGCTTTAGTAGTAAAATTATTTTTCGTACCACCTCCTCAAAAACGTGACATTCTATGCCACAAAAAGCGAACATAACAATAGTCATTTTTAATCCGTTAACTGTTAACTTTACGAAACATTGCTAGCTTAGAGTCAGACAGGGCAGGGTCTCATTCGAAATTCCGCTTAAATTAAAAATGGTGAATCAATGATACGACAACGCGCAATATAGTCACGAGAAACACTGGTCCCAATTCCCTTATTCGCAAATAAAATACCTAAAATAACTTCAGTTTTTTTTATTTTTCGTTCTATTTTATTAAGAAAAGGATAAAATAGAACTTCGTACTCTGAAATCAGTCCACGATTGACGTCAATTGTTATATGTTTTAGTCGCCATGTTTTTAATCGCGCCTAAACTGTCAATGGAGTATTCTAATTTGAAAAGATAAGGAAATCGGCACCAATTTGCACGTTCTCATGATTATAAAATGGTGTAGCATATCTTAAGTCTTTCATGTAAGTAGCAAGTAAATACCTAAGCATTAAATCTAGCCACCTTCATTATAATATGTAACAACATATAAAGTCTAATTTATTACGTAAGTCGATCAAGCATCAGGTGAAAATGGAGAAAAATATAGCATAAGTAAGATGGTATTAAATAAATGAAGAAAAACGAATCTTTGAATTTCGAGACTCGACTCATTTATATATATGTAAAATAAATGCATCCTATATCTTATATGAGAAAGAACAGCAGGCTACTACGATACTATGTCAACCAATAAAGGAAGAGATTTGTCGTGATATTGGCGTGTAGCATATGTACCTACAATTATTGACCCACGGAGTACGGTGACACGTTTCTTATGATTTAAATTTAAGATACCAAGGAAACCGAAAATTGGAATGTCAAATGTTAGATTTTTTGAGTTGAAATGGAAGGGCATTTGATACAAACTTACATCCTGTCTATACAACGTTATTTTTTTGTATATGCGAAACCCATAACACGTGTACACTATTTTTAAGTAAAGAATCTTTGTACAAAATTTCATAAAGTTGTCATGAAAAATCACAAAGTTTTGAGCTTGCTATCTTAACTGATTGTCTCAACAAAAATATGTTCAACGCACCATTGGACCACCCGCGCCCCCTACAGGGACGCGCCGCGAGAACGCCGAGGCGGAGGGGTATGGGGGGGGAGTATGGGCTGTCTCACTGTGATCTACCGGCAGCTGTGTTATGCGCTTGGTAACCACACTGCAACAATTTCTAAATTTATTTGGGAAAAAATATTATATGATGTAAAAATGATTGGAACCGATTCAGTTGCTTATACTTAACAAACTGTAATCAGATTTCTTATAAAGAAACCGTTGCACATATAGATATAGTTGGATTATGTGTAAGTCCTGTTGAGCAAATTTTTTGAGCAATTCCAATCACGTTACAAAAAAGCCACTGATATTACGGAAGGTGTATATCAGATTATTACACGTTTCTGTACACATGTTTTTATCATAATCTCTGTGTGATTGAACAAACGTCTCTTATGCAATGGAATAGAAACCATTTCATATGCATAAACTTATTCTGATTACTTTTCTTATTATTCTCTATACCATACACTAAAATAAAAGCAACCGTTTCAAACAATTTTGAGTTATCAAAGTGTCAACTAGGATCTCATTAATGTTTTATAATCATGTAAACTTCTTGGATTTAGAATTAAAGTCCTTTTTTTTATTCGACGTTTCTCGGTATCCTAAAATAATTTAACTCACAAAATCTCTTTATCCCTTCTCAAAGTTCTCATTAATCAATCAAAGAATCCGAAAAGACTTTTTGATCTGAATTAATTGACTTTTGGTATGGAAATATTCGATAGAGGTCTAGGTAGTACCGATAAATAAACATATTTTTTATGCTATTCTTTAACCTTCCTAACTTAAACGTATAAACTAGAATATTTTGTTTTTATAATTATAAACTAGTGCTTGACTGCCTCATCAATATATTATATGATATATAAAACAATAACAAGCATCCATCCATGCATGATTACGCTCAATCCTTCTCTGTATGAGAGGAGATCTGTGCCCAACAGTGGGACGATAAAAAGGTTGATAATGATGATGATCCATGCATAAATCCTCACAAATTTTCGCATTTGTAATATTAGTAGTAAGTTGAATTATGTGCGAAACAATTTTGAATTTGCGAAACTTTACTTATTTCGCAAACATAGTCATTCAAATTAACGTTACGTTTACTTCATAGGTTTTACGCCGCCTAATGTTTTCAGTAAGTATTTAAAGCTTCCGCATCCTTAATTCCCGAAAAATATTCTTGCAAGTAATTTCTCCGGTTTATTTAACGGAAATTATGGAGTCAAATGAATCTGTTGTAGCAAAGTAGAATCACAGCGGTATTATTTAACTCTGTTATTGTAATTAAGTCCCTGAAATTTGAAACAAGGGTATCTTTAAATTATGTTGGTACAGTTTTCGTATTTGTCGTTTTCCTTTGTGCTTATGTATCTACTAAATTTCAATGAAAGTAAGCTAACTTGGTAATCATTGCGTTTACCGTCCCTTTGTGGGCCCGTTTTTAGGATTCTGTACTTAGTACCTATGTTTTTTTTTTATTAGTTATAAACTAGTGCTTGACCGCCTGATGGTAAGCAGTGATGCAATCGTTGATGGTAAAACGCACTAGCTTATTAAGCCTATTCACTCAAAAAAACTGAGTGAATAGGAAGGAAGACGGCAGTTGAGCGAGGTGATGCAATGTTTAACCCAACAACACGACCAACGATGCTGCGCCAGAGGATGATCTGGAGACCCTCCACGACCAAACTCCCGACACAACAACATTAGGCACATCGTACCCGGTACACATCGTACCCGGTACACATCGCAACACAACTGCTCAGACCCGTCCTCCGTACGGCTTCACCAGACATCATGCCGGAACACGACGAATCGCTTGGCGGCAAGACTTTGTCTGGTGGGTGGTAACTTATGCCGGCTTATGCTGGCTGATGTTGTTGCCTACCACCGAGAAAAACAACAACTGAATGTAACAAATAGCCCATTTTTTTACCCTTAACTATGGACACTACGGGTCCATTGAGCTTGGCTCGACACGCTTTTGGCCGGTAATTTTTTTCCCAAAATATGCAAGTATCTCACTCAGACATTTTAAAGAGTATTTTAGCAACAGAAATACTTTAAAAAAAGATATTTAACTTGAGTGCCGTTTGAATATTTGGAGCTTTAATGGTAAGCCGTATTTATACAATATGTTAAGAAAACCCTGTCCGACCCGTAAGGATAACAAAGGTTAGGTAAACACATGACCAAATAAGATATGAAATTTTACATAATCATCATAGTAACAATACTAGTGAATTTTGAATTGTTCTTTTTTTCCCGCGAATTAATTCCAACTTCCCCAAAATTTGGTAATTTTTAAAACAGTGACAACATTATTTTTGACGGTACAATTCTGAACGAATAGCGATGCGACTGCGTGCCGCGTGCCCTGCCCCTCTTCGCCCGCGCCTGTATGTACTACCGCACATGTCTTAAGTTACCTCTTTTTGCGAAATAATATTTATTTTTTTAGGGGGATTTTTTTTAAGTTTAGCCCGTCTTTGTAGGTATTAGTAGAATCAGTTATCAATACCTAACAATACCTTCACGGATCGGACAGGGTTTTCTTTACATATTGTATATTGTTAAAGCCTCTTAAAAGCCGTAATTTGTGACTATTGAAATAGATGGGTGATGTCTGCAGCCGCGACTAGCCGATGGCATTTTGACAAACAAAGCATACGTGAATAGTGTAATTTTTTTTTAATATTTTTAGTGATAAGTGGCTTGTTCTTGACGTTGATCACGTCTGTTAGAAAGCGATAAAAGAACTATTCTCTCGGTGGTAGGCCATAACATCGGCTGCTGGCGGAAGTTACCACCCACCAGACAAAGTCTTGCCGCCAAGCGACTCGTCGTGTTCCGGCATGATGTCTGGTGAAGCCGTACGGAGGACGGGTCTGAGCAGTTGTGTTGCGATGTGTGCCGGGTACGATGCGCCAAATGTTGTTGTCTCGGGAATTTGGTCGTGGAGAGTCTCCAGATCAATCTCCCTCTAGCGCAGCATCGTTTGGTCGTGTTGGTCTTGGGTTTAACATTGCATCACCTCGCTCAACTGCCGTCATCCTTCCTATACTAAAGTTTTTTAAGTGAATAGGCTTAATAAACTAGTGAGCTTTACACTCAACGATTGCATCACTGCTTACCATCAGGCGGGATTGCAGTCAAGCACTAGTTTATAATTATTAAAAAAAAAAAAAAAAAATAGTCTATGTTGGGACGAGTGTGATCAGAAGGTAGTAGGTACCTATTCAATTTCGCTCTGAAGTTCGGGTTAACACTTTAGCAGTGCGTATTATCACTACTTATTCTATAACAAAGTAAAAAGTCTTTCTCTTTCGCCATATCCCTTTGTATGATTAAATCTTTAAAAGTACGGAACGGATTATGATGTGATTTTTTTTAGTAGATGGAGTGACTACAGAGGATGATTTCTATGTATAGTAATATCCATTAAATAGTGGAGAAATACTATTATTTTTGAAGTTTATAATGTGAATTCGTAAATAATTACATTTTTTCCGCGTTTGCAGTGAAACACAGGCTGAACCTTACGAGATGTATCAAAATAATGTACTGTTTATTACACACATTGAAAAGGTCTACAGAAAAGTCCACGATGGTATATGTCTATCTCTTATGGTGTCCCACAATAATTTTCTATGTCATTTGCTTTTACGACAAATTTAATACTGGCTAATTTTAACTGATTTTACCCAATACAGCAGTAATCCTTATTCAATTTAGTACCTTTAATACGTTGTGGATTTAATATAAATCTATATCGCCGTTTACAGCTTATGATTTAAATGAATATTTTCGAAGATATTACAGATTTAAAAATTGCGGGGCGTCACGTTTGCAGCGCTACCGACCGGCCGCGGGCGGGGCGTCGCGTCGGAAGCGGCGCGCGGCGCGGGCCACTCTTTATTATACAGCGTACACAGTTTTTCGGTAGTTTATTTAGTTGTCAGCATTGCACCCGTGCGAAGCCGGAGCGGGTCGATAGTATATTATATTTATTTCATAAATATTATATTATTTTATGTATATATTTATTGTTAAATATTTAATATTTGTTTGAATATGTGGAGGAGAAGCGTTGGCTCGACTGGTCGGGATATTAATCAATTGCAGGTAGTACTCTGTATTACGTCTGGTAATTCGTAGTAAGAAAGGGGGGGGGGGGGAAGAGATTAGGTCTTAAAGTTCACACTCTTCGAAATACGGTCTTTACAAAATCGACAGGCAAGCAACATTACATCGATAAACTAGGCTGTGAAACCTAGTTACTGATTCGCGTACATCCCTTTGAATTCCAATCAGTAAAAATCTAAAATATTAATTTAAGTAAAAAAATGATAGGCGCTTCAGGCAAAGATTGCATGCGGGCAGCACAAGACCAGTCATCGTGGAAAGCCTTTGTCCAGCAGTGGACCTCTAAGGATTAAAGAAGAAGAAGGCAAAGATTATGAAAATGAACGGGCAAGTAACTCCGTGTAGGTATGAGTTGGGAATAAAACAATGCGTTTTAGCCTTAATAAACAACACTGCTTCGAAACTATGACAATATTAAATTGCTGTATGTTTCTCAACCAAGAAACAATTGAAATTTTACAATTGACACACGAAACAATTTAACCTAATAGTCTTCAGTTTCTGCTTCAGTAAATACACTATGTACAGCATTCAATTAATTAAGTGTTCTCTTATAAAGGGTTGCACAGGAAGTGAGAGGTTAATGTCTTTGGCAATTTACGAGATAATTGATCGAGGCAAGTTGAAAAGTTCAATCAAGTACTTTTAATATACACCTCATATAGCCAGTATTGCACTGAGGACTTACATATATAATATTGTATATATAAGTCCCCATTGACGAGATGAATAGTGAACTCTTTCAAAAATTTGAATCTTTACACACTAACGAAGAAAGTTAAAAAAATATTACGCGGAGTTTTTTGAATTATGTATTCAATAAAGTTGATGGAACGAAGTAACGTACGGATGACTTCATTAGATAGAAAGCTAACGGAGAAGGTGAACAGACGGCAGTACGGACCTTAAATAGAAAATGAAACCAGCTTATACTGTTTTCAGTTACCGCTGAAATGCGGTTGCCAGAAGTCACCGAAGATAGACTTTTGTTTGACCCTTTTTAGTTAAAACAATAGGAAAGCTTTCAAGCGTTCCGGAACAGTTTCATCAGTCGATGGCGTAACTAAGCCGGCCCTTGATACCCGCCTCATTGCTAAATTGTGCTGCAACAACAATACAATACAATTCAGTGAATATTAATGAAGGTTGGAAGGCGTCGGTCTTGATACAGCAAACGATATTCAGTTATGTTAAGAATTATAGGAATTCACATGAAAGATACTGCTCAAGAAAGAATTTGCTCTTTTAATAATCTACGTAAATACTATATTATATTGAATTATGTTGAAGCAAAAGTAAGCCTAAATCCTGATGTATGTACATTGTGCAATTTCATTGGCAATAGCATAAGTTGGAGGAACAATATATCCGTCTCAATAGTATTAGTTACTCATTGGTAATAGTAGAAGTCGTGGTGGCCTAGTGGTTAAAACACCAGCCTCTCAAGTATGGGTGTGCGGGTTCGACTCCAGGTCAGGTAAGTACCAATGTAACTTTTCTAAGTTATATGTACCTTCTAAGTATATCTTGGACACCAATGACTGATTAAAAGGTGAAGGAAAACATCTTGAGGAAACCTGGACTTTAAGTCTGAAATCGCCAATCCGCATTGAGCAAGCGTGGTGATTATGTTCAATCCTTCTCTGTATGAGAAGAGACCTGTGCCCAGCAGTGGGATAATAAAAGGTTGATGATGATGAGTATTAGTTAGTCATTTATTGTAGGCAAAAAAACCCTGCGTCGTCCTGACAGAAAATCATGCTTTTTTATTACTGAATATGTAGAATTACGCATCCTTATTAAAATTTCATCCGAAAGACTATGGAACATTAGTCACCCTCAACCATCGCTAGATTGACCAATTCTATGCTTCTCTTATCCAGCGTATTTCTGTGACCTTCACAAGTAGAGTGAGAGTAAGTTTATTATTCAAAACATATTCAATAGAACCAGTATAATTATGAAGCTATTGCATCGACTTCGCATATCATTAAGTTAGACAATAAGGATCTGTCATAGTCCTTAGACTTAAAAAATAGATAACAATTTCCTTCTAAAACCTAAAGGCTAGAGTGAATAGGCTCTTAACAAATTAGTGCGCTGTACATTAAACAATGCATCACCGTTTTCCATCAGGAGGAATCACGGCCAAGCACTATTTTATAAAGTTAAAAAAGCCACAAACGTTAAAAATGTTCACGTATCTTTTAGCTTTTACCGATATTTCTTTTCGTTCTATATTTACTTCTTATTTAATAAAGTTTTTTTGGGTATATGATACGAAACTATTGTTATTTTATTTTTGTTAAGAAGATTTGACCCTTGTCTAACTAATACGGACAGACATAAATAATTCAATGAGTACCAAAACAATATTCAACCAGTCTAGAACAATAGCTACTAAAAAAATATTATTTTTATCTAGAGCCAAATATATTTTACGTCTTCTTTACTGTGTCTTTATTTTTGACTGTGTTTCGGTTAGGGTTACGATTTCAAACTTTAAATGAACAAAAATAATAAAAATTAACCATGATAACCGTTGTTGTTACAGTTTGACCAAATTTATAGGTTTTTCTTAACTGCCTATACTTAATTTTCAAACTGCATGGGATAGATATGTTTTCTGATTTTTCTCATGATGGTTACAATCAATCCTATCATCCCGTTTCGGTATGACGTTGAGTTGTGAGATAGCCTGTATATACAACATTATTTTTTGCTTATGCGAAACCTGAAACACGTGTCCAGTATGTATGTACACGAGTACAGTATGGACACGTGTTTCAGGTTTCGGTTTTAAAGAAATCAATGTACAAAATTTCAAAAAGACATCATAAAATACGACAAAGTTATGAGCTTGTTATACTACTTGGCTGCTGTCCCAATAAAAATATGGTCCACGCTCCGCTTAGGTAGGCGAGCGGTGCGATGAACTCTAGCGTCAGCTGTTGCGTCGGCGTGCGCAATACTATGATCTACCGTGCGCGCTCGGTAACCACGGTGTATCAATGTCTAAATGTATTTGAGAAAAAAATTAACATAGTATAAAAACGACTGGAAACGATTCGTTGCTTATTCTGAACAAACTATATTCAGGTTTCGCATAAATAAAAAATAACTTGGTATAATATGTACCTATATTACTATTATTATCCTACCGTTTTATATTGACATATAAAATATCAATTTATTTATTTAAATATTCGTTTGCTCCTACTGAACTAAGAGATACCATGAGCGAGACTTTTAAATATCTACATCAACCTAAGTACATAAGTGCCTAGTACACAAGCTAATCCACTGAAAAATAGTTCACAGATATAACACCTTTATATATCGTAAACGGGTTTACGACAAACTAACATAAAATAAAATGCCTACCATCCATTTAGCACTAAAACTTTATTACTATAAAGCTCAACACACGGTTGCGCAGTAAATGGAATGATAGTAATTTCCTTTCCACACAGAATCGTCACCAGACTTGTTCTGACAAACCGTCTAGACAATTTAATGGGATGCCTTTTAAAAACAGGTCAAGTGTCCGGCTTGGATTCGTGCCTGAAGGTTTTCGTGCCATCATAAATCACGGATGTCATGTGGGAACATCCCTTTATTTTGGGTGGTAAATGACTTTTCACACTCTGGGCGGAGTGGGGCAGTGTCTGACACGCCCCGGTATGGTGTAACAGACACAGCCCGTGTTCATTCAGTTGCATGTTACAGGGGCCACGATATCTCTTTCAAAACATTCGCGACCCTGGCTAGCATTAGTTCTTGCGGACCCCATGCCTTTGAGTATGGACCTAGCGATCCACACTGTGGTGATACCCTGACATTTCCATCCGCTTTAACCCTAACCTAAAAACTTCCCTTCCCTTCTTCTTATTATTATTATTATTTACTGGTCTCGGTCGATCCTTTCAACGATTGACATTTCCCTAAAAAGAACCAAATATTTGTGTAGTACCGCCCTTTATCTAAAACTTGCGAGTTCGTACCAACTTCAGTGAAACTATAAAACCACTGTTCGCTTTGCGGTAAATAAGTTCTTGGTAGTGCTTCCAAGCCTTCTAAGAGCTATACTTAGCTAAAGTTCGAGTGTTTGTAAGAAAAATAGGCTGCTTTATCTACTCACGCAATTTGACACTTCGTAGGCGACTAAATACCAACCAGAAACTATATTTAATCAACCGCCTCAAGGTTGACAAGCGGTAGGTACCGCTTATCATATTGAATGAGATCAATATTGAACGAAATTATTATTTATTTATTTAATGATTCATATGACACATCTATAAAACGACAAGACATAGTATACATATGCTTATTTTCATAGAAATCATATCTAAATTATCTGTATAGTTTTACTAGCTTTCCGCCCGCGGCTTCGCCCACGTTGAATTCGGTTATATCGCGCTTTTTAGATTCCTTATTTTCGGGGATTAGTTATCTTATCATTTAGCTTCTAAGTTTACATGTGCATATTCGTTTGCAATATATTATGTTAATATTTTTGTTTTCCCTCGGGAATATCAAATTATTCCGGTATAAAAAGTACCCTATTTTAATTCGGACTTCTAACTTTACGTTTGCAAAATTTCAAAGCAATCGGTTCAGTAGTTAGGGCATGAAAGCGGAACAAACAAACAAACTCACTTTCCGATTTGTAATATTAGTAAGGATAGTAAGACGTAGCGGTAGCGGACGCAGCCGCTGCGCAAGATGGCGTGGGTTCGATCCCCGCACAGTGCAAGTCAATACTTGCACTGGTCTGGTCGTGCCTCGGAAAGCACGTTAAGCCGTTGGTCCCGGTTGCCATACAAACATATAATGGCGGTCGTTACGGTTTGTTGGAGCCCTCAAAAGTCCAACAATTGGTCTAACTGCAATGCTTCGATGTCGCCTTCGGGTTGTGGAGGTCAGACGGCAGTCGCTTCGCGGAAAATGTCGAAGTTTAGCCATTTCAGCAGTTGGACTGGTAAAGCGGACCCCAGACTCCAAAGCTGAAAAGGCTTCGGATGCGACTGGGATTAACACTGTGATGCTGATGCTGAGTAAGGATAGTAAGGGTTTATTTTGTTTGCAACTTCAGTTTGCCTTTATTATGCTCCTGAGGCTTAGTGATGTGGGCCGTTTGTTGTTTGAAAGAGATGCTGTGGTCCCTGGTGAAAAAGTAGTTGCAGGAATACGGGGCGTTATGGTTTGTAAAAGTTTGACACGCTCTTCCGCTACGCCCAGAATGGGAGAGGCGGTAGTAGAAAATCGAGTTCAGTGACAGCGATGCCTAAGACCTTTGTCTCACAATGGGTTGCTATACACTGAAGATGATAATGTGCCCTTTTACTAATAGTTTCGACGCCGTAGCGGCCTCGTTCTAATGACAGGCCATTAGAACGCCGATGTCGTTTAGTCCTATCACAGGAAGCAACATTTCGAGAAAACTAGTTTAGAGTAGCAATCTTCTATTAGTTTGGTAATTGAAAATTGTGGTCTCATTACAGTTCTGAACAACATTGCTTTGTAACGGTGAGTTAAACTAAGACAGCGAAAGAAAGAAAGAGTGAAATGTAATGCATCCCAAATATTTATGATAATGAACGAGACAAAAAATAAACAACACACGTTACACGGTGTTCGACTCGTTTAGGCAATAAATCAAACACGATTTTCCTCTGCGTTTCAAGAAACTAATAGCCTAGGTTTCTACTGAGAATTTACAAAACGAAAAAGTAGTTTAGGGATCTATATCAGATCAATTATCTGTATCAATAGAAATGAAATGAAATCGTTTATTAAGCAAGTAGGATAACTGATCACTTTTACACGTCATATATGTATAATAGTAATCCCTTACTTATTGTTGGCGCTACAATAAATCTACGGCGTGCGGATGCAATTAAAACGTTACTAGAAGCAACTGTGACCACACATGTTTTGAATTTTCATAGTAATTTCTTCGACCTCCCTACGCTGCGTCTTCCAGTACGTGGCCGCCACTCCAGAACTTTGCTACCCCATCGGCCATCGGTTTTACAAGCAATGTGCCCTGCCCACTGCCACTTAAGTTTAGCGACTCGCAGAGCTATGTCGGTGACTTTGGTTCTTCTGCGGATCTCCTCATTTCCGATTCTATCACGCAGAGAAACTCCTAGCATAGCTCTTTCCATTGCCCTTTGTGTGACTCTGAGCCTTCGTATGAGGCCCATTTTGAGCGACCACGTTTCAGTTCCGTAAGTGATCACTGGCAACACACACTGGTCAAAGACTTTAGTCTTGAAACACTGTGGTATCTTGGATGACGAGAAAATATAGCGTAGCTTCCCGAACGCTGCCCAGCCGAGCTTCTGTAATAAAAAAATACTCCGTCGCCCGTTCCTAAGACTTCTGACCAATTTTCACCTCAATCGATTCAGCTATTCATGAGTTATAAAATAGTCTAATTAAAGGTTCAGCCGTTTCGGACGAATTCGAGGACAAACAATGTGACGGGAGAATTTTATATAAAAGCTAGATTGACGAAATTCAAAACAAGCACCAACCACTAACACATTAGATAGAAGTTAGACATTAGATAGTAGTTCAGACAAAAAAGATTCATAGAAGCAGAGATGCGTAACATTTAATTTTCGAGATGAATTAATTTTTTTAATACACAATATTAATAACGAGAGGTAATTTTAATAACGATAAGAAACCAAAAAATAATAAAATAACAACAGAAAATCGGCAAAAACAGGTATCACAAATATTGATAAATAAACGGTGGACAATCAAACACAGCTATGTATATGCGGAAACCATTTTAACCAGATTAAAAATAAAATAACTCTGCTACTGCAAACTGTGACCGATTGCCAAGGAATATGAACAATAACGAACTGGACAGCTGCCTCATTCCATTACCTAATGTCTTAAAATACATCTATCATACAATGAAGAGTCGCGATCTGAATTTGCATGTCCTGTAAGAATATATATGAATGCTAAAGACATGGATCAGGGATACCACTGTCACATCCATATTTCATTATTGACACGGTTGAATGCAAAACTTAATTCGTTTTTTTTTATTGACATAACCAGAATTTGTTTATCAAAACATGCTTCTGTGTTGGAACGTGTCAATGCCCAGATTCCAAGCCTTTTCCCAATTTTAATATCGGGATCCAGTTTCAGTCTAAACCTAAGTAGCTGAAGCTTTCATAAGCTCTCTAATGAACTGTAAGACCTTTTGTGCTGAAAACTACTAACAATGTAATTCCTTCCTTTATCTCGACTCCTAACAAAAAAATGTTACGTAACGAGATCTCCCATTTTACTCTTACCGCAAGTCCCATTAAAGAACTTCGTTTGTGCTTATCAAAATTTTCATAATCTAAAACGTGCTCAAGTACCTAATAGAATTCCAAAAATAGATACTCAAAGCCCAAATAATAATTAAGGCATATTACCTTTTTTATTTATATTATTGCAGTAGATTTATGGGGTTCATTTTATTCATGTTGATGAATGGACACTTCTATGATTAGATAACTTTAACATTTATCAACAATAACAAAAGTAAGAAGTTGTACTAGCTAACATGTTTTAATCTCCCGTTACACCCCATTCTAACAGTTAGAAGTACGTCTGTACATTTCCACAAAATGTTATTATATAGCATGTACCAGAAGACGATGATGATGGTACCAGAAATATGTGTTAATATTTTAGGAGTGAAGTGCCGACCATTCAACTAAATAATTATAAAATTCGAAAGCCGTAAAGTAGTTATAAAGTATCTAAGAATTTGTACGGAACCCTCAGTATGCGAATTAGATTTTTCTGTTTTTTCTATTTTTATTTCTGGACAAAACAAAGCTAATATTTCTTAGATTTCTACCAATATATATTTAAATATTCATTAAAAATAGTGGCCATGAACCTAAAAACTGATTGCAATTGTTTGACTAGTTCGTGAAGTTCTTTACAAAATTATAACCTAAAAGACACCCTGAAAAATACACTACTAATTTCTCGTCTTCCTGTTCTTTTTGTATGCACTAAAGTATGTTTTGGATTTCAAGTAGCTTTTATTGATAACTGGAACTTGCACTCGCTGAAATATACATCCATCTGGTATAAACGCTAAAATAACTTCAGTTTAGAAATTTGAAGTTAGTAAATAATGTGTTTTGTAAAACGTCGCTAATGTTTGCGATGCCAGCTGTTCTTAATGGGCATTCATGCAGGATGGTTCATTGAGAATTTATTAGTAAAAGAGAAAACTGGGTGAAAGACACCAAACAATAAGAGAGAGGGAGAAAGAAAGAGTCTTTATCCTACTCCGTTTATTTTATTTTTAGAGACTGAAAATCAGAAGGAAATAGTGTAGAACAAAATGTTTTCCTTTGAACTAAGTTTTCTCTTAAAATGTAAATAATACAAAGGGGTATTAAAGCAAAACTTTGGAGAGAGGTTACGAAAAGTCACCACACTGTTTAACAAAAGTGTTTTTGGTGCTGAATACTCTGCTATAACTTACTGCTTTTAACAACTTTACTGTTAACAAAGAATTACAAACCTGTTTGTTCTATTAAATGTTGAAGCTTATACCAACAAAAGTAGGTCGTAATGAAAGCAAAAGAAATTTTTCTTACCAAATTCAAAGCATTTAAAGCAAAAAGTAAGTAATTATAATGAAATAATAGGGGTTTTAACCCCTATTATTATTAAGAAAATAATGGTAACTTTTTTTAATTAAATAAATTAGTTAACAATTAAAAATAATCAATTTATATTTAATTTTATTTTTAATTTTTAGCTAATTTATTTAATAAAAAAAAGTTACCATTATTGTCTTTGCCATTATTTTCATTGCTGCCATCTAACAAGAAGGTCATTTATTACTTTGCGATGGAACTCTGAGGATCAAGACTGCACAAACTGTGTGAAAGCACTTTAATTATCCAACTCCCGAAAAAAATAATTATAGTCTGTTGGAGCTAGGTCTAGGAAATACGGAAGATGACGAAAGGTTTCCAACTACAGTTCCTGAAGGATTAAAATGGTTTCTCGCGTTGCCATGCAGCAACAATGGTCAAGGTTGATTCATGAGTAGGGGCTGTTTTACTGCTAGTTTTGCCAACATTGTTCGGAGTTCGGCACAGTAGACATCTGCCGTTATTATTTGACCAGATCGGAGAAAACTATATAGAATAAATACCACGCTGAGATTACCAAACAGTTACCATTTTACTGGCAAGTTTTGCTTTAGGACACTGTTCTGACGTTTGACCTGGGATCAGCCATTGCAGTTTTCTTTTAAAGTTATCATAAAAAGTTCACTTTTAATCACATGTCACAATTCGGTCCAATATACCTTCATTTCTGTACCTATTCAACAAGGCAACATAAGTTTCAAGATGGGTTTCTTTCTGCAGTTCAGTCAAATCGTGAGGCATCCAGATGTCGTATTTTTTATTTTATTGATTTGACGCAAATGAGTCAGTATTATGGGTAAGGTACCTAACGTTAAACCATGCCTTTAATTCCTGGGTAGTTTGACTGGGATCGGCTTCCACCATCTCACTTAATTTTACGACAACAACGTTATTCACTTGTGTGGGTAGTCTTCCTCGTGGGCCGTTCTTCAAGTCCAAGTTTTACATCACAAAAGCGACGAAATTAAACTACCCTTAAACCAAAATTGCAAGGTGCGTTCATTAGTAGACCCTTCTCCAAACGCAACGGATATTGCGGGCTGTTTCTGCCGCGTTACTTCCGCGTCGGAACTCATATTCAAAAATCGCTCGAATTTAGCAGTATCCATCTTTCTTGTCTAAGCTAAATAACAAAAACAATTGAAAGTCGATATTATAATGCTATTAAAGTGTGTCCGCCCAATCCACAGTGGACGGACACATGGCTCGGGTGTGGCCTATGCCGAAGCACTTGAAGCAGCGCATCGGCACTGCCTAAAGTCCACAAATAGCCGCCCCTGGCATTTAGCCTGGGCGGCCAACACTGCGGCGACTGGGCACTCCAGCCGGATAAAGCCCAGTCCACCGCGGCCGGGCCTAATGTCCCGAGCCTGCACCGCTGCGGGTTCGCACCCACCGGCCTTTGCGACCGCCTCCACCACCTCCTCCTTGGTGACCAAGTCATCTAGACCGGTCACCTAAATGGCTGTGGTATTGGTCGGCCGTGCGATCTTCGCCACGTCGGCAAGTACCTCCCTCAACTTGCCGGCGAACAAGTCGGCGTTTTTGCCGCCGTCCTTCCCCGTAAACTCAAATAGACGAGCTCCGGTTTGGGTCCGACGGCAGTTACCGAGCCCCAAATCGGCGGGGTCCGCGACGACACGAGCCCGTCTCAGGACGGACTCGTAGGTGACGCCCCTCTCGGCGGCCTCGGGGACGATGGTCACCGTGACCGCAGCGGATTTGGGAGGAACCAGCTTCCTCCCGCCGACCGTAGCCTTATTGGCTGCCGGGGCAGCCGCCGGGGCAGCTGCCGGGGCAACTGCCGGGGCAACTGCCGGGGCAATTGCCGGGGCAGCCGGGGTCTTGTTCGCCTTCTTCCTGCCCCTTTTCACCACCTCCGACCACGGCTGGTTGGATGGAGTGGTGGAGGGGAGGAGGGTGTCGGTCTCCTGAACCTGGGAGGCGGGTGCTGCGATGCCAACCGGCCCCAGTTCGGCGCCCACACTCGTGCCGGGGGGAGGCAGGGACCCCGGCGACTTCTTCCCCTTGCCCTTGCTCTTTGAGGGCTTCGGGGCCTGGGGAGCCGCTGTCTGCGTCTTGTCCGCCGCTAGTGGCGGACGGAGACGCTTCTCCGGCAGGAGACGGTCTTCTATGCCCGCAAAGCAGGCCTGAGCCAGCACTTCCCTCCGCGCGCCCGCGCCGTGTGGTGTGAAATTAATACGCTCCGGGTATATTTACGAATATCGCGTTCCGATTGTTAGTTTCCGGCTCATGTTTTCATTCTAGACTGTGAAATTGTGTCTGGCTTGGTATAGTAAGTTTATTCTTAGTGTTTGTTTGGTATTTATTGTAAATCAAATAATTTCGGTGAGTACATTTATTTATTTACTTGTGAGGGTAACGTAATTTATTTATTTTTTTCTCCGCGCGACGGTTTTGTTTTTTTCTTTTCGTTAGCTTAGATTTGTTTTTCTTGTTAATTAATTAGCTATGTCAACTTCCAATGATGACCCCCCTGATCGTGGGGGGGGGCATTTTCCGCAGAGATAACAAGACGTTTAGATCACCGCCGCAAGCCTCCGCTAAGCGTTTGTTTTGTGAAATGTCTCCGACCGACAATTTAATAGATGATAGGTCGAAGCGTTTACAAACTGCACCCAATTCTCCCGAAAAGTCGCCTACATTAAATATTTCCAATCGTAGCGACGGGAACAGTAATTATTGCGATTTGTTGACCGAGGCGTCTGTGTACATGGCCAAAATCAACGAGCTGGTTAATGATAACGGTTCTCGTATAAATGTCGCGAACAAATCAGCAATTATGGATATGACTCAACGAGTTACAAGTATCGTGTCTTTGTTAGCTTTAAAATCTGCGTGTAACGAGACAAAGCTTGCTAACACCGAGCGCGAATTGGAAATAATTAAATTAAAATCCTACGCTAAAACCGTTAATGAGGACAAAAACATGTCGTACGCGGATTCTTTGAAACTGCGGTTGCCTAAAGTTACCCCGGCTATTGAATCTAGAGTACCTCTTCCTTGTCTCGTCGCCTATCCGACCCAGGAGCGATCAGCTGACTATGCGTCATCTTCCGCCACTAAACAAGCTCTTATGAAGGCGATTAGACCGAGTGACGATGGTTTTCAAATAGTCGGTATTAAAAAAACCGCCAAATCAGGCGTTGTACTGCGCGTTGCAAATGAAAACCAATTGAAAAGACTAGAATCGGTAGACGCTATAAAGTCTGCGGGTCTTCGTTTAGAAAAACCAAAAGGTCGCCGACCCCGTCTATTAGTCAAGGACATTCCCGCCTCTATGGAAGACAACAATTTTTTGCAAGCTATATACCGCCAAAATATTAAAAACGAGTTGCCAATAAAAGAAGACGACTTCATTAAATCCACGAAAATAGTCCGTAGGCGTTCTACCAATAACGGTCGTAAATGGTTAGGAATAGAGATTGAACCTGAGGTACGGAAACATCTTGTGTCTACCAAGGATAAGTTATTTATTGACTGGGCCACGTGCCATTTTGTTGATGATATCGAGGTAGTTCGTTGCGCGTATTGTCAGCAATTCGGTCACGTGAAAAAGCATTGCGCTAATAAATCACCAACCTGCGCTATATGTTCTGAGGCCCACGAAACCAATGTTTGTCCGCATAAGGACGATTTAAATTTTACCCCGGTTTGCGCGGCGTGTAAACGTTTTAAAAAACCTTTTGACCATCGCTGCGGGTCTGAACAGTGCGGTACCTATAAATTAAAACTCGAACAACTTATCCTACATACTAATTACTAATTAAGATGGATAGTCTAAGCATAGGGCAATTAAACCTTCACAACGATAAGGTGGCGACATCAGAGTTAGATAAATTAATTATTGACTACAACTTAGACCTTGTACTCATTCAGGAACAATATCAAAACTCAAGTTTACGTCACAGGGTAGTGCAGCTGGATTGCAGGGCGCGAGCCGGAATTTATGTTGCGCGGTCTTCTAACTTTACGGTAACGTCTATACGTGACCTCATGACGCCACACTGTGCGGTTGCTGAAGTCTCATCAGCTTCTTTTAAAGTATTCGTTGTAAGCTGTTACTTTCAATATTCAGATCCTGTTAGTCCTCATATACATAATCTCCGTCATGTCTTGCGGTCACTCGCGGGCTGCAAAGTGATCGTTGGCGCGGATGTCAACGCGTCGTCGTCTCTGTGGTATGGCAAGGTTCGGGCAACCGATACCGAACGACGCTGCGCTGTTGAGGATTTCATTGCTGAGATGAACCTATCGATTCTTAATACCCCCGATGCACCACCTACTTTTTGCAGCCAAATAGGCGAATCTTGTATTGACGTCACACTTTCTAGTGCCGACGTACGTTTGGATAGGTGGCGTGTCCTACCGGACGCGTCTTGTAGTGATCATCGCCTGATCGTGTACGAATTTGTTCCTGGTTATATTCAGGGTCCGTCTCATATTCCTGGTAATTTCAGATATAGATGTAAAGGCGCGAACTGGGAATTTTTTGGCTCGCTTTTTGCGTGTCACGCCAAGGAGTTCACTCGGGACGGGCTGTCAGCCGAAGAAAGTGCTGACATTATGTCAGAAACCTTTACCTACTGTGCTGACATCGCCATTGGTCGTGGATCTATGACCAATATTCGTAGATGTGACTGGTGGAGTGATTATTTAGTTGAACAGCGCAAAAGATATCGCGGAGCACGTAGACAGTTAAATAAACTCAAGAGCCGAAAGATTACTGGAGATCTTCTTACATCCGCTTTAAATGCTTTCAGAGTTGCCAAGTCACGCTACAGAGCATCGGTGGAAAAATCTAAGGGTAACTTGTTGCGGAAAATCGTTGACAAACTTGACAGGGAGGGTCCGTGGTCTCCCTTATATCACGAATTTAAAGCTAACAGATCGGTCGACCTTGCATACGTTCAAAACATTAAGGTCAATGATAAGCATACCACGGGCATAGAGGAAACAACAAAAGTACTAATTAATACACTTATCCCTGATGATTCACCGGCTAACGATAGCGACTACCACCAACAGATTCGAGCGTGGGCTCCTGTGCCACCTGAATCACCAATGTCAGACGTACCATCTAATGACGAATTTATAAATATTGTTAGAAAACTACCGGTCAACAAATCATCAGGGGAAGATAAAATATCTAATAGGATGATTAAAGAAGCGTGTAAAACAGCGGGTGATGCCATCTTAACTGTATATAACCGATGCATTGCTGAAGGCGTTTTTCCTCGTAAATGGCGACGCGGTTTCATACGAATAATACCAAAGTGTGGTGATAAACCACCGGATGATCCGAAGTCATATCGGCCTATCACGCTTCTACCATCTTTGGGGAAACTTCTTGAGCGCCTCATCGTTCCACGTTTACTACCGAACGGTCCAAAATTTCATAGTAATCAATATGGCTTCACCATCGGTAAATCAACAGTCGACGCGGCGCTTTCTGTCAGAAGAACCGTTAACCAGTCGGAACACAAGTACGTGATTGGTATCTTTTTGGATATTTCTGGGGCTTTTGATAACGCTTGGTGGCCTATGCTGTTGTTGAAATTAAAAAACCGCGGTTGCTATAGAAACATATATAATCTCGTTTACTCGTACTTTATAAACGGTTCCGCGGTACTTAAGCTCGGTCATTTTTCTAGTAATAAAGCACTAACCATGGGATGTCCTCAGGGTTCAGTTGTCGGTCCTTATTTATGGAATTTGGGTTTTGATGATTTTCTCGCGATCCCGCTTCCTTGCGGCTGTTCACTTACTGGTTACGCGGACGACGGCCTACTGCTCATTCAGTCAAGTACCCGAGCCGGACTTGAGAACTTGGCCCATACTTGCCTAAATCTAATATCTCAGTGGGGTGATCGTAACCGCCTAGCGTTTGCGCCGCATAAAACCTATCAACTTCTACTAAAAGGTAATCTTAAATCATTGCCTACTATTAAATTTAATAACGTTCCCGTTAAAAAACAGCAATCCGTATGCTACCTTGGACCTACCTGGTCTTAGAAAGGAATTTTTCATTTATCGAACATATAAAAATAGTTGGCGAAAAAGCTAAAAGGAACTTTTATGCCCTAACTAGAATATCCAAAGCAACTTGGGGTCTATCATTCCTAACTTTAAAAACTATATATGGAGCTACCTACTTAGGATGTATGTGCTACGGTGCACCTGTTTGGGCCGATAGGGCCAGCATAGGGGCGGCGCGACGTAAACTGCTTCAAAGCCAACGTTTGGCATTGATATTTTTATGCAAGGCGTATAGAACAGTCAGTACTGAAGCCTTACCCGTTCTGGCAGGTATACTTCCAGTCGATCTTGAAGTACAGCGACGTGCTTCAATGTACTACTCCGCGAGGGGGGAGGCTATGGACACTAACTTTGTTACACAACGCGACTTCAATAGAATTTCTAGATTATTTAAACCTCAGACTGACGTCTGGGAGGACCTCTTATCCGAATGGTAAAGTAGGTGGGATAATTCCATCAAGGGCCGGCACCTCCATCTGTTCCTTCCATCCGTTGGCGATCGGCTGGCTAAGACATGGCTGGAGGTTGACCACTGCGTTGCCCAATTTCTCACAGGTCATGGCAACTTTAAAAGTAAACTGTATTCTTTTAAACTTGTTCCTTCGCCTTTGTGTCAGTGTTCTACATCGAACTGTGAATTTGAACAGTCCGCACATCACATCTTGTGGGAGTGTATTCTTTGGCAGAATGAACGCAATATTATGTTGGATAGTGTACAAGTTACATCCGGAGTTGTTTATTATACGGACCTTGTTGAAACTAGAACTAATTTCCGTGCGTTCAGGCGCTTTTGCCATACCTATTATTGGAATCAATTGTAACAGCAAATACCTACTTAGGACCCATTAACTTGATCAAATGTTATTCCGTGGTGCTTGGCAATCTGGGCTTCTCCCAGTTGCAATAATGTCCCTTTGTGCCGATTGGCCTAGTAACCGCTGCTGACAGGGCCTTAGGGGGCGGGGTCGTAGCTTCAGCCAGCTTCTTGCGAAGCTGGCTAACCTCCGCTTGCGGGCGATCCACCCTCGCCTGCCTCGTCTCCTCGAACGCACTGCGCTGCGTCAGCTCCATTATTATGTCGTGCAAGCTTGTTGCAATTTTAGGGCCTTCTGGAAGGTTCCCTTTAGGTTGGAGGACTTGGACGCGACCTCGACGATCTTCTCCCTGTCCTCCCCCGCTAAGCGGGCCAACTCAGCCACGGATAGGCCGTCGAAACTGACGAGGGCCGAACCGTATACGGCCCCCGCCTTGGTTGCGCGCGCCTGCCTCTCCTGCGCGGCAACCTTCTCCTCCAGCTCCAGCTCGAGATCGGCCCGTTTGGCCAAGCCGAGCCGGAGCTGGGCGTCCGCCAGTCTCACATTGTGGGTGCCGGCCTGTGAAGAAGTCGAAGGCGAAGCAGTCTTCGCCTTTGACTTCCTCTTGGGCTTACTTTTGCCCGAGTCCGAGGAACCCTCAGACCCGAGCCTCAGATTAGCCCTCTTTAGGCTGCTCTCCGCAGCCACCCCACAAACGGACAAGTCCAAGACTACTCCAGTCCAGAGAAGTCTAAGAGTACTCGTCCGCAACACTCGTACAGAGGCTCGCCACAGACGGTGCGCGGCTGACCTCTGACGTCGACATCTCGGAGTGGCCCTGAGAAGGGCCTTTGGGTTGGCCCTGAGAAGGGCCTTTTAGTAGGCCTTGAGAAGGGCCGTCTGGTTGGCCCTGAGAAGGGCCTTTTGGGGCGAAACGTCTGGAAGCGCTTCTCAAGGATCTCGGTATTTCGGCGTCAACCGCAAGAGAAAATGACAATAAAAATAAAACCCACTACAAAAAAAAAACCCCACAACAATAAAAACCACAATAAAATCCAATAAAACCCACAATAAAATACAACCCACAATAACAATAAAAACCCACAATAAAATATCCACAATGTACGTAATCGCCCTCAGAATGAAATCGCAAGATCGCGTAAGTCACAGCGATCGTTAGCCACCGGTCTGCCACTCCGTTACGGGGTGGTCAGACACGGCGTTGCCCGGGGAACACTACGTGGAAGTCAGCGTTTTAAACGTTCAACCGAACCTACACAAGGAAACGGGGAACCTAGTGTCAGGACAACGTTTAAAAAATAGTCTTTTGCAATCCTGGTTCACATTTATTAGTCAAATTTAGACAAATTTGCGCATAATAGAGTTTTTGTTGATGAGTGGCCATATTTTGATTAATTGCCTACAAAAATAGAACACAGAATATAAGAATCCAAACATTCAAAATGAAGGCAAATGTCTCTTTCTTATCTTATTTTTTATTCTCAAAGTTTATGGAACCTGCACTCGAAACGAGTGAGAGAGAATAAAGAAAAAGATAAGAGTACTGTCGAAATTTTCCCATGAATTACTTTGTTTATTTCTGTCCGAATTACAGGTAGGCCCTAATGTTTTGCCGTAAAGAATACTTTTCCTACTGTGGCAGTGTCAGTTTAGGCCAAATTTACCACTTGACAAAGTAAATAAAATAAAATAAATGAATTAAATGTTTATATTTATTATATAACTATCAGCCGCCAGCGACTTCGTTCGCGTGGTTTAGTTATTCTCCGCTCCTATTGGTCACAGCGTGATGTTATAATTATAGCCTAAAGCCTTCCTGGATTATTGGGCTATCCAAAGCCAAAAGATTTTTTCTAATCGGACCAGTATTTCCCGAGATTAACGTGAAGAAACAAATAAACAAACATACAAACAAACTCTTCAGCTTTATATATTTATTGTATATTGTATAATCTACATACGCCAATAGTACACCATAGACACATGGTCTACGATGGTGGAAGATCGCGTAACGTATACTATCTATATCTATATAATAGATAGTATACGTTACACGATCTTTTACAGACAAATAGTGTGCTATTTGTCTATCCAAAGGTTGTCAGTAAAAGATCGCTTTTAGCAATGAGATTATCCATTGTACCCTTGGTAAAGTCTTCGTATCTAATGTTCTGTAATTTATATTGTTTATATAATAAAGAGTATTTTATTCTAATAAAGCCGGATATGCTCACATATTAATTTCAATTATCGGAGAAACTTATTGCCATGGTTACCTCTCAAAAATATTATATGGAGCAGTTTTTTTTATAAATCACTAGCTTTCCGCCCGCGGCTTCGCCCGCGAGGAGTTCGGTTATGTCGCGATTTTTAGATTTCCCTCGGGAATATCATTTTTTTCCGCTAAAAAAGGTAGCCTATGTTCGTTCTCAGGGTATTAAGATTGTCTGTGCCAAATTTCATCAAAATCGGTTGAGAGGTTTAGGCGGGAAAGCGTAACAGACAAACAGAGTTACTTTCGCATTTATAATATTAGTATGAATAAACTAGCGTTTGACCGCAATCCCGCCTGATGGTAAGCAGTGACGCAATCGTTTATAGTAAAGCGCAATTTATTAAGAACCTCTTCAATCTAGCCTTGAAGACACTTAAATTGTAGTCCGATGGAAACACCGCCGCAGGCAAATTTTTCCAGCCACTCGATGTATGCGGTATAAAAGAGGAGGTGAAACGCTTCGTCCAGATCGTAGTGTTGTTAACAACGTAAGGGTGGAAACTCTTGTACAACGGGTCGTCCGATGGTGGAAAGGAGATGGGGGAATTAATTTTTGTCTGTGATAAAATGAATAAAGTTTGCGGCTTATGATGACACGTACAATTTTTTTTTTATCACCTTAATAGTCTGCATAGAACATTATTGCGCGACGGGAATGGAAACGAAAAATAAAAAAAACCGGATTGATTTTTTAGTGCATTAATTGAATTGTAATTTCTGCTTGTCACATATCGCAGCATATTTCGACTATAATCAAATTCTCGCTATTTTTATATGCACAATTCGAGTTCAACAAAAATTCTACCAAACGCCGACATAAAGTAACTTAGTATCTACTCAATTTCAAACTAATTAATTATTCATTAAACATAATCAGCCTATAATTATCTCATTGTTGGGGCACAGGCTTCCTCTCGGTCAGAGGGAGTCTGTAATCTACTACGCTGGTCCAATGCAGTTTGGTAGGCGACATATCTCTTCAAAGCTTAAGGAGATACAAATTACTAATTCATGCAAAAGTAGCTGACGTCATGAAATAATCTAGATTCTATTTAATAATAAAAAGAACAGACTTTCATTGGACCGAATTTCTCATACAAGGCTAAATTAAATTCAAATTTGAATCGTTAAGTTATAACTTTACAATGACAGCGCGGCGGACGTGTCTGAGAAGTTGTGTTTCGATATGTGCCGGGTACGACGCGTCAAATGTAGTTGTGTCGGGAGTTTGATCGTGGAGGGTCTCTAGATCAAACTCCCTCTGGCGCAGTATCGTTGGTCGTGTTGTTGGTTTTAACATTGCATCTCCTCGCTCAAGTGCCGTCTTCCTTCCTATGTACTCAGTTTTTTTGAGTGATTAGGCTCTTAATAAACTAGCGTGCTTTGCCATCAACGACTGCATCACTGCTTTCCATCGGGCGGGGATACAACCAAGCACTAGTTTATAATTATACAAAAATACAGTTTTACTAAGAGTTTTCGTGACATCTAGTAACTGGGAATTGGAGGTCAGATAGGCAGACGCTCCAAGTAAAGTTCTGATATTCAGCTGTAAGTTTCAGGTCAGATTAGAAGTCGAACCCGATATTATCGAGAAAAAGCTAGGTAATGCATTCCTGCTTACCCTAGTGTGTAGATGGGAAAGTAACAGGTGTTTTATTCCAAGAATAAAACCGCATGCAAAATCACAAACTAAGATAAATTGCGAGCGCCATTCGTTGACAATACATTTGCGAAATTGAGATATATGTTCCGACGGAACCAAAAATCTTAGAGTAAATATAAGTACTAGTAGAAGTACTTTGAGAAAATGTACGTCGATATAATAATGTAGATAGATTGGAAAAGAAAAGTCACTACTATTGTTACCAGCTTTTCTTGCCAACTGGGCTTAATGGTACATCTAATAGCATCTGTAGGTCTAGAGTAGCGACACGGGTCCTATAATTATGTGATAGAAAAACCGGGTTTTTGCATCTGATCCCTCAAGAAAGTGTGTGAGGGAATTGCATGACAAAATTCTCTCATCTCCGTTCCCACATCGGACGACCCGCGGCCAGTAACCTTGAAATGTTAGATCACGTGAACTTGGAGTAAGCTGTCAGTATCGTCAATCTCTAGCATCAATTGAAAATAGTTCACCTAACTCTTCTTGGTGAAATTCGTACAGAATCGCACTGCAAGAGTAATGAATAGGGTGGGGCAACGTTCATTAAAAACAAATTGGCCGTAGGTGGAATTGCTAACAGCATGTAACCTATGTTCCAATAATAGGATGACGCTGATTGCCAATTAATCTATCAGTATTGCTCAATATATCGGTATATTGACGTCAGATCAATATTACTGTCTCACTTACTTATTAAATCTACTTAAATTAATGTATGTAACCATGTCTTATAAACAATGTTGTGAAAACTGAAAAAATACAGTTGGACACTATAAATGTGATATTCCAATTTAATCTTCTAAAATTAAAATTGAATACTGTAAAGCTTTTGATTGGAAGGCTTAACAAATCAAACCTAATTGACAAGGAGAAGTAGAAAAGTACTACTTTATGCGATGATCCTTTATCAGCGTAAAAAACTGCATAAATAAAGAATATTACATACAAGATACGCGCTAAAACATAACCCTTCCTGGCAGTCTGGTAATAAGGCAGGCCTCGTGGAAGTGACCAACAGAAGAAACAAAAAAAAAAAACACAAAAATACAAAAACGATATAATGGTGACGTAATCTATACCATTATATACACTATACATTCACAACATACATATGTATACCTCGCTATAGCAATCATGGTGTCAGGTCGGTCACGCTCACAAGACGTCGTCGTCGATGTCACAATTTAAAAGTTAACTGTCCTCAACACAAAAGTTCATTAAGACAAATAGTGTACTCTGTATGGCACCACGCGTATATAATCACCTACCAAAACAATTATTACAACGCGTAAGCTGTAATATTTTTAAAAATAAAGGTTAAAAAAAACTCCTGGAAAAAGCCTATTACAGTGTAAACGAATTTATAAATGACATGCTATCTAATAATGAGATGTTTTTAATTATTAATTACTAGCGGCCGCCAGCGACATCGTTCGCATGAACTTAGTTATGGTCTGATCCTATTGGTCGCAGCGTGATGTTATATAGCCTAAAGCCTTCCTAGATTAATGGGCTATCCAACGCAAAAAGAATTTTTCATATCGGACCCGTAGTTCCTGAGATTAGCGCGTTCAAACAAACAAACAAACTCTTCAGCTTTATATCTTTATATATATAATTCTGCTGTACGTGTGTATGTCATTGAACTCCTCCTAAACGGCTCGACCGATTTTAATGATTTTTTCTGTATGCGTTTGAGTGGCGACCTGGATGGTTTAGATTCACAAACTGGTTCAGATTCGCTGATCGCTTGAAGAAGCATGTGATCTCGGAAACGGCCCCAACGATTTCGCTGAAATTTAATATGTGGGGGTTTTTGGAGACGGGAAATTGATCTAGCTCAGTTTTATGTCTGGGGAAGCGCATATTTTCGAGTTTTCTCTTTCGCAATATTTCACGCATATTATGGACGCTAATTTCGCGCGGCTTGACATAGCGGCTGTAGCGTAGGCGATAGTGGTATGGTCTACTCGCGATGGCTGGTGTTCCTCGGTTCAAACCCGGGCAATCACAAGTTTTTTTTTTTGGTTTAGACAAGTTTATAGTTTTTTTTTTAATTTTTGTAGTTACTTAAAAAGAAAATTGTACATAAGAACTAAAAGGGGAAAAAATAAAACAAAATATTTTATTTTTTTACTAAAATTGTACTTATGAACTAAAAGTGAAAAAAATAAATAGAAATAAATAAATATTTAAGATTTTTTATTTAACTTTAAGAGACTGAAACAAGAGCTCTAGGGGTAGAGAGAGGTGTGATATCTTTGTTACAAATGTAGATGACAATGCTTTCCATGGGTATATTCCTAAATCTGCTGTACGTGTGTACGTCACTGTATTCCTCCTAAAGGGCTGGTCCGATTTCATTGAAGTCTATATAAATGAAAGTTGTGTTAATTACTCTATTTATAACTCAAGAACCGCTTAACCAGTATGGCTCAAAATTGGTAGGGAGGTAGATAAGAACTGGGAGAAGGACATATCACATAGGATACTTTTTATCCCGTTCCCGTTGTTCGCGTCGTTCCCGTGTGACGTGACATGGAATAACAAAACAACTCAGTCAAAATATAAGTTAGCGGTTCATTTGTTAAAAATGGTACAAACACACTGCTGCACTACTCAGCATATTAAAAAAAAATCTTAACGGTTGAATGTTGATGCATTCATATAGAGCAAGGAATATAAATACCCTCTGCCGGTTTAATTTTTTTAATAAAAGCCCCAAAGCAAACTTCAACTTCAAAATTTCTAATATTGTATTGCTGTGCCATTTACCACTTCACTACATACTATAAAACAAAGTTACTTTCTCTTTCCCTATGTCCCTTTGTATGATTAAATCTATAAAACTACGAAACAGATTTTGATGAGGTTTCTTTTAATAGATAGAGTAATTAAAAAGAAACGTTTATATGTATAATAACATCCATTAAATTGTGTCCATATCCAATCCATAAAATCCCAGTACAGCGGACAGTGCTCCGACGGGATCTCATGGCGACATGGAAAGTGTGATTGTCGCAATCCAGCACAGAGCACGCCACAATAGCGGCGGTAAGTCCTCTCTTTGAGGAGTAGCTAGAGAGGCGCCACGGCGTCCTCACCTTCCGACTGACGTAGGTCCTCACCGGACACGGCTGTTTCGGGAGGTTCCTGTTCCGTATAAGGCGGGAGGAAACGCCAGGGTGACCACTGTGTGCATCGCCCTGAGGACACGGTGGAGCATATGGTGGAGGTCTGCCCGGCTTGGGTAGAGTACAGCCGTGTCCTGGTGGCAGCGATCGGCGTCGATCTCTCGCGTCCGACCCTGGTCCGGGCCATAGTCCGGAGCAAGAGTGCATGATGGCAAGCTTTCACCTCCTTCTGTGAAGCAGTGATGCTGGCAAAGGAGGAGGCGTAGCGCGTGAGGGAGCTCAAACCGCCGCAGGAAGCGCCCTGGTCGGGTGGCAACATCGGACTCCCGACCACCGTAGGCGCGGGCTTACGGGCGGCGAGCGATAGGCAGCTCACCTCCTGGTCAGAACCAGGCCCGAGTTGATGGCGCGTTGTGTTTCACACGCGCCTCAAAAAGATGTCAGCACACCTTGACGGGGTCTGCGAGGACTGGTCCACAGGGTTGCGGGTTGGTTAAAAAAGAAACCATGGCACTGGCCGTTGCACAGGCAAGTGAAGGAATACGGGTAAGTTTTAGTCTAGGTAAAAGTCTGACACGCCCTACCGCTCCGCCCAAAGCGGGGGAGGTCTTTTGATGATTTCCCATCCAAAACAAAAAAAAAAGAACTGAAGAAGAGCAAGAAATTGCACTTGAAGAGCGCAGCCTTAGTATGGCTCGACTTCGTGCTTCTCACTCACCAGAGCAAAGGGAGGCAGCCCATGAAACGGCTCAGTTGGCAATGCGAAATCGTCGAGCAAACCTCAGAGATCAAGCGCTAGATAATAATTTACGAAGCACAAGAAGAAATTCATCATATACTGATTTGAATCGGGCAGCGTTTCTATACGCATATAATATAGCGTAATGACGTTCGCATTGGGCCAATGGATGTTGTTTCCGAGTATTGTAGCACATTAAAGATTTCCGGAGAACCACCAGGATTGTGCTCCCAAATAAAGAATCATTGAATAATAATATTTATTTATTTAAAATTATCCTAATTTAAAATGTAGTCATGTGATATTGCCTTTAAGGCGGAACGAAGTTCGCCGGGTCAGCTAGTATTAGTATAGATTTATTGTTTGCAATATTTATAAATATTCAATTGACCTGTCCATGATGAAATTTCCTAACATTTATTGTTTTTATGACCTTTTTTTATTCATTTTGTTTCGAATGAATTAATAAAATTTAGATTATTATGATAATTATTGATGAAGTCGTGGTGGCCTAGTGGTTAAAACACCAGCCTATCAAGTATGAGTGTGCGGGTTCGATTCCAGGTCAGGCAAGTACCACTGTAACTTTTCTAAAGTTATATTTACTTTATATGTATATCTTGGACACCAAAGACTTAAGGTGAAGGAAAACATCTTGAGGAAACCTGGACTTTATAAGTCTGAAATCGCCAACCCGCATTGAGCAAGCGTGATGATTACGCTCAATCCTTCTCTGTATGAGAGGAGACCTGTGCCCAGCAGTGGGATGATTAAAGGTTGATGATGATGAGATGATTATTAGTAATTGTACAATAAGTAGACCCAAACACCCATTAAAATTGCATGCCTTCAGGAGGATTATGGAGATGCCAAACTATTTTACGTATCGATGTATTACCCATTATCTTAATAAATGAGTTGGAGTTTAAGTTTGAAGAATTAAATGCTTTTCCCCATCCAATATAAGTGCTCAACGTCCCCAAAGAAGTTTTCACTTTAAAAGTATCGATGTCATTACACTTTCACGTTAATTTAATTCATTCAATTCAAGCATTACTTTTGAGCATGAGGTTCTGGGCCAAAATCCTAGATGAGACGGTAGTGGAACGAAGGTGCTATTACGTTTTCTAGAATCTAGAGTTTCTTTGTTGCTATCTGGATATGTAACCAGTTGATGACAATGGGCTCGGTCCCTATTACCTAGCATTGAATCATTACTGGTAAAATGTAGATGTACTATACTTAACCTTTCAGGGAACAGGTACAGGCATAACGATACAATAATACGTTTGAATAAGTTACCATGTAGCGTTACGTCACCTACGCAAATTCGTAGGCGTTTTGCTTAACTTTTATTCAAAGCAGCTGCGTGGTAAGCTAAAATTTCCCGCGGGAAAACAAAAACCAGATAATTTAACTATTGACGCAAAAACTGTGACGGCACCATTAATTGTAACAAAAAAAGAAACAGGTTACCTTGCCAATTTCAAATAGCTTAGGGAATAACCTTTTTAAGCTATTGCATAGCTTCTATCGCGGGCCTTGAGCATGGAGACCGAATCCAGAAATTCCGTAATGAAAATAACCTAACATGTCCCACTCCGATCGGCACAGCGGTGCGGTGTGTTTGTGTGCGTGTGACTACATATTTTGATAATAATTTATAGATTTTCAAAAAGAGCATGCTATTGCAGGGCGCGAACTCAGTTCTACACAATTGACAAGTTAATGATTATCGCAATGTCACTTACAATTAATTTTCACTCTGAAATAGGTCATCTATATGATGTAGAGTTATAAAATAGCCGACACCAATTTTATGATATTGCGACATGGGTGTCGTGACTGGGATTTTCGGGGGTGCAGATCATGAAAGTGACATTTTTGAAATCCAAGATGGCCGACGCCAATTTTATGATATGTTGACATGGGTCTAGTAATAGGGGTTTTGGGGGTGCTGATCACGAAAATGACGTCATTTTTGAAATTAAGTTGGCCGACATTAAATTTCATGATACTTTGACTTGGGTGTTGCGACAGGAGATTTTGGGGGCGCTGATCACAAAAATGAAGTCATTTTTGAAGTCCAAGATGACCGACATCATATTTCATGACATTTTGATATGGGTGTCGTGACAACGGTTTTCAGGGGCTCTGATCACGAAAATGACGTCATTTTAAAAGCTATTGCATAGCTTCTATCTCTTTATCAAAGTCGAACAATGTTTTATACATTGAATATAGTTTTGTCGCAAAATATCCACCATTTTTCGCACACTTTTATTGACGTTACTGGTAAAAAGTAAATAAATAAATAAATTACTAAAAAAAAGAGAAAATAACTTAAATAAATATCAATGAAAAAACAAAGGAAAAAAATACTACATAAATAAAATAAATCAATAATTATAATTGCGGTTGATTAAAAATGCTATGCAATAGCTTTGCCGAGGCAGTTCCCGAGTGCTATATGCTCAAATAACATGCAGTGACTCAGTTCATTTTCTCTTTTCAAAAAAATATAAAGTCAATCGGAGTTTTGCACCAAAAGAAAACAGTACTTCTTCTATGAGGACTACTAAGGTTATACTGTATAAATTTTCTGACAATCCTGTCTAGTAGTTAAAAAAACATTTAGGGGAAAACTGAGAGGTCAATAAATAATTTTAATGAAATGTTGGACGGATGTGATATACAAAATGATTCATCTGGTGAATTAGGAACGATTAATTTGTGTAAGAGGCATCAATGAATTCTAACACATACCATTTGAAATTATTAATTAATTATCGTATCATTTCTTAATAATTTTAATTCTGCTCTCTTTTCGGGGAGAACTCCTAAGGCATGGGATGAAAGCGTAGTGGTTCTGCTTTCTAAGAAAGGCGATAAAATCTTACTGAAGAACTATAGACCCATTTCGCTTTTGAGCCATGTCTACAAGCTGTTTTCGAGAGTGATCACGAACCGACTAGCGCGTAGACTCGACGAATTCCAGCCGCCTGAGCAGGCCGGGTTTCGAGGAGGATTTAGTACCATAGACCACATACATACAGTGAGCCAGATTATACAGAAGACCGAAGTCCATCCAAGTCCAGAACTAGCAGACTAGACATATCCCTCTTAAGCGAGGAGTGAGACAAGGGGACGTTATTTCCCCCAAATTGTTCTCCAATGCCCTCGAGGATATGTTTAAGACACTGGATTGGCAGAGTCGGGGCATTAACATCAATGGCGAGTACATCTCACACTTGCGATTTGCGGACGATATCGTTATCATGGCGAAAACGCAGCAAGAGCCGGAACAAATGCTGGCCAACTTAGTTGACTCCTCCCAACGCATCGGTCTGCGGATGAACTTAGATAAGACCAAAATTATGTTCTATGAACGGGTCACTCCGGGACCGGTTGCCGTAAATGGAATGCTGCTCGAAGTTGTTTCAGAATATGTTTACCTCGGGCAAACGTTGCAATTAAGGAAAAACAACTTCGAGAAGGAGGCAAATAGAAGGATCCAGCTGGGATGGGCAGCATTTGCTAAACTTCGTCGGGTATTTTCATCGCCCATACCCCAATGTTTGAAAACTAAAATCTTCAACCAGTGCGTCCTACCCGTCATGACTTACGGAGCCGAGATGTGGACACTAAAGGTCACACTAGTCCACAAGTTTAAAGTCGCTCAGCGAGCTATGGAGCGGACTATGTTGGGCGTCTCTCTGAAGGACCGCATCAGAAATGAGGTGATCCACAGAGGACCAGAGTCACCGACATAGCTGAGAGGATTAGCAAGCTGAAGTGGCAATGGGCTGGTCACATATGCCGCAGGACCGACAACCGTTGGGGTAAACGAATCCTCGAGTGGAGACCGCATCTCGGCGTAGCGTGGGACGCCCTTGGGCGAGATGGAGCGATGACATCAAAAAGGTGGCTGGTAGTAGCTGAAGGAGAACTGCTCGGGATTGAGCTTGTTGGCGTGCCATGAAGGAGGCCCATGTCCAGCAGTGGACGAGTAGGGGCTGATAATGATGATGATGATGATATTATTTCTTACCATACAGGTAATATCTATGTAAACTTTTCTAATCTAGAGGACATACTGGCTGGTTGTAAAAAAAAAATAGAGTACTTACTATTTTTTTATTCTCAAATTCAAAAGAGAATGCGAACTCAATGCATTTCGAAAATATAGCGTTTTCTTTGCTTATTAAAATTTTGTATTCTGTATCAACTTTGTGATTTAAACAATTGTTAATAATTTTGAAGAAATTTGGATTTTGAGACATATTTTACATCATGGAGCGACGTCATTTGTCCGCAGATGAAATGCATATGATGAGCTGTAGGGATACTGCAAGCGGGAAGAAGTCATTCTCAGGTATCTCGGTAGTTTGGTGTCAACAGAAGCGTTGTTTGCCGTCTTTGTCAACGTTACACTTACCCGGGAGATCCTGCTGGTGCTGAGTAGTACCTGAGTCCAGCAAGGTATACAATCACACTGCAAGATCGATACATACAACTGATTGCAAGACGCCAGCCGATAATAACCGCCCGAGAGATAGGTTCATGGCTTCAAAATTCAAGTGGTGTTGTTGTTAGCTGCCAAACTGTGCGTAATCGTCGCATGAGTGTGGCCTATGAACACGATAGCCAATTAGGTGCCCACCGATACGTCACGGCAACCGCGCTCGTCAAAATGAATGGCGTGGGGAACAATACTTTTGCGATGAGCCTCGATTTGGGTTTAAGCCTGATACAAGAAGGGTAATAGTGTATCGTCGTCCTGGGAATACTAAAAGACTGAGGTGCGTTCAGAAAGTGCCTTCAACGACGAGCTCATAACTGTTAAGCCGTTGTAGGCTCAACAGTTATGAGCTCGTTTTCGTAAATGGTAAAATGAACGATGTAAATTACGTTGAGAATGTTCTCCAGCACATCGTGACCGATGAAGACCGATGCCTCCAGGGTCAGGGTTCATCATCAACCTTTTACCGTCCCACTGCTGGGCACAGGTCTCCTCTCATACAGAAAAGGATTGAGCGTAATCACCACGCTTGCTCAATGCGGGTTGGCGATTTCAGACTTAAAGTCCAGGTTTTCTCAAGATGTTTTCCTTCACCTTCAGTCATTGGTGTCCAAGATATACTTAGAAAGTACATATAACTTTAGAAAAGTTACATTGGTACTTGCCTGACCTGGAATCGAACCCGCGCACTCATACTTGAGAGGCTGGTGTTTTAACCACTAGGCCAAACAAGAAACCGTGGCCCTGGTCGTCGCACAGGTAAGTGAAGAAACACGGGTGCTGGGTTTTTGTCAGTAAAAGTCTGACAATCCATTCCGCTCCGTCCAGAGCGGGAGAAGTCATTTGATGATTTCCCATCCCAACAAAAAAAAAGGATGTTCTCAGGCCTTATGCCCTTCCATTCGCACAAACGCTTGGCTCCAATTTCACGTTGATGCATGACAATGCGCGTTCACATACAGCTTTGCACACATGGGAGTACTTTGCCAGGGAAAACATCCTGGTATATCGGCAGACCTCAACCCCATCGAGCATGCATAATACATTCTCCAGAGATGTGATTTAAAGGACTTGGGTGGAGTGACAACAACCCAACAACTAATGGACTTACTAAAACTTCATTGGGAGCAATTGCCGCGGGATAACATCAACAGTCTCATCGATTCTGTGAAATCGGTGCCAGCAAATTCTCAACAACAGATGAGGCTGGCTTTTCTGTTCTGACTCTGCATTAATTTATGATTTTTTTGTACAATCTAGTACTTTCTCATAATTATCGTTAATAATGATTATTATAAAAAAAAAGTCGGCCAAATGTGAGTCGAACTCGCACACGGAGGGTTCCGCCGTACAAACGTAGCGGTTTACAATTTATGATGTACTAGCTTTCCGCCAGTGGCTTCGCCCGCGTAGAGTTCGGTTATATCGCGCTGTTTAAATTCCCCTCGGGAACATCAAATTTTTCCGGAATAAAAGGTAGCCTATGTTCTTTCTCAGGGTCTAAAGATTGTCTGTGCCAAATTTCATCAAAAAGCGTAACAGACAGAGTTACTTTCGCATTTATAATACTAGCGTTGATTTAGAATTTTTTACAGTTTAGAGGCAATTAGATTTAAGAAGTGTTTGATATGAATTTCAACTTTAATATCTCTACGCGTTCATGTGAAAAAGGGTAGGTAGTAAGTTTATAATTATTAAAAAATATTTTATGTCATGTAAGCAAAAATAATATTTTAATATTTTATGTAACTTCAAATTTATCATTTTCACAATTTTTCCTTTATCTGTCTGTACTATAATATAACGTTGCTTCGTGCCGAATTTCAAGATTCTGAATTCACGGGAAGTACCTTGTAGGTTTTGATTCCCTAGCGTGTGACGGAAATTCGTCTAAGGTGTCGGTATAAACTACTGTATCTTTTGATCGCTTTAACTTAGAAGTTTGATTTTTTCACTTCTTAAAGGGACAATAGACCTAGGTATTTGGTATAAATTTCAATTTGATACCTTTATTAGTTCATGAGAAATAAGGTAGTAAGTTTCATTTTATTAAAATATGTTTATTATATTATATAACTAAAAAAATGTGATTTTCGCAATTTTTCCTATATTTGCATTATATGAAAATCCTTCATGCCAATTTTCAAGATTCTGAGTTTACGGGAAGTATCCTGTAGGTTTTGATTCCTTTGCGAGTGTCGAAAATTTGTTGAAAATATTGACATAATCGGCTGTATCTTTTGATTGGCTTGGCTTAGAAGTTTGATATTTTCACAGCTTAAACGGACCATAGACCTAGGTATTTGGTATAAATTTCAATTTGATACCTTTATTCGTTCGTGAGAAATAAGGTAGTAAGTTTCATTTTATTAAAATATTTTTATTATATTATATAACTAAAAAAATGTGATTTTCGCAATTTTTCCTATATTTGCATTAAATGACAATGCTTCATGCCAAATTTCAAGATTCTGAGTTTACGGGAAGTATCCTGTAGGTTTTGATTCGTTTGGGAGTGTCGAAAATTTGTTGAATATATTGACATAATCGGTTGTATCTTTTGATGGGCTTGGCTTAGAAGTTTGATATTTTCACAGCTTAAAGGGACAATAGACCTAAGTATTTCGTGTTAATTTCAGCTTGATACGTCCACGCGTTCTTGAGATAAAGGGTCTTGACAGACAGACAGACAGTCAGACAGACGGACAACAAAGTGATCCTATAAGGGTTCCGTTTTGTCCTTTTGAGGTACGGAACCCTAAAAATTGTTTAATATCAAAAATATATTAAAAACAATATAAATGAAATCAGATATGCCATATTTTCGTTTATTATACGTTTCAGTAGATTTATGCCTCTTCTTCTTATTAGCTAGTGTAGTCTTGAGGGACGGGGTTTACAGGGACATAAATTTTGTTCAGATTTTTCAACTTGTACATAATTCTATATTTTTTTTGAAATAGGTAATATTACTTTCAAACGTCTTTGACATGCGTCAATCGAGCCCCTCTGGTCCCAAACCCGATTTTAAATGATAAGGAGACACCAACCGAAAAAAAGTGAATAAACGTTAATATTATTCATTATTGATGTGTATCTCTCAAGAAAAGGAAGTTGCTTCTACGGAAAAAGATTTTCATCAGAAGGCACGTTTTTGCCCATAGACAGCAAAATGACACGCAACCTGTTGCTAAAGAATCAGAAAAATATTGTTGTGGTATTATATGACACTCAGAAGTAGATTGCACTCGTGCTAAGAATAAGAGGATCGGTAGTCAATTATAGACAAGCAAAAAACATCATGAAGCGAAATGTAAGGCTAAAAGACCCTTAGACGTCTGTCTTTAAAGTTCAGTGTTAATAACAACCTCTCTGACCTCCACAACCAGTTACTGGTTAGGTAATACGACACCCCTTAGTAAGATTTGTGGTCAAACTATCGGTCGTCTGACAACCGAACAGTTTTAAGAACACTGTTCTATATAATACACGAGACTCCATGTATAAATTTTTGGTCAATATTACATGGAGTGTGTCCAGTTTATGATGTTATATAAAAAACAAATTTCACGGGCGACTACCACAGAAAACTAGTCCTACATTTATTGGAATATCGTCGTAAAAAATATAGTGCTGACCACGCCCAAGCTGTTACAATTTCCAGTTCCCTTGGGAGGAAATTGGGTAGTCCCATCTTATCATTCAATGGTATGCCTCCGATTGCTGACGGTTATTGGGCGTGAGATTTTCGATAATTTCGTGTAGGTGCTCAAAAAAGTGATACTTAACGTGTTTCAATAAAGTTTATTAGTACTATATACGCCATTCCATATTTGTACGTATTGTGACGGGCTAGGGGTACTAAAATGCCGGTTAAGGGTTACGAAGTTTATTGAAAACGATGATACAGTTGACAGTTAAACGTAGCTGATATCGCACCGAAGTTTTCTCTTATGTCCACAAAGTCCGTGTCATACATAAGAAATTACACCACAAAAGTGACTTTACGTAGTCCTTGAAGTGCTCGTTGCAGTTGTCGCTATAGATGTTCTCGATTATCTCTTCTTACTTATCGCTTGTTTCGATTCGATAGTCAAACGCGGACTGACTAACGCGCAGAGCCACGCCGCTTTGTAGGTATATGCAATCTTATTGAACATTCGAGATCTATCTAGAATAATAGTAATAACGTTCGTTTTCCAGTATCTTCTGTTTACAACTAGCAAGTACCTAGTTATCGGTAGTTCATAGAAGACGAAGTTTCTAGTAATTTCGATGTCTACCTTTCGTTGTCAATATTTTTAAAACCTGCACCGTTCGGTAGGTCACCTTGGATCTAGGAATGCATTTTAAGATTGTACCTCTACAATGCGTAGGTCTCAAGATATAGGGCTTAAAATTTAAGTAAGCTATGTCACGTAATAATGAACATTATGCCATTAACATAAGGTGCATTTGTAACAGTATTGTTCTTTATACATTATGTCCAATGCATATACAACGTGTAACATACAGGGTATATACATAACAAAGGCATAGCATCTTTACATGATATCAAACGATATTGGAAGGGTTTTTTAATCCCATCTCTTTATCTTAGGAAGTTATGAGGAAAAACACCGCCTGTGATAGGCCACTATAATACTAGTCGTATAGAGATATTGAAGACATTTATCGGATTTTGGCAAGTAACGTGACGGGTAACGAGTAGTTATTAACGTATGCAGTGTGCTGCCACGTTTGTTATGATTTGATTTTAAGAAACACACGAAACCGAAAATTTGGTACCAATTTTTTGAGTATTTTATTTTGAGTTGAAACCCTTCCGACATCGTTTGATATCATCTAAAGATGCCATGCCCTTGGTATGTATATACCCTTTTTGTTACACGTTATATATTGGTTACAGCTATGTCTTATTTTAGGTTAATCTGTTGTTATTTTATTTACCATTTCTATACACAAATATAAACAAACAGAAAAAGTAAAACAACAAAAGGGTACAGAGGTGATGTTGTTCTGGAATTAATGTCTATTTCCTAGAGAGAGTTTTCCTGAGTCCGAACAGTAAAATTTTGGTCTAACTAGCTTTATCCCACGGTTTGACCTGCATAGGTTTCGATCTCAAGAGAATTTTGGGAAAAAAGTATCCTGTAGGCCAATCCTGATTACAAGTCAACTGTGTGACAAATTTCAACCAGTCCCGTTTCGTCGTTTTTGTATGAAAGAGTAACAAACTTAGAACAAACATTCACGTGTATATAGTAAATAGGAAGTAGAATAGGATTATTAGTGTGAATTATTTTTATGCTAACATGGTTTTAAACACAATTGTCCAGCAATGAAAATGAAAATTTCACTGGCTTCTATAACACAGGTCCCTAGGCCCTGGCACCTAGCACAGGAGTCAGGGACTTCACACTTATTTGTACCACTTTTTTGTGTAATAAAGATAATTATTATCATAATGAGCAGCGCCTCCGCGATAGCTTTGCGGCAATCATGCGCAAACGTTGCGCTTCAATTTTGCGCCGCGCGCGCTGTAGTCCCAACACCATCCTGGCCGCACTGGTGGACCGGTGGGATTCTCCGATGTTGGCACGGTGGATACGGCTGCACGTTAAACAGCAACTGATAGCGTCATCGGGGAGTCCTTCTAGTCTAAATAATAACACCTTAATTTTATTTACTACTTAATACTAATTTTTATGTTATAACACATTATATGGATGAAGAATCTGAAATAAATACCTAAATATTATTAATAAAATAACAAACCTGTTTTAAAGAGTTTACTTATGGCTTTTTATTGAGTAGGGAATTAACCAATCAGCCGATAAAAGGCCGTCAGTCAAAATCACTGCGATCGGATTACGGAATTTCGCAACCGTTCGAGTTTATTGAATGGTTTCGATTTTTTGTAGTTTAAAAAAAAGCGCGATTATATTGAGGCTTATTGAATGTGGCTCTTAAACTAGTTTGTATAGTAAAAAAGCAGCAATGAGCGAGTTGTGATAAAAATATATCACATTCATTACACAGGTATTTCAGTTAAATACTAATAGTTATAATTATGTGGATAGGTGATTAATTTTTTTGCTTCATCATCAACCTTTTTATCGTCCCACTGCTGGGCATAGGTCTCCTCTCATACGGAGAAGGATTGAGCGTAAACACCACGCTTGCTCAATGCGGGTTGGGGATTTCAGACTTATAAAGTCCAGGTTTCCTCAAGGTGTTTTCCTTCACCTTTAGTCATTGGTGTCCAAGATATACTTAGAAAGTACATATAACTTTAGAAAAGTTATATTGGTACTTGCCTGGCCTGGAATCGAACCCGCGCACTCATACTTGAGAGACTGATGTTTTAAACACTAGGCCACCACGACACGTTTTTTGCTTGTCTGTACGAAATTTTTCATTATTTTTGAAAAGTTTTTTCTAGGCGTTGGGAGATCTTGATTCATTTTTGTCAGATTGCCTGGACAAGGAATAATATAAATAGAATTGAAAATATATACGGATATACACTAGACAAATCAAAAAATCGCTGGATGTAACAAATTACTACAAGTTTTGCATTGTTGATCGATTTCCAATAAACAATCAACTTGCTCTGTTTGAAATTCAATTCAAACACTAGTAACTAATTCTATAGGAAAGTCAATTGAAAGTTATGAACTTACGATAAATAGTCTGTTCATTTTGATTTCACGATCTATGTATATAAACTTTCAAGAGTTTAAATTCAGTTAAAATCGCTAGAGGTTTCTTCTTATCGTAATTTGATTAAAGCACTTACATAATTGTTGGTTCAAATCGGTTGAAACTTAAATAAAACTTTTCATTATACTGTATATATTATTTCTATCATAAATCTAGGGTTTGTTTAACAAAACAAACTGCCCTAAACAATTAATAGAATTGTTTAGGGCAGTCTGAAAATTGTTGTTTCATTGTTGTAGTTGTTGATATTATGGTAGCCAAGTTTTTTCGAGTATCCTCAAATTTCAAGTAGTGAGTTAGCATCAATTTTGATACAAAAGTAACAAAGATCATTCAATAAGTACCAATAGGAAGCCATTTGGCAATGAATAGCACGATGAGCTGAATTTCTTTAACGAAAATGAGTTATTGACAGTCGACAAGAGGAGGCGGAAAAAGAGTAGGGCAGCCCTATAAGCCGAAGTGGCTCAAGAAATTTCTTTTTTTATATTGTTTGTAATTTACTTACAGGTTAGTTGTATTAACAAAATTATAATAATTAAAATCATGCATTTTTTTTTGTTGTCTTTTGTAACCCAATTGATTGATATTTCAAGAAATAGTCATTTTAGAAACTTAACTTTGGGCGGTTCATTGGGTCCAAGGCTAAGGTGGCTGCCAAGAAACTTGGCGTTATCGCAAAGGTCCGGCAGTACTTCACACCTGGGGAGCTACTAATGTTATACAAAGCACAGGTCCGTTCGTGTGTGGAGTACTGCAGCCACATTTGGGCTGGTGCTGCCAAGTGTCACCTGGCCACTTTGGATTCAGTGGAGAGACGTGCAAAGAGGCTGATTGGAGACCCTGATCTAACTCGAGTCGGTCTCCAAAGCCTAGAGCACAGGCGTAGAGTAGCCAGCCTTTCGGTGTTCTATAGGATGCATTTCGGGGAGTGTGCGATGGAATTGCATGATTTAATTCCCCATCTCCGTTCCACCAGCGGACGACCCGTCGTACGGCTGGTTTCCACCCTTACGTTGTTAACACCACTACGATCCGGACGAAGCGTTTCGCCTCCTCCTTTATACCGCGTACATCGAGGGACTGGAATAGTTTGCCAGCGGCGGTGTTTCCGTCGGACTACAATTTGAGTGTCTTCAAGGCTAGAGTGAATAGGCTCTTAATAAACTAGTGCGCTTTACCATCAACGACTGCGTCGCTGCTTACCATCAGGCAGGATTGCGGTCAAGCGCTAGTTTATAATATAATTTAAAAAAAAAAAATAGTTTTTATAATGAGTATCACATGATTATTTCATGAATAATGTCAATCATTAGGATTATAGAATAAGTTAACAAAAAAAAAAGACATAACCAAATTCCCGGACTACCCAGGCGCTTTCCCTCTAAACGTGATCTATTTTTGATACTTGTTCAAACGACGATCAGCTAACAGGCTCCTCGGAATATAGTAAACTCAACCGATCAATGATTTACAGAATAAAAATTCCCTAAATCTGTCGAAAGCGTTCTACTGTTCATTCTGTGCCAAAAATTCGGAATTCAAAGGTTCCTCAAAACATTCTAAATTACTCTATTGTCACAGTAATTTTCTCATTAGTTCTCGGAACTGTATTTATCGTTGAAATTTTCGAAGTGGAAATATTAACAAGTATCTTGATAAATCGTTTTGGGAACACACATTGTTGTTAATCATTGCTGAATCATTGTTAATTGCTTTGAAAATACCGCTTGACTAAAGATACCAAACAGAAACGGTTTTACTTTGTAAGGGTTCAATACAATTAAACGAGAGTGGTTTGGACTTTTAACCCCTATAGTGGTTGAATCATCTGTAACTTATTGAACTCGCCCCGGGTATTGGCTCTTGATTAAATGAGATGGTTTGTATAGATCTTGAGAAAGACCGGTTCGATTGTGACTGTCTGTTATATGTACTTTCTAACTATATCTTGGACACCAATGACTGAAGGTGAAGGAAAACATCTTGAGGAAACTTGGACTTTAAGTCTGAAATCGCCAACCCGCATTGAGCAAGCGTGGTGATTATGCTCAATCCTTCTCTGTATGAGAGGAGACCTGTGCCCAGCAGTGGGACGAAAAAAGGTTGATGATGATGATGATTTCGAGATTATCAACGGAAACATTACTTCATTGATCTCTGTATGACCTTTTTTTTGTTGGGATGCGAAATCATCAAATGACTTCTCCTTCCGGGTACCGCCTTACTTATGTACTGTAGGCGCTGATGTACCAGTGATAACCAGTGTTCAGAATAGGTAGAGCGATTTTTGGTATTTGTATCATAAATGTTCACAGAAAGAATAACGTGGATAAGCCATTTTCCCGGAATGTAACTCCGGATCTGAGTAAATATTGTTAATGTTGGTGGTTAGTGACATTATTAATACTCAATTAATTTAAAGGAAGGTAACAAAACTGAACTAATTTATTATTTACTTGTTGTAAAATAAAAGCAATCAAATTCCGATCGAAGCATTAATACATTTCAATATATGCCTACGTAGCGGTCGCGTTCGCTACCGCTACGTCACAGAGGCTGTTAACAAAGGGTTATCATTGACGGCGGTTATTCACCTGCCAAATAACCGTCCAGTACCATTTAAGAATTTGTCAATCGTAACCTTCAAATTAAAAGAGCGATGAAACATCAGTGTTAGTGATTTAATTTCCTAGTAATTTTTTTCTGATCTACGATCATACAATGGACAAAAATAAATGGTTGGGCCACAAACTGACATGATTTTGATTTATGTCTTAAGCGTAAGAGAAAATGCTGAATGCTGTCATGTCTGTATTCGGTAACTGTCACATATAAGATTCTGTAATAATGGCACTGGGCGATATCAAATGCTATTTCTTCCAATATTCGGCCTCAGTTATTGACGTCACCACACATTTTAATACAATTGTGCTGAATGCAGTCACAGCGAGAGGTTCTTAATGGAGACTATGAGTATTGATTGGTAACTTGTGTATTATCGATATTCTTTCTTATCATAAAAATAAGAATCGGAATCTGTAAATGTCATACTTTTTGTATATTTTGACAAATCTGTTTTCTTGTTTTGATTTTATGAATCACTAGCTTTCCGCCCGCGGCTTCGCCCGCGTGGCCCTCGGAAACATCATTTTTTTCCGGGATAAAAGGTAGCCTATGTTCTTTCTCAGGGTCTAAAGATTGTCTGTGCCAAATTTCTTCAAAATCGGTTGAGAGGTTTAAGCGGGAAAGCGTAACAGACAGACAGACAGATAGACAGATAGACAGACAGACAGAGTTACTTTCGCATTTATAATATTAGTATGGATTATCAATCACCTTCTGTTATCGGAATGCATTTGGAGTTGTTAGTATCATACACAGTAATAAATAAATAATAAATTAAAAAGCCTTTTATTGCCTAATTATTAGTTTTACATTGCTTTTCTTAAGTTGATTAGTTTTTATGTCCTAAATTTACATGCTTAATGTATATTTATATATTTAAAACAAATTTATTAATTAAAATTAACTTTAGTATATTTAACAGTGAAACGAAATTTGCTTATGTAAACATAATTTACATTTTTTTCCTTTTATAGATCCGAGCTGAATACCTATTTAGGTTTTTTCTTTAATATATTTACCTGTACCTAATTATTTACTTAACATAGTTTGCAGGTACCCCATTATTGGGTAAAGGCCTCCTCCAAAGGTGACCAGATGTCTCTAACTTGAGATTTTTAATTGACATCAGACACAGTAATAGATATTTTACTAACCCATCTACGAGTCCTAATATAACAGCTTGTGAGGATAAATATGATCAGAATAGATGGATGATAAATATGAGGATAATTTGTTACTCAGCCACGCAAAACTTATTGAACTGATTTCAATTAAATTAAATGGCTCACAGATGCTTAATAACTTAAAGAATACTTTTCGAAACTAATGAGGGTGAAATCGCGGGGCCTCGCTAGTAGGAAATAAAAACAAAAGAAAATAACAGTATCGTATCAGTTTTATTTTCAGGCTCATCTTTATTTCGATCTATTGTATTTCTGTTGCAGAGGGATTTGAAACCATACTTTATCAGCTTCATTCAAGATTCAAAGATTCACATTCAATATGTTTTGTTCTGAATACAGATTTATTTGAAGCTTCATAATTCACCATTTGGTTTAAAATAAACATGAGATAATATAATTTATTTGTGCATTTAGTAAAACGCTGTTATTTTGGAGTCAAAGTATCAGCTTTTTATGGATTAACTTTTTTTGAGAAAAATACTCCAATATTTTCGTATATCTTTTTATGAAAATGAGGGTATGAAAAAAAGGAGTCCATTTCTGTTTTCATGAGAGAAACAAAAAATATGCAAAAACAGAGAAGAAAAACAAACAATGGAAAGGAAACTTTTACCATCCGTTTTCTATTCTCCGAAATCTCTTCAAGTCCGAGTGAGTAATTATGAACAACAAATTAAAGAGATGCTGTTGCAGAAAATAGTAAGATTAGATGAAATTACACTTGAATAAATCAGAATTATGGTAGAAAAACTAGTGAAAGTGATGCTTAAAAATAATTTATTATATTATGCAACAGTTTTACGAGCGATTGGGGGACACTGACTTTGTGACATTGAGAGGCTTCTATACTTACTTAATTAGTAAAGGAGCAAACATCGTCGTACTTATATACAGTTTCATCTATACTAATATATAAAGCTGCAGAGTTTGTTTATTTGTTTGTTTGAACGCGCTAACCTCAGGAACTACTGGACCGATTTGAAAAATTCTTATTGCGTTGGATAGCCCATTAATCCAGGAAGGCTTTCGGCTACATAACATCACGCTGCGACTAATTGGATCTAAGCATAACTAACTCGACGAGAACGAAGTCGCTGGCGGCCTTTGGTTAATTATGTAGGTAAAATATTGTTATTATTTTCTGCTCTAACGTTGAACCACGTCAGTAAACTGATAAAGGAAAACTAATCATAATAAATTGGTTCTTAACTTAATCACTCTCAATTATGATTCATATATGTTCTTCTTCTTCTTCTTCAGCCTATAGAAGTCCACTGCTGGACAAAGGTCCCCCCCAAGACTTTCCACAATGACCGGTCTTGTGCTGCCCGCATCCATCGGCTTCCCGCAACCTTCACCAGGACATCGGTCCACCTTCTTGGGGGCCTCCCTTCGCTGCGTCTTCCGGTACGTGGCCGCCACTTCGGAACCTTACTGCCCCATCGGTCTTCGGTTCTACGAGCAGTGTCCACTGCCCTGCCCACTGCCACTTAATTTTAGCGACTCGAAGAGCTATGTCGGTGACTTTGGTTCTTCTGCGGATCTCATAAATGTTTATGAATTCAAACTATAGAAGCTGTTTTTAGGGTTCCGTAGCCAAATGGCAAAAAACGAAACCCTAATAGATTCGTCATGTCTGTCTGTCCGTCTGTCCGTCCGTATGTGACAGCCATTTTTTTCTGAATCTATAAGGGTTATACTGTTGAAACTTGGTAGGTAGATTTATTCTGTAAACCGCATTAAGATTTTGGAGCAAAAATTAAAAAAAAATAATAATAAATATTGGGGGCTCCCCATACTTAGAACTGAAACTGTTTCTTTTTTATCAGACACATACCTACGTATGGGGTATTTATGGATAGGTCTTCAATAATAAAAAGTAAAAATACTAAAACCCAACTACGACAAAAAACGACGCTGAAAAAGTATAAAACAAGATTTTCAGAATACTGAACTGAACAAAGTTGCTAATGTAGTTGCAAGTAAATGCACATAGTAGACTCTACCAAGATGCCTTCGTTGTAAATTGACAATAATGTCATACAATACTATTCTGAAGTATGCAATATTTACCATGTAGAGATAATTTTTCATGTTTGGAAAGGCGTAGTCACACGTTACATATACATACCTACCGTAGCACCTTGACAACGTGTGATTACGTCTTTCCAAACATGAAAATTTATCTCTTTTCAATCTTAATTCAATTTATATTTTTGCAATTATTTTGAACGAGATCTAGTAAGTAGTTTTTTTTAATACCTCGAAAATCGTAAACCGCTTATTATTATTTATTTATTTATTCTTTCGCACACATGACATGTACAGAGGCGGACTTAATGCCTTAGGCATTCTCTACCAGTCAACAGTCAGTCAGTCGTAATCTTTCATACAAATAGCTTAAATCCTTTAATTTCATAAATCAATGGTACGGAACCCTTTGTGCGTGAGTCCGATACGCAGTTGGCCGGTTTTTGACATATAAATAGGTTAAATATGTCCTGTTCCTATATACAACAACTAGAACTACTATAGAATGAATAAGGTATATATGGAATCCAATCCTTCTACCAGCGTAACACGTTACGGCTAATAGTCGTCGACCAGTGTAGCTACCATGAGTTTATATTACGAGACTCGATCGTCGATATCGAGCGCGTTTGGCGCTCTCGTTGATTGAGAGTTCTTACAACCTTGACGCGGGTCAATCGATGAGTCACGTAGGGTTTTAAAAAGAATCATTAATTATATATTATACATAAATAAATGAAGACAAAAACTTTTGGTGAAAAGTGTTTCTTGTACGCAATTTAAATACGAGTATTGAATCTATGGCGTGAACAAATTGATGGCTCGAGTTTTATCGTAAAAAATAAAAGATTCGTGACCAGCTTTTCCCAAACTGTCTTGTTTTGGGGAAATCGGAACCTGTAAAATTCTTTTGGGCACTCTTCAACAAACTTTTCTAATGTAGTACAGTATAATTTACTTTTCTGAGAGGAACATTAAAAAAATATGACATCGTGTTTTTTATTTTAAGAAAAATCAGTGGCAGAAATAGTCGCAAATTAACTGGCAGGTTTTTCGTTACGTCATGATGGGTGCCTCTTATTCTGATATCTGTTTAATTGGATATTTGTGGGGTCACCAGGATCAATCATTAGATATTTGGGTAAAATTCTTAGTTCAAGTTTAGATATGTTTTAATGACCGTCTATATAAATTCAGTATGTGATGACTTACGGAACTGAAATGTAGTCGCTCACAATGGGCCTCATACGAAGGCTCAGAGTCACACAAAGGGCAATGGAAAGACCTATGCTCGGAGTTTCTCTGCGCAATCAAATCAGGAATGAGGAGATCCGCAGAAGAACCTAAGTCACTGACATAGCTCTTTGAGTCGCTCAAATTAAGTGGCAGTATGGTTCTCGGTCAGCTCGGTTCAGTAAAGTTCGATGGCCGATGGGGCAGTAAGGTTCTGGAACGGCGGCCACGTACCGGAAGACGCAGCGTAGGGAGGCCCCCAACAAGGTGTCTGATGACCTGGTAAAATTCGCGGAAAGCCGATGGATCCGGGCAGCACAGGACCGGTCATCGTGCAAAGCCTTGGGGGAGGCCTCAGTGGACCTCTATAGGCTGAAAAAGATGAAGAAGAAGATATAAATTCAGCTCAATTACTAAGTCTGGTAGGTAGGTTGAGGGCAGTGTCTGTGACATGTAATCAGTATGTATTAGTTATTCAAATAGACCAGCTTGAAATCAATAATGAGTCCCAGGTTCCATTGCTTCTTTTTTATTATCTTTATTAAATGCGCTGTACACCTACTTTTACTTAACTTTGACTTTAAACTTCTTTCAACAAATTTCAAATCTTTAGGGCGCGGTCGACGAGAGATTGGGTTCTTACGAAAAATTTGTGTGGGGTTCGTTAAGTGTGTTGTTCGTTGGCGATTTTGGCGTTTCGTTTTTAACTTCTCTGTGAAGAAAAGACAAAACAAACACTGAGTTCAGCCTTTTTTCACAATCAGACAATTGATCTGTTCTTGGCCAGATCATGACGTGATGACCAAGAAGATGAAGACCATCTCTGAAAAGGTATTTTGAGGAAAGAACCTATGGGGTTCTTTGAAGCGCTGACTGGTCAGGTCCACTCGATTGAGTGGCTGTGGAGTCAGCGCATGCATTTGTCACTATTAACGAAATCGCGCAGCTCATCAGAAAAAAAAATGACCTACATTCACAAAAATCATTCCCCTTTACGCCCACACTGGTCACCACCAAAGGCTTCAATACGTAATCGCCGTATTACGCAAATGTGTTTATTGTTTTTGTTTTGCTTTTGCGCGTATGTGATGTTGCTTGAATTAACTCGACATACTTTGAAGGGATAGGCTGACCTGCCTCTCATAATCAATACTTTTGAATCCTGGTAACATCTTCATGTAAACTTACCTAGGTTCATTGATAGCTTTATCATCATCATCATCATCTCAGCCCCATGAAGTCCACTGCTGGACATAGGCCTCCCCCAAGGATTTCCAAAAAGGACGGTTGGACGCGGCCTGCATCCAGCGCTTCCGTGCGATTTTGGTCAGATCATCCGACCACCTAGTCGGTGTACGTCCGACGCTGCGATTGCCGGTACGTGGTCGCAATTCAAGAGCCATTCTGCCACATCGGCCATCGGCTCTACGAGCTATATGCCCCGCCCACTGCCATATTGATTGCTTACAAACACCTAATTACCTAGTTTGTTTTTTTTTTAATTAGAAACTGGTGCTTTACCACAATCCCGCCTCATTGATGGTAAGGCCAGCTAGTTTATTAAGAGCCTATTCACTGTAGCCTTGAAGACACTTAAATTGTAGTCCGACGGAAACATCGCCGCCTGCAAATTGTTGCAGTCCGTCGATGTACGTGGTATAAAAGACAAGGCGAAAACGCTTCGTTCAGATCGTTGTGGTGTCAACAAGGTGAGGGTGGAAAGTAGCCGTACTACGTGTCGTCCGATGATGGAACGGAGATGGGGAATTAAATTATTTGAAGGTAGATATTTGAAGAAATGTTGGGTGTATTTTATAAAAGTTGCTACCTTACTTTTTACTGTAATATTATAAGCGTGAAACTTTATAAGGATGGGTGTTGCTTACTCTTTCACGCAAAAATTACGAAGTTTCGTCATTTGTGGTAATTGATCAGTTAGCGTCAGTCAATTTACAACTTATAGATAGAGTGGTGGATAGGTGCATGATGTTGCGAAACTGAAGAAAACAATATTAAAGGCATAGTGATTGAGTAGCCAGTGTACCGAGCTCCTTCTAGAAAGCTTTAACTGTATATATTCTTTTTTTATTTGGAAACTTGCAAGTTACTTCAGAAAACTGATACGATACTGTTTTTAGTATAATATTTCTTGTATCAATAATAAAGTTCCCAATAAACTTTGCCTTACCGTCCGAAACTTTCAGACGCTTTGTTGATTACAATGAACGCGCATATCTTTATATTATAGCAAAACTATTTGTTAGTTCTGAGTTTTTATATCGTTTTTAAGGAATAATGTGGCTTTAATTTTTAAATGGGGCCCAAAATAGAATTGTTATTGTAATACCCTTCCCATAGTTGGATATCACAGGCTCGCACACGCACTTAACGGACAGACTACCGACACGTTTACCCTCGCCTGTGGCTCTCGTAAGAATGACCGACGTGGTGCGCCCGAGAAAGTGCTCTATGTCTGACAGTAACTGTGTTGTCCATGGTTAATAATAAAACGCATACACTACAGTTATACTCGTATTATATAGCGTTTGTAATGTCATTTTATTAGCATAAATTCAATATTCCACATTTAAAATACATTATCAAACGCGCGCCCTTTTAACTGGCTCATTAGTTATATATATTTAATGGTGAAATTTTGACAACTTAAACATAATCTGAATTCAACTGCTGGAATTTGCGGGAAGATTTCTTGTAACGTGATTATCTTGGTACAGACAGACATACGTCTGCGTGTTGTCTCTATCTGTAGGTACCTACACAATTGTAGCTGTATGCGGATGACTTTGAAACTAAACTGCCGTTGTCCTTATAATCGAATCTGTGTTTGAGTCTAGTCTAAAACTGAATAGATTAAATAATCTCTACAGGCGCATCTTATGTTTTATCTATTTTAATTTTTTATCCACACTAAGGATGGTATAGATAAAACATTAAAATACGTAAGTAGGAACTTCTACTAATATTTATAAGTTTGTATGGATGTATGGCTATCCATAATAATTACTTCAAAAATTACTGTTCGGATCTGGATGAAAATTGGTACACAGGTTGTTTATAACCATAATAAACAGATAATCTACCTTTTGCCCCAATATTTTTATGTGAATTTGTGCCCATCAGATACAGCAATAGACCTTCAAGAAATAAAGAAAGAAAGGCATTAAACCTTCACCCTCTATCACCACGGAACCATAACTGGCAAATATGTGTTTACTATAGCTGCACCTCTATCCAACCCAGCGTTAAAACATGGCGTGATCCAGTTGTTTTGTTTTATGATTCTTCAAGATGGAGGAACTTTTAGCCCGAAATGCATTAGAAATTCATTGGGTCACGCTTTTTTTTTTATTTTAAAACATTTCACATTTGCTGATATCTCTACTTAAAAAAGCTATTCGCGCTGTAGTACTTTTTACCGACACATAGAAACCCTGCCTTTAAAATAACTACGAAAATATTCCTTCTGAGTACTTTACGCCTTTATATCGCTATCTAAGGTAGAAACTATGAAGGTCTACATGAGCCTTTCCATGTGCCGGAACGAATCAAACAACAATATCTACAAATTATTTTCTTTATTTTTACATATTTCCGACTGTACTAGCACTACCTTTTCCTAAACAAAAAACCTTATACAAATATTGTGGCACCCCGTTATAAAACTGCATGAATGTGGCTGTTGAGAGTTCTTACAACCTTGAAGCGGGCCAATCGGTGAATCAAACGCGCTCTATATCGACGATCGAGTTTCCTAATGAAAACTCATACTAGGCCTACAGGCCTGGTCGAGGTCGATGACCTTTTCTGTTCCACGAGCGCCGCGAAGAGGACAGTCAGCACATCGTAACGGGCTTCAAGAGAACCGATGCCAGCCAAGCTCACGGGTTGTTCTAAAAATATACCGTGGCAAGTGAATGAACACGGGTGAGTTTTAGTCTGTAAAAGTCTGGCACGCCCTGCCACTCCGCTCCGAGCGAGAGAGGTCAATTAATGGTTGGATGGGAATCCAATAAAAACTGCATTATATGAAGTTAACGCTGTCAAGTAAGGATGTAAATCAAAATGAAAGTACTGTAACTTCCATTGTGGTAAATGTATATCCTTTCATCACTGATTAAATAATCTTCATCAATATAATTGCAGGCTAATTAAAATGTCATCAAAGTATATGACTTAACAAAGTGTCATTTAATAATTTGGAGGGTGTAATCATGAAGGGTGAATACAAAATTCAATTAAACGTAGTTCATTGACCTTGGCTGATCTTTATTAAACTTGAACATTAAACTGTTCGTATTAAAATGTTTTGTAAATGTAATTTAGCGGAAAGATACGTTTAAATTAATAGGTGCAACATTAGTTAAATGACCCTCTAGAGTAATTTCGGCAAATTATGTTACTTAATTTGTCGTATGCTAAGCTGATAAGCTTTTTAATTAGGTAGTAACTTAGGCAGAGAGATTAAAGAGACTTTTGTATGGACATGCAACATACATTTGTTTTATTTCTTTCATTTTATCATTAGGAATTTCGTTCTAAAACTCTTGCAATATTTTAAAGGTTCAACTCATACATTTCAGTGTAACAAATTATCATGCAACAAGCTATGAATAAGTAGGCACGTCTACTTATGCATAAGTAGTCATTTATTAGAGTATTGGAAAGACGATTTCAAATACAGACATTAGAGATTCAATAAATAATAAAACCTAATGTAAAAGAACATTGCATCTATTCGATTACAACTTGTTAAAATCGCGTTGATCAAAGCTCAGGCCACTAAATGCTGCTTTTTCATTTCTTTATAATTATATGAAGAATTAGATCTGCAGTAAACATTTTAATCCTACCAATGAAATTGAGGTACAAATATATTCAATTTCTTATGTAACGTGTCTGAACAGTTGACTAATGAAACTAATTGAAACGTTCGAGTAGAGTCTATTAAATGTAGTATTCATCATCATCAACCTTTTTTTTTTATAGTCCCTGTAGATATACGAGTATATTGATTTATTATTTTAGAGACAACGAGGAAAAACACATTTTTACAAGCATCTCGGTTTTTCACAGACTAAAAGTAATATCTGAAAAATTAAGAAAAAATGAAATAGGCAATCTCACGGAGGATTTACACATCACACTATGAGTATCCCCCGGCGATGCCTGCGAATTACCTACGGTTTGAAGTTATATATATATATATAATAATTATGAATATAAATAAATAAAATACGTTACCTACAGTCCCACTGCTGGGCACAGGCCTCCGCTCATAAAGAGAAGGAGTAAGCGTAATCACAACGCTTGCTCAATGCGGGTTGGAGATTTCAGACTTAAAGTCCATGTTTCCTCAAGATGTTTTTCATTACCTTTTAATGAATCATTGGTATAGAAGATATACTTCTAAAGAACATATAACTTAGAAAAGTTATATTGGTACCTGCCTGACCTGGAATCGAACCCGCACCACTGTACCGCACCCACTTATACTTGAGAGCTGGTGTTCTAACCACTAGGCCACTAATGTATGTAATGTATTATATATTTTTAATGCATAAACATATCTCAAAATGCTAGTTTTATCACATTTCATCTTATTACAAGTAATGTCAATTTATATTTTGTATAGAAATGCTACCCCTAACCAACATTTCTATCGAGGCAAGTCGAAAAGTTTATGAAACATGTATACGTATTTCCACATCAAATCGATGTTTTGAAATGCTGAATGTATAATATTAATCAATAATATGATTTAATACTCAAGCTGCACTTAATAATATTAACCAATAATATGATTTAATACCCTAGCTGCACTTAATTAATAAACCATATGAAACTGCATCGTATCAACTCACTACCTCCATTGAGAATAGGTTCAAGGAAGCCTTTTATGCAAGCATTTTCCTGAACTTTTATGAATTTTGAAAACCATTCACAGAAAAGCAACAAAATGACGAAAATTCAAGTAATAACCACTATTTACATCGAGTAACTGATTTAAGCGACTATGCTGTTTTATTAGCACAAATTCATTTAGACACGTCATGTGATAAAATGTTTTTTGTATTTTCACTGTGTCTTTTTTTTAGGGTAGGATGAATGTTGGATTACAGTAGAAAGATATTTAGTCAGTGTCCCAATAAGTGTTAATTCGTTTTGTTTACTATTATCCGGCAGTCAGCTGGTTGTACAGGGTAGCACAAATATTGACGTGCAAACTGACACCAGGAATTCAGTCCATTTTTTTTAATTACTGACTCCATGGAAACAGGTTGCCTATCAATTTCTCTATCATTCTCTATAGTTCATGTATATGTACATATTTCAAACCTATCCGAATCAGCGGCTATTTGATAATATTCTGTCGATTGACGTCATTGATGTCATGTTAACTGATCATGACAAGAAACATGAAAAGAGTTGTCGAAACTCTTTACATGTCTCATGTAAACTTAGACATGTTACCTAGCTTTGCTGCCAAAAATTCTCAAACCGATATTTACGAGGGAAAAGTACAAATAGAACGACAATCAGGCATGCGACATGCGTGACAACTGCCTTCTTACCTTGTCCCATGTCACTTTGGGGAGGTCACAATCAGGAATTAAACTGTATCCAAATAATGATCAAATCTTTATCTGTCAATCCTCCAATGTCTTTCCAATCGAGTTTTATTCCCCCTCATCATTAACGGTTAATTAAAAGAAAGGGATATAAGAAAGGGAAAGGGAATTAAGGGATAATTGGGCGAAATTAATAATAATAATGTTAGCACAATAAATCATGTCCTATATACAAATGTGTGTATATACATGTATTTATTGAACATGGTTTTATAAAAAAGAAAACACAATGCTAAAAAGTAAACATTCTACAAACCAAAAAGGGGATGAAGTGACTGTGCATTATAAGTGGTTATTTCCAAAATCATGATTCTTCGAAAAAATCGTTTAAATAACCATTTTTAGTGCAAACTTAGGCTTCAAGTAGCCAAAAATGATCGTCAATTGAATAAAGCATTTCTTTTTCTAAATATTACCAAAACCAATAAGTAAACGAAAGTGTCAATTTTAAGTGCACCTGAAGTGTTCCGCATATCGCATGAATGTGGAGCAAGCTGGTAACGCGTTTAACTAGCGGTATTCACCTAATTTTAACTGTCCTATGAATGACTACGAAAAGGGCACACGATGTCGTTGACAAATCTCTCGCCTATGCGCAATGACATCTTTCTCTTTTCTTAATAACATCCTCAATATTCACCTTATGGCACGTCCATTTAGATGTTTTATTCTATTTCATTCTATATCCATACTAATATTATAAATGCGAAAGTAACTCTGTCTGTCTGTCTGTTACGCTTTCCCGCTTAAACCTCTCAACCGATTTTGATGAAATTTGGCACAGACAATCTTTAGACCCTGAGAAAGGACATAGGCTACCTTTTATTGAAAAAAAAAATGATATCTCCGAAGGAAATCTAAAAAGCGCGGTATAAACGAATTTCACGCGGGCGAAGCCGCGGGCGGAAAGCTAGTATAGAATAGTAATCTATATTTATGCTGGCTTGACGTTGTAAGAGATGACATGCGTTACCATAGCATGCTGAAGATCGCGCGATATGGAGAAGAATGTGCAGAAAGCGGACACCGGTCTCTAACGCGAAAGCCGTGGATGCAACCGGGATAAACGCTAAGATGATGATGATGGTAATCTATATAGAGTAGATAATAACATCAGCGAAAAGTTTTTCCATTGCTTTGGATTTTCTTCAACCATGAGGGGCTCGTGGCTCAATAATAACAGCCGTACAGGTCAAGCGATGAGGTTAAGCTACGCTTGCGGCGGTTAGTCTGTGGTCGGGTTGCTTGCTTGCATGCTTCGAAGCATGGCGGAAGCATGTCAAGGCCGAAAGTCTGACTACCATCTTACCAAGGGATACATAGAATCACTTATGAAAATAATTCAGTGAATCTACGCTTTTTCTTGGAATACCATCCAATTTATAGTTATCGACACGTGGTCAGACTCGTGTCTGACCATCTGATTCTTACCAAGGGTATCGTATCGTATCATAATTATTGTGGAAGTCAGATAGGCAGTCGCTCCATATAAAATACTGGTATTCTTTCAAAAAATCGTTTCAATGACCACTTTTAGTGTAAACTAAAACTTGCAAGTAGCCCAAAAATATCGTCAATTTGATAAAACGTTTCTTTTTTTAATATTTTCAGAACAAATAAGTAAATGAAAGTACCAATTTTTAAGTACACCTGGGCCTGTAGACAAAGTAACATCGCTTCATAGCGAAGCGAAATCGAATACCAAACCAACCAATGGCGGGAACGATTGACCACGCGACGCGATAAATCACGTGGTCAATCGGTCCCGCCATTGGTTGGTTTATTATTCGATTTCGTTTCGCTATGAAGCGATGTTACATTGGCTACAGGGGCTGAAGTGTTCCGCATATCGCATGAATATGGTGCAAACTGCTACCGCGATTAACTAGCGTTATTTACCTAATTTCAACTGTCCTGCGAATGTCTACGAAAAGGGCAAACGTCGACGATCACAAATCGCTCGCCTACGCGCACTTATATCCTTCTCTTTCCTTAATAACATCCTCAAAATTCGCCTTATTACACGTTAATTTAGATGTTTTATTTGTTTCTATATAATCTATAGAATATGTAAAGAAAACCCTGTACGATCCGTGAAGGTTTTGTTAGGTATCGATAACTGATTGTACTAATGCCCACAAAGCCGTACAAAACTTTAAAAATAATCCCCCTAAAAAAATAAATATTATTTCGCAAAAAGTGGTAACTTAATACATGTGCGGTAGGCAATCCATGCGCGGTGGTCGGGGGGCAGGGCACGCGGCACGTGGTCGAGTCGCTTATAGTAATACCGTCAAAATGGTGTTGCCACTTTTTAAAAATTACTAAATTTCGGGGAAGCGCGAATTAATTCGCGGGAAAAAAAAATATTATTTGAAAATTCGTTAGTATTGTTACTATGATGATTACGTAAAATTTTATATTATATTCGGTCACCGGTTTACCTAACCTTTATTATCTTCATGGGTCGGACAGGGTTTTCTTTACATATTGTATAGAGTGGATAATATGTAAAATTAGCGGAAAATTTTACCATTGCTTTGGATTTTCTTTAACCATGAGGAGCTCGTGGCTCAATAATAACAGACGCATAGGTCGAGCGATGAGGCAAAGCTACGCTTGCCGCGGTTAGTCTGTGGACGGGTGATCATCTTTACATGCTGAGAACCCTCTATGAAGCATGGCGGAAGCATGTCAAGTCCGAGAGTCTGACCACCATCTTACAAAAGGATATAGTATCACTTACGGAAATAATTCAGTGGATATTGATATTTGATAGTGTTTGGGTTGAGTTTTGATAGTGGATATTTGTTGGAATACCGTCCAATTAATAGTTATCGACAGGTGGTCAGACTTGTGTCTGACCATCCGTTTTACCAAGGGGTATCGTATTACCCAGTTCTTAGATTGTGGAGGTCGTATCGAATCGTATTGTGGAAGTCAGCTAAGCAGTCGCTCCATGTGATTCAACTGAATCTGGTTAGACTGGAAGCAGACCTAAACATAGTTGAGAAAAGGCTAGGCAGACAATTACTGTCTTCGATCCTGAAAATAATGGTATACAAAGCGAAGGTTATTGTTATATTCTTCGGTTGCTATACTGATTACTTTTATCCCGTAAAAAGTTACGAACTTAAGTATACAAATACGAACAGGCAAATAAGTAATAAAGTATTCAAATTATGAAATAACCGAGCATAAAAGTTATGTGATAATGTCTGCGAATGCAAAAAATGTAAACATAAATACAAGAGGATACGTAAATCTTTACTCGTTACTCGGTTATTTTGATCCGAGTGCTAATATAAATTCGAGGTATTATATTTTTATTTGTTTATAACACACTTTCGTCGTCACACACTGTCGTCCTCCGTGGCGCAGCAGTCAATACGCCTGCCTGCGACTTGGAGGCCCCGGGTTCGATCCCCGGCCAGGTCATGATGGAAAACTGATTGGCCTGGGTCTTGGATGTTTATCTATATATGTATCTATTATAAAATATAGTATTGTTGAGTTAGTATCCCATAACACAAGTCAACTTACATTGGGGCTAGCTCAATCTGTGTGATTTGTCCGTATATAATTATACAATATGTAAAGAAAACCCTGTCCGACCCATAAGGATAATAAAGGTTAGGTAAACACTTGACCAAATATAATATAAAATTTTACATAATCATCATAGTAACAATACTATTGAATTTTGAAATTATCTTTTTTTCCCCGAAATTTGGTAATTTTTAAAAAAGTGACAACACCGGTATTATTACGAGCGAATCGCAACGCGACCACGTGCTTACCGCACATGTATTAAGTTAGCTCTTTTTGCGAAATAATATTTATTTTTAGGGGGATTTTTTTAAGTTTAGCCCGGCTTTGTACCCATTAGTAGAATCAGTTATCGATACTTAACAGTACCTTCACGGATCGGACAGGGTTTTCTTTACATATTGTATATATATTATATAACTTTGTGGTACGGTACACCGCAAAAACACATAACAAAAAAAAAAACAATACGAACACAAAACATATACAATGGGCAACCAACCAGTATGATTTTCTGTGATCTCTGTCAAGTAATCATAGAAAGAATAGTGATAGAGGTACATGACAGTGAAAAGAAGTGGAGGTTGCCGCTTACATTCAAAAGAGTATTTATAAAGGGACTGAGGTACCATTTGAAATAAATGTTACGGTGCGACTACATAGGAAATAAAAAAAAATTAAGAATGTATTTATTTGGACTTGCACAACAACATCACAGGCTAAACTAACCTTATCAAAAAACAAAAACATCTCTCTGGAACACCATATATTAATTACACCAACAGAGCAAACAATAATTACTTCGTGTGCTGCCTTTCATTCAACCGACCGAGTAGCGATGGATCACGCACACTCATGCTACCTGCAAGTGCATAATTCTCTATAGCCCATATCACTCATTAAATATTGCGCATATTTATTGAGATATTTTGAAACTTAGTGATCTATCAAAGTTCATAGTTCATACATCAAAACTTAAAAATCAGTAAACTACCATTATTCTGCCCTTATCCCAATTTATATGAGGACAAAATCAGGGTTAAAAGTATGAAATTACCGATTTATATTGAAAATCTACAATTTTTTTTTTTTTATTTTTAACTAATTTATTTGATCAACATAGTTAAGATTATTATCTATACATTGCTGCCATCTAATAGGAAGGTCATTTATGCCTTTGCGATATAACTCTGAGGATCTGGACTTCACAAAGTGTGTGAAAGCATTTCGTACTGCCTCCTGGGAAGAAAACTTCTTGTCACGTAGATAATTGTCCAAATCACGAAAAAATGGTAATCCGTTTAAGCAAGATCTGGCGAATACGGAGGATGATGAATGGTTTCTAACTGCAGTTCCTGAATGGTCAAAATGGTTTCTCGTGCAATATGAGATCTCGCATTGTCATTAAGCAATAATGGTGAAGAACAATTCATGAGTCGGGGCTGTTTTACTGTTAGTTTTGCCAACATTGTTCAGAGTTCGGCATAATAGACATCTGTCGTTATTGCTTGACCAGATCGGAGAAAACTTTAGTGAATAACACCAGGCTGAGACCACCAAACGTTTACCATTACCATTTTATCGGTAAGTTTTGCTTTAGGACACTGTTGTGGCGTTTGACCTGAGGTCAGCCATTGCATATTTATTTTGCGGTTATCATAAAGAATTCATTATTTCTGTACCTTTTCAACAAGGCAACACAAGTCTCAACATGCGTTTCTTTCTGCAGATCAGATCACGAGGCACCCATTTTTCGCATTTTATTAATATAACCTAAATGAGCCAATATTGTGGGTAAGGTAATGTTAAAATATGCCGCTAATTCTTGGGTAGTTTTATTAGGATCGGCTTCTACCATCTCTCTTAATTCATCGTTATTCACCTGTGTCTTTCTCGTAGCTCGTTCTTCAAATCGAAGTTTCGAAAGCGTGTAAGCCAAAATCGCACGGTGCGGTCATTAGTAGACCCCTGTACAAACGCAACATTGATATTGCGGGCTGTTTCTGCCGCAGTACTTCGCGTCGGAACTGGTATCCAAAAATCACTCGAATTTTCGCAGTATCCATCTTTCTTAACTAAGATGGATTAGAAAAACAATTGAAAATCGATATTCAAATGTTTGACATTTTTAAAAAAAGAACATCATAGAAACCATGTGATATTATTGAATGCACAAACCACTATATTTTCATCGGTTAAATTGGGAATATCATAAGGTCCTTTCCAGTACACAAACTAAAACTTAAGGATATCCCTACGCTCTTTTAAAGTTAACGAAATAATCTAGAGGTTTCAATTTAAATCTGTATAGAAAGTTTGCATACTTGGTTAAAATATTTATTTCAAAGTCGTATATTACTTTGATGCAGTTTATGAGTGCGTCAGTGTAGTTATCCATATTAATATTATATATGCGAAAGTAACTCTGTCTGTCTGTTGTTACGCTTTCCCGTTTATGTTTCCAAACTGGCAACGCATTAATTGAAATAAACAGTTTTTAAAATTAGCTAATATCGATAAAATTTACTAATCTTACCTGTGCTAGGAAATATTATTACGCTTTGTAATCTTTCCAGAAGTGTTCTGACGCCTTAACCGCAGAAATAGTCATTTTTTAAAAATATACGTCTATTTCTCTCAATTGATGGCTCCAATTTCCTTGCTTAAAATTATGCGCCGGATTTGGCTTCTTGTGTCTTATTATTATAAGGTGAGTGACATTAAGAGTTGTTGAATAAACATTATTATTCGTATTTTCCATGAATAAATAATACTTTACTTAATAATAATACTTTTAAATAGAAGCCTTTAGGTATAGAAATAAAATAAATAGTTAATCTTGAAAGTAACTTTTGATCTAAGTTTGTTAAAAGTTAAAGAAAATCTACGATATATATGAGAGTTTTTTTTTTTGATGTATAAGAATAAAGGTTCTAGATCAGATTGTTTACTTAAGTAGTATTCTGGCATAACATGTATTTTAGGACTAAGTATGTAGCTGTAAATCACTTAGCCACTTGAACGTCCCGATGTGACAGCTAGGAATGCGTTGTACGTCCGAGCGCGCGATCGTTATCAAGCCGCGCCGAGCGTTTGAAAAATCCTTGTTATTTTCTTATTATTTTTTAACAAAAGTCTATTTAATTACTTAATATGAACGAGTTTTTCTTCAGGGATTATTTTGTCATATTTTAAGATATTATATCAAACAAAAACTTGACGAAAAGCCGGCACACAATGAGCAATGAGCAATAATTTCATCGTCCACTTTAACACTCGTAAAGTCAACTTATCAGACATTGGATACCAAGTATTTATACATATTCAGAAAGAACAAATCTCGATAATTATTTTAATATGTAAAAAAAAAAAATAAAAAAAAACTTTTATTTGCACCTTAAAGTAAAGAAACACACAAAACAATTGTTTTACAATAAAAATAAACCTAAGGTAAGTAAAGTTGTATTTTAGAGTTGCAACCAATACCTAAGCTAAGATAACTTAATATCTTATAATTATAGGTATCAGCGCCCACCTTCGGAAACAATTGTAGCCAAATGATCAAAATAACATATAAACCATGTACTTTACTTAATTGAATAATTTTCATTGCCTAGATGAGTTTAAGTTATAATTATATGGATGTTAGATACAAGGCAATAATTAATACTAGTGTTTAGGTGCAAAACTAGAAACCATCAAAACAAAATTAAGATTAAAAAATAAAATAAATAAAAGGTATCTGCTAGTGCCTACTGTACAGAGGTGCATGTAAGTGCATGTGTGTTTTGTGTGGGTGTGTCATGTTTGTGTTTGAGTGATATGTGTGTGTGTGCGCGCGAGTGTTTGTGTTTTTGTGATGGTATATGTGTGTTTTGTGAGGGTGTATGTGTGTTTAGTGAGGGTGTATGATGTTTATGTGTGGGTAGCGTGTGTGACATAAGATATTCACTTACAGCCAGTATAAACAAGGGATCAACCAGGTGGCTATTGCCCACATTGTCCTGCCATACCCACTGTAATTTGATAATCGTCAATCGATCGATTTCAAATAGTAAGCGTGGCTTTTCTTGCCTTCTCCGCTCCATAGAAAAACGACTAATTGGGACCGTGCACCCAGCCACAGACACATCACCATGTAACACTAATAAAAATACATAATTTATTACTCTTATTTTAATCGCAGAACTCACTGCCACTGTACAAAACTGCACTCACCGTTTATAAACAAACTTTTTTTCCGATGTCAGTTTAGTAAAATATAATGTGAGTATTATGTTTTTTTCTTTTTATGTTTGTACGACTTATAAGTATTTTCCCTCCATATTTCCATGTAACACGTCACTTATGTTACGTAAGTTTTTATTATTTATTAAGCCAGGAATATTTATGACTACCACGTATTAGTTATAAAAATATAATTGATGTATCGTTTAATATAAATAATTATATAATTTTCTCGGTGGTAGGCCATAATATCGGCTGCCAGCAGAAGTTACCACCCACCAGACAAAGTCTTACCGCCAAGCGATTCGTCGAGTTCCGGCATGATGTCTAGTGAAGCTGTACGTAGGATAGGTCTGAATAGTTGTGTTGCTATATGTGCCTAGTACGATGCGCCAAAAGTTGTTGTGTCGGGAGTTTGGTCGTGGAGGGTCTCCAGATCAATCTCCCTTAGCGCAACATCGTTATTCGTGTTGTTGGTTTTTTTTTAAAGACACGTTTCTCCACACTAGAAATTTCTCCTGTGTCGTGGGTGCGTTTATAAACTTACTAGCTTTGCGCCCCCAGCTCCACCTGCGTGGAATTCGGTTATATCGCGCTTTGTAGATTTCTAAAGATTGTCTGTGCCAAATTTCACCAAAATCGGTTGAGAGGTTTAAGCGGGAAAGCGTAACAGACAGGCAGACAGACAGAGTACTTTCGCATTTATAATATTAGTATGGATATATCACATACACAAACATCCAGACCCGGAATAACTACATGTAAGTAGGTCATACAAATATTTGTTCCGTGTGGGAACCGAACTCGCGACACGTAGCGCAGGAGTTAATAGCTTAACATTGCGTCACTTCGACCAACGTCGTTTAACATTGCATCACCTCGTTCCACATCCATCTTCCTTCCTCATAATAGAGAGGCTCATAATAAACTAGCGCGCTTTACCATCAACGATTGCATCACTGCTTACTATCACGTGGGGCTGCGGTCAAACAGTAGTTTATAATTATAAAAAAAAACAAGGATTTTTAATATACATTTGTATTTAAGCTCGGCCTCAGCATTTGTCATAAATCAAGGCAAATGCGAATATGATAAGGACAGTTGTAAACTGATAAATAAATATATGATCTGCCAGGGCCGCTGGTGGTTCAAATGGGACACCGTGGCCCCTGGCGCACTGTTAAGTGAAGGAACAAAGGTGGGTTTTAGTCAGTAAAAATCTGACACGAGCATCTACTCCGCTCAGAGCGAGAGAGGTCATTTGATGATTTCCTATCCGCAAAAAAAGGTATGAGTTATTTACACTTTTATGAATTTATCGATATTTATTTCAGAAGGTAAAAAGAGAAAAGAAATACAGAAAAAATCTTTTTACGCTAAATAGGACTCAGAGAAAGAGCACAAAAACAATAAAGAACAATTTGGGGAAACTTTCCTTTTTTGAGAAGATCTTGACTGAGATGAGAAAATTACAACTAGATTTTAGACGTTTTATACACTTATATCAATTACAGCTGTGCCATTTTTCGCCCTGAGGACATGGTGGAGCATACGGTGGTGGTCTGCCGGGCTTGGTTAGAGCACCACCGTGACCTCGTGGCGACAAGGCGTGTCCGGTGTAATAGCCTGGACGGGAGACAACATCGAACTCCCGACCACCGTAGGCGCGGGCTTGGCGGGGCCCGGTAAGGACCAGGCCCGGCTCGACGGCGCGTTGTGATTCACGCGAGCCTCAAAAAGATGTCAGCACATCGTGACGCGGTCCACGAAGACCGATGCCTCCTGGGTCAGGGTTGCGGGTTGGTTAAAAAGAAACCGTGTCCCTGGCGCACAGGCAAGTGAAGAAACACGGGTGGGTTTGAGTCAGTAAAAGTCTGACACGCTCCTGCGCTCCACCCAGAGTGAGAGAGGTCATTTGTTTATTTCCCATCCAGAACAAAAAAAAGCTGTCTCATTTTCTAAAAATTCCTTTGTAAAAGTTTTGTAAAGTGGAATTGAAATGCTTGAAGCTGCCAATAGCGCTAATCCCTAGCATTTATTGGAATAACACCATTCCATGCTCATTGCTCATTGCACAAAGGTAACACGTTGAGATGCTTGTAGTACCACGCTGCAGGAACTGTCCTACAGAATAGTTAGATACTCTGAACATGTCATGTGGCTTGTTAGACTTAATATCGTAGCAAAAATAATAATAAAAATATTAATAACAACAATTTTAATTAACACATGGTTAAATGTCTACAAGAAGATCTTTTGTTGCACGTATCACGCCTAGTAATTAGGTTTGTTTTCGCTCGTTCGATGCGTAATGATGAAACAGATGTTCAAATAACTTCTTCAATTTTTTGTAATTAAAAATGAACAATTTACCAAAGTACATTGTATTATCGAGTCTTTGAAATCAATGATTCACCATAATATTCCAATTTCAAATAGCCGATGGAATATTATTACGTGATTCACCGTAATCAAAATATTTTTCAAGACAATTTAGTAACACATTATTATTCAATGGAAGTTTACTTAATAAGTCTATACCAGCTGAACAAAACATTTCTATAGCGGGTGTGAATGACGGAGCGATCATTTTCAGTGATACACGTGAAGGGTAGTGTAGTTCAACTGTTCAAGCAGTCTTTTGCGGATAGCTACCGTGAAGGGTCGTCCGTACGACAAAGCGCTTAATCGTGCCGCGAAGAAGTTTCGGATATTTTGTTTCAATAAATTAATTAAAAAAAACTGTTCTTATAAATACGTTAGTGGACATGAAATATTGATCATGAATACAGTTTTAAGTTTTTTTGTTGGATAATTTTCTCAAAGTTTAGAAACTACTAGGTAAGTTTTTCCTGTTGCTTTATGGTGTAAATTAAAAGTTTAACTTAGTACCTATGTTTAACTTAATTAATATTTTTATTTGCCCGGAAAATTACAGAATCTTGTAATTGAGAAACTTATTTTATTGGAATTAAGTCGTAACTCGTAATAAGCGATCAATTACCAAGCGCAGTGTTTATTTGATGTATGTATTTGTTACAACGGAATACTCATTTTTTTTTTACAGAACATGTATATTCTAAGCATAATTATATAGTCTAAGCAACGAAAATATTCTTCTTTTTTCCGTATAACTTCGTAAAACTAAATCTAAAATGACAAATATCAACTGAGGGTCATTTCCCATATAATACGTCTATTTTTCTTACATTTTGACAATTTTTTGATTTTTGTTAGTCACCGCAACGAGGCTGCGACAAGATCTTAAACATTTTTAATTACGAGAATAGGCTTTCTGGTATTCAGCTACCAGTCATTAGTAGATAATTAATTAAAAGTATTGTTTTTGTATATTTGTAAGTACTTCGATCGTTTTTAGTTTAGTTAATGGTATTGCTGTGAGAGTCGTACGAAATACTTTATTACACGAAAACAATTTGTCTCAGAAACAATAGACTTTCTTTATATTTTTCTATTGAGCTTTTTTTTATTCTTGTCCTACTTTGCGTCCCACTGGGCAGATTGATAAAAGCCTCCCCTTCCCCTTATCCTCCTCTCTAGCCATGTTAGTCCTGCAAATATGACTAGTCTCAATTCTCGTAACTTTTTTTTTTATTTCCCACTAAAAAAAAGGTTCGTTCAATTTCAGAGTGAATCTGTCAAAAATACCTTTATTTAAAAAACTAACTTGTCAGTTTTGACATTTACTTATTTTTCGTCGAGATGATACTGCGAATAGGTTTTTAACCATTGATAAAATATTAAACTAAGGTAGATATGTCATTAGCGCACTGAAAATTAAGCGTACAAAAGGAAGGAAAGTCCTGCATCTCGCCTTAGTCACTCTCGATACACTCGTAAAAACAAACGACAAACACTAACAGCGCAAACGACAAACACTAGCCATCTTTTTCTTCTCTATGCTTTAGATTGTGCCCCATCTCACTTACACCTGTACCAATTACACTGTACCAATGTATGCCGAATAAAAATATGCATGTGTGCTGCTGCTGTGTTCGGCACATTTTTTTTTTGGTCAGTTTGTTAGAATATATCGTATCTGTTTAATATTTTATCAATGTTTTTAACGGTTTAATTAACAGAAGTGACCTTCAGATCGACATACCAACTTCGCAGGTCGTTTTCCCTCAGGCGTCCTGTGAGCTTTGTCCATCTCGATTGATTGCCGACAAAAATGTTATTAAATAAATCCAAATAGTGGCGCCGATATTGTTGTTCACAAACTAAGTTATGTGCATCTTTTTCTTTCCATTCCAATAAGAAAAGAACAGAAGATAAAATGTCAGTTTAGACCTGCCAAATTAGAGCGCTCCTGACGTAAACCCGCGTATTTTTAGTCGCCATGTTTATAACAATGTTTATAAAAAGTCGTAGTGGCCTAGTGGTTAAAACACCAGCCTCTCAAGTATGAGTGCGCGGGGTCGATTCCAGGTCGGGCAAGTACCAATGTAACTTTTCTAAAAGCTATATGTACTTCGTCTAACTGCAATGCTTCGATGTCGCCTTCGGATTGTGGAGGTCAGACGGCAGTCGCTTCATAGAAAATGTCGAAGTTTAGCCATATCAGCAGTTGGACTGGTAAGACGAACCCCAGACTCCAAAGCTGAAAAGGCTTCGGATGCGACTGGGATTAACGCTGGGATGATGATGAATATATATCATTAATAGATTAAAATAAAAATATCAGCATAGAAAAATAAGCATAAAAAAATCCGAATAAAAAAAATTCTAATTGGAAATAAATTTGAAACCTCCTGTTTTAAATCTAAATAGTAGTCGTCATGTATAAATAAATTGCGACGTTGCCGTCTTTCATATTCGCGTGTACAGTGCGTTTCTTTAACATGTCAATTTAAAATTTTTATTGAATATTTTCTTATTGGAAAATTTTTTTAAACATTTTGTTTTCGAATGGAAATATTTTTTTAGCATGTATGTATGCTATACTATTTCGGGTTAACGGGAACGCCCTCTGTTAGTTAACATACTGTATATTGGACACCAATGACTGAAGGTGAAGGACAACATCTTGACGAAACTTGGACTTTATTAGTCTGAAATCGCCAACCCGCATTGAGCAAGCGTGGTGATTACGCTCAATCCTTCTCTGTATGGGATGACGATACATCGTGTTCGTGAACGGACGCCGTCAGAGGGGACTGGTCATCTCTTAGCTGCCACGGCGTATTTTAATTTCTGAATTGATTTTTGTGTGTTTTCCATAATGGACGCTCTCAGCGTACAATATATTTCTGCATCGTTCTCCCGCAGTTGATTTCAACATGAATGGTGTAATCAAATATTTGTAACAATAGCTTAAAATTTTAAAAGAGTGTCCATGGAGTTTCTTGCCCGTTCTTCTCCATAGGTACCTACTCTTTGGAATGGGCGACTAGCTTCATCTTATTGACTGACCGACCTTCTGACAATTCAAATGTGCCTGTAACTGGTTTATTTGAAATAAATGATTAGATTTGATTTGATAAACAAAAAAGCTTGATGATGATTTTTATAATCGCATCTAAACTGCCTATGGAGTATCTTAATTTGACAGGATTAAACTAAAATGTTATCTTGTATCCTTTTCTTAACGAAATGGAAAGAAAAAGATGCACATAACCTAAAATTGGTTTATTTTATTTTATTTTTATTTTCTTTTTATTTTTTGTTTAGTTTGTGAACAACAAAATCGGAGCTAATATCTATCTTACATATCGTACCTTTATCTCATGACACAAGTCAGTCGACCTTTAATTTGGTAGTTTCGTTACAAAATTACTATATTTTGTACAGATAATTATTCCGAGGACACGTAACTGTACCTAGTTGTTACGAGATTGCTCTAGGATGATTTGACACTATTGTTGGTGCCTAATTTTCTCGGTGGTAGGCCACAACATCAGCCGCCGGCGTAAGTTACCACCCACCAGACAAAGTCATGCCGCCAAGCGATTCATCGTGTGTTGCGATGTGTGCCGGGTACGACGTGCCTAATGTTGTTGTGTCGGGAGTTTGGTCGTAAAGGCTCTCCAGATCATCCTCTGGCGCAGCATCGTTGGTCGTGTTGTTGGGTTAAACATTGCATCACCTCGCTCAACTGCCGTCTTCCTTCCTATTCACTCAGTTTTTTGAGTGAATAGGCTTAATAAGCTAGTGCGCTTTACCATCAACGATTGCATCACTTCTTACCATCAGGCGGGATTGCAGTCAAGCACTAGTTTATAACTATTAAAAACAAAAATATTATTATTCCGAGGCTCTAGGATGATTTGACACTATATTTGGTGCCTAATTTTAGGCGCCTTTCATTAGTTTGGCCCTACATCGAAATTGACGCGGCCAGAATACGAAACATTGCTTGAAACCGTAAATTGCTCGACCGAGATTTCGACTACTAATCCAACCGAGAAATTTGTCTCATCATCATCATCAACCTTTTATCGTCCCACTGCTGGGTACAGGTCTCCTCTTGTCCTGGGCAGCTTCTAATGTTATACAAAGCACAGGTCCGTTCGTGTGTGGAGTACTGCAGCCACATTTAGGCCGGTGCTGCCAAGTGTCACCTGGCCACTTTGGATTCAGTGGAGAGACGTGCAAAGAGGCTGATTGGTGACCCTGATCTAACTTGAGTTGGTCTCCAAAGCCTAGGGCACAGGCGTAGAGTAGCCAGCCTTTCGGTGTTCTTTAGGATGGATTTCGGGGAGTGTGTGAGGGAATTGCATGATTTAATTCCCCCATCTCCGTTCCACCAGCGGACGACCCGTCGTACGGCTGGTTTCCACCCTTACGTTGTTAACACAACTGCGATCCGGACGAAGCGTTTCGCCTCCTCCATTATACCGCGTACATCGAGGGACTGGAACAATTTGCCAGCGGCGGTGTTTCCGTCGGACTACAATTTGAGTGTCTTCAAGGCTAGAGTGAATAGGCTCTTAATAAACTAGTGCGCTTTACCATCAACGATTGCGTCACTGCTTACCATCAGGCAGGATTGCGGTCAAGCGCAAGTTTATAATATGTAAAAAAAAAAAAAACACAGAGAAGGATTGAGCGTAATCACCACGCTTGCTCAATGCGAGTTGGCTATTTCAGACTTAAAGTCCAGGTTTCCTCAAGATGTTTTCCTTAACCTTCAGTCATTGGTGTCCAAGATATACTTAGAAAGTACATATAGCCTAGTGGTTAAAACACCCGCCTCTCAAGTATGAGTGTGCGAGTTCGATTCCAGGACAGGCAATTACCAATGTAACTTTTCTAAAGTTAAATTTGTCTCAGTTCTCGGCTAATTATAGCAGAGATTCTCGGTCATGACTGAGATTGTAAGCAGCTTTTTTAGAGGGCCATACCTGCAAAGAAATGCTAATATTTTTGAATATTCGTTTTCTTTACGTTATAAGATGCTTAGGCCTGCAGCAAATAAATTTTTATCTGCGCCTCCTACTAGCGAGGCAACGTATCAAGTGTTAAATATTTAGCAAATTTGAACCATTGTATAACGAGAGGCGATACTCTTTAAAGTGCGAAAATGCAGATTTTTTTATGTTATCATATAATCTTTTTTAACTTTGATTCTTAAAACAGTCAATTTCAGTAAACAGGCAGTACGGTATTAAAAAGTTAACAGCATTTTATTTCACCCTTGTTCTATTCTCGGTATTGGCTCTCTAAAAATAATACATATCTGTATTATTTTTTCGGTCTCAGTCGAGAATGAAAAACCTATTTCGGTCGAGCCTTATTGCTTACAACTAACATCGATTTGTATGGATCTTAAAGAATGTTTTTTTTTAATGATTATAAACCAGTGCTTGACTGCAATCCCGCCTGATGGTAAGCAGTGATGCAATCATTGATGGTAAAGCGCACTAGTTTATTAAGCCTATCCACTTAAAAAACTTAGGAATTGGAAGGATGAGCACAGTTGAGCGAGGTGATGCAATGTTAAACGCAAGACCAACACGACCAACGATGCTTTCAGTTGTAAAAAAAACAACATACTAAAATTCTGGAAGTCAATTTAACTTACTGTTATACATACAATATATATCGTATCGAAATGAAACTTTGCACGTACCTCTGATGACACCATTACATTATGCAACGGTAGTAGTAATAGAATAGAATAGAAAACTCTCTATTATGTAGACCATATAAATCACAGAACATAAATATGAAGGTTTTACAAAGGGTGACGCAATCGGCACTTTTATCGCTAAGAGTGATCTTTTACAGAAAACTTTTGAATGAAATACCAAGGGGAAGGAGAAATGTATTACAGCTCTACAAGCTCTTGTTTACATAGATTATTTATACAATAAGTATGTACGTATGATGACAATAAAGTATAACATACTAATTTTGTCGTCCTCCGTGGCGCAGCGGTCAACACGCCTGCTTGCGACGTGGAGGCCCCGGGTTCGATCCCCGGCCAGGTCATGATGGGAAACGATCTTTTGCTGATTGGCCTGGGTCTTGGATGTTTATCTATATATGTATCTATTATAAATATAGTATCGTTGAGTTAGTTTCCCATAACACAAGTCTCGAACTTACTTTGGGGCTAGCTTAATCTGTGTGATTTGTCCGTATATATTTATTTATTTATTATTTTAATCAATCTATTTACTAATATAAAAAGACTAGCGGCCGCCAGCGACTTCGTTCGTGTTAGTTATGCTTTGCGCCTATTAGTCGCAGCGTTGTTATAGCCTAAAGCCTTCCTGGTTTAATGAACTATCTAACGCAAAAAGAATTTTTCAAATCGGACCAGTATATCTTGAGATTAGCGCGTTCAAACAAACAAACAAATTCTTCAACTTTATATATTAGTATCGGTCCAGTAGTTCCTGAGATTAACGCGTTCAAACAAACAAACTCTTCAGTTTTATATATTAGTATGGAAGATAAAGAGTTTGTTTGTTTGAACTCCCTAATCTCAGGAAATGTTGGTCCAATTTGAAAAATTCTTTTTGCGATGAATAGCCCATTTATCTCGGAAATCTTGCTATATAAGATCACGCTGCGACTAATAGGCGCGGAACATATAAAAAAACATATCGAAACCTACGCGAGTGAAACCAAGGGGCGCAGCTAGTAATATCCCACAACCACCAACGATACCATCCACCACCAACGACGAACCATCAACGATTGCGTCACTGCTTACCATCAGGCAGGATTGCGGTCAAGCGCTGGTTTATAGTGTGTAAATAAATATAAACATTTATGTTTATAATTAATAAACATAATACAAGATCAAACAAAATAATTATAATGTTACTATTTTTAAGATTTTCACTAAGTAGTTTTAATTAGATATTTTATAATTTACATTCACTTCACAACTAAATTTTAATAAATTAGTTCTGAATTAATAGAATGAAAATTAATTTTGTATAGAATAATAATATATATGTATAGAATTTAACTACTTAAGATAATTATAAAGCTGTCAGGTGTAAAACATAATTAACTTTCAGTTCCAGATTTTGACAATTTTTGTTTCAATATCTCAGTGAAAATTAACAATATTTTTGAATTAATACTAAGAATTCATTAATTTAGCTGTCTAACTACGTCATTCGCAACCAACCATATACTTATACTGTTTACAAAAGGAGTGAAGCAAAAAATTTAGAATTCTGAGGAACTTATTCTACGACGCATATATATTTCACTATTGATAACTTTTTAAAGATCTTTTTACAAACAGCAAAGGACAATGGAGAGGGCTATGCTTGGGGATTCACTGCGCGATCGAATCAGGAATGAGAAGATTCGCAGAAAAACGAAAGTAACAGACATAGCCCGAAGAATTGCAACACTAAAGTGGCAGTGGGCTGGACACATTGCTCATAAGACCGATGCTCGATGGGGCCGCCGGGTTCTCGAGTGGCGAACACGCACCGGAAGACGTAGCGTGGCTAGGCCCCCGACAAGGTGGACCGACGACCTGGTGAAGGTCGCGCGAAATCGCTGGATGCGGGAAGCGCAGGACCGGTCGTCGTGGAGAACCTTGGGGGAGGCCTATGTCCAGCAGTGGACGTCTTTTGGCTGAAATGATGATACAAACAGCGGAACCTAATGTTCTGTGATTAACTGTTGAAGTTGTGTGATTGTCTGTCGTGTTCCAGCATGATGTCTGGTGAAGCCTTACGGAGGACGGGTCTGAGCAGTTGTGTTGCGATGTTTGCCGGGTACGATGCACCAAATGTTGTTGTGTCGGGTGTTTGTTCGTGGAGGGTCTCCAGATCAATCTCCCTCTGGGTTAAACATTGCATCACCTTTTTTTTTGACGCTGTGAGAAAGTCTTTACGCACCGTACCCCGAAGGGCATGTGTGGGACTCGCCCAGCCGAAGCCGGGAATATCCACTAAACCCACAGCTGCATCGCCATAGTGGCGGGGGAGTGGGAAACTAGCGGAGCCTGAGCTACCTCTCCCCCGCCGGCGAAACCCGCCTAGTAAGGCGGGCCTTCAATTGCCCCTCCGTGGGGCCGTGGCTCCCGCGTGGTGAGCGATGTAAGGCGGGTGTCGGCACCTTCTCGTGCCTCACGCCCGCCGCTCACCTCAGGGGGGGAGAAAGCGGGCGAAATCCCGCCTTCTCCTGCCCCTACGCCGCCTGCGGAGCGCCGGAGCGAGGGGATCCTCCTCCCGCTCGCGCTCCGCGGCCTCCTTCTGCGACATCACGACCTCGCAGAAGGAAGCCATCGCCGCCCAGGCCTCCTCGCTCCCCACCATCGCTCTGACGATGGCGGGCAGCGAGAGGTCCCCTCCAACCGCCGTGACAAGATCGCGGCGCGGCACGGCCCACGACGGGCACACTGCGAGGGTGTGTTCCGCCGTGTCCTCCGCCGCGCCACAACCATGGCACGACGGTGTCTCCTCTCGTCCTATCCGGTGCAGGTACCTGCCGAAGCAGTCGTGACCGGAGAGTACCTGCACCAGACGGAAGGAGAGGAACCCGTGACGCCTGTCAAGCCAGTCCTCCAGGACCGGCCCGATGGCATCGAGGGTACGGCGGCCGAAGACGGTGGAGGCGAGGTCCTGCGTCCAATGCTGGACAAGAGCAACCCTCGCCTCCCGCCGGACGGCCTCCTTCACCTCTGGGGCCGGACGCTCGCCCAACGCCCTGCGCCCCGCCGTCCACTCGTACACTCTGGCGAGCACCCACGCCTCGAGCTCCCAAGGCGGGGTGCCCGCCAGAGCGCACGTCGCTGCGAAGCCCACCGTACGGTAGGCCCGCGATGCCCGCTGGGCGATGGCCTTTTGGGGCGTCCGAAGGGCGGTGAGGTTTCTTCCTCCTATGGAGGGAGTCCGCCCAAATTGGGGCCCCATAAAGGGCCATACTCCGCAGTATGCCAGCGTATAGACGCCGGCACCGCATGCTGGGCCCTCCCAAGTTTGGCATCAGCCACGAGAGGGCTCTCGCAGCCTTCAGCAGGCGCGACGACAGCCCGCTAAAGTGCGGGCCGAAGCGCCACCTGCTGTCTAAGATGAGGCCCAGATATTTCGTCTGGGCCTCAACCCCGACCCTCACCCCTCCACATAAATGTGGGCGTCAGGCGGGGGGCACTGCCGGGGGCCTAGAAAGAACATGGCCTCCGTTTTGTGCATCGCCACCCTCAAGCCCAGGCGGCGGATCCTTCCCGCCACTAAGGATCCGCCCGCCGACGCCAAACTGGCCGCCTCCCAGAAGGTGCTCCCGCGGGAAGTGAGGACACTGTCATCTGCATAGCAGATGTCACTCGTGCCTCGAAGGAGGGTTCCCCGCAGGAGCCAGTCATAACCGACGTTCCACAGAAGAGGCCCTAGAACGGACCCCTGTGGAACGCCGGCTCCGACAGCGTATTGACGGAGCTGGCCAGCCCGGTCTACGAGGAGGAAAGCACGGTCCTCCAAGTAGCTGGCCAGGAGGCCCCGCAAGTACAGGGGCACTCCGTGGAACCGGAGCGCTTCCAGGATGGTGGAGTGGGGGATGGATTTGAAGGCGTTGGCAATGTCGAATGACACAGCCAACATTCCATCCCCCACTCCCACCGCCCCTGTCACCTGGCCCTTTAGACGGCCAGGACGTCCACTGTCGAACGACCAGCTCGAAATCCGAACTGGGCGTCCGACAGGTCCGGTCCCACGCTCCGCAGATGCCGCTTGAGACGGCCGGCGATAATCCCCTCGAACATTTTATCGACCTCATCGAGCAAAACGATGGGCCGGTAAGCCGAGGGGGAGTCCGCCGGCCGCCCTTCCTTCCGGAGGAGGCACAGTTGGCCTTCCCGCCACGGTTTCGGGAACCTCCCCGACGCGAAGCACGCGCTGAAGAGGTCCCGAAACCTGTCCTCCATTTCGGTAGCCGCGATGGCCACCACCCGTGCGGGGACCCCGTCCGGGCCGGGAGCAGTCTTTTTGCTTGAAGAGTCGCCGCGCCAAATTCCTCCTCTGAGACCGGAGGAGGAGAAGCTTCCTCCTCCGGTAGAGCCCCTCCCCTTGGCGAGCCCATCATTGGTGGGGTGAAGTGCGGATCCCTGCGCGGAAACAGGGACCGCACCACCCCATCCAGGAGCGCTGGTTCGAGGGTCTCGGCAACCGGGGGACCAATGCGGCGCAGTTTGTTACGCGCCGCCTTATATGGCCTCCCGAATGTGTCGTTGTCGAGACCCTCCAGCAGCTCGGCCCTCGCCGCGTCCTTGACGGCGCCGATGGCCGACTTGAAGGCCGCCCCTCTACGTACCTCGCGTAGAGGCGGTCCTCGTCGGCCTGGTCCCGTCGCCGCCGCCGACGCGATCGCTTAAAGGCCCGCCCTGCCGCCACGCAGGTAGCCCGCAGCTCCGCCAACTCCTCCGACCACCAGTACACGGCGCTTCGGGGAGGCGGACGTCTCGACCGAGGCATGCTGGCGTTTCAAACCTCGGTCAATGACCCCCTCAGTCGGGCCGCCGCCGCGTCCACGTCCAGGACGTCCACGCCGGGACGTGGCCAAAGCCAGTCCTGGACGAACGCGGCCTCCCTTGCCGCCTCCCGATCCAGGTGGGTCAGAGCCCACCTTGGAAACGGGGATCGGCCCGACGGGGGGGTCCGGGGGAGCCCGAGGGGTGCTGCGGCGCCCCCGTGGATTCTGGGGGGAGATCTCGAATTGCACGTAACGGTGATCGGACATCGTCTCCCCCAGCTCCACCCTCCAGTTTCGAATGCGGGCGGCCAGTCCGGGCGCGGCGAAGGTGAGGTCCACTATGGACCCGCTCTGCCGCTGCACGCACGTCTCGACGCTTCCCCTATTCAAGAGGGAGAGACCAGACGTGGACGCCCACAATTCGACCGCCCGTCTGCGAGCGTCGGTGGCCGGGTTTCCCCAGACCACCGATTTGGCATTCAGGTCTCCTAAAACGGAGACCTGACGTGGCGCCGTCCTCCCGATGACCGCCGTCAGGACCCCGAGGAAATCCTAGAAGTCCTGGAGAGGGCGGTTTGGGGAGAAGTAGACCCCCACAAGGGCCAACCCTCCCCACGCGGCGGCCACGTATCCCGGTCCCCTCTCTAAGAGCGAGAGAGGAGGGGAGTCCGAGGAAGACCGCGCCACGATTGCCACCGAGCCGTCACTGTCTCCCAGCCAATTGCTGGGAGTAAAGTACGGCTCGGCCACCACTGCCACATCCACCAACCACTCGGCCATTGACTGCACTAGTAAGTCCTGGGCAGCCCGGCAGTGGTTGGTGTTTGCCTGCAGGATGCGATGGTCGGTACCCATTATTCGACCATCGCATCACCCTCGGTCACCGCCGCTGATGGGATATCAGCGGGGGAAAACATTGCATCACCTCGCTCAACTGCCGTCTTCCTTCCTATTCACTCGGTTTTTTTTGAGTGAATGGGCTTATAAAACTAGCGCGCTTTATCATCAACGATTGCATCACTGCTTACCATCAGGCGGGATTGCGATCAAGCACTGGTTCATCATTATTTAAAAAAAAAACTGCTCTAGTTTTAGTGCAGTTTGTGCAGCAGTTTGGTAAAGATATTGAAATCCCACTTTATATTATTACTAGCTTTCCGCCCGAGGCTTCGCCCGCGTGGAGGTTATATCGCGCTTTTTAGATTTCCCTCGGGAATATTAATTTTTCCGATATAAAAGGTAGCCTATGTTCTTTCTCAGGGTCTAAAGATTGTCTGTGCCAAATTATGGGAATATAATTTTTTTCAATAAAAGGTAGTCTATGTCGTTTCCCGGGGTCCAAAGATTGTCTAAGCCAAATTTAATCAAAATCGATTGAGAGGTTTAGGCGGGAAAGCGTAACAGACAGACAGACAGACAGATAGAGTTACTTTCGCATTTATAATATTAGTCCATACTAATATTATTAATTAAAAATATTAGTATGGACGATGAAATATTATATGTAAAGTAATTAATATTTGAGAGTTATTAATCCATATTAATAACTTTCAAATATGTAATCTCTTTTCGTGGATTTATTAAATTCTTTTTTACTTTAGTTCGGCTGTGGAATAACTTATTATCATCTCGCCACCAAAGATCTGTGTAGTCAAACTAAATATGCTAGGTATATCACTTTTTACACCATTACCTATTATATTGAAACTTCTATGACTTATTTGACTTAAATTCCTGTGTCGCCTAGACGGGGCAGAAGGCGGTGCGCCATCATCCCATTTCGTCTATCAAACTTGGATAAGGTTCCATTTATCTCACCTTCACAGAGAATAAATACACTTTGTGTGAAGTAACATTCAATCTTGGGGTTTATAGGAATTTATGTAGATGGTCATACCTACATAAATCTCTATAGGTATAATCTTCTACATAACTTCCTAAGCACCCTAAGATTACTCGATTACTTGATTTATGGCATGCAAGTGACATTCATCACTTGTATGTCATAAATCGAATAATCGACAAAGTGTATTTTATCTGTGTAGTAATAAAATAATTTACAGAATGTAAAGCACCTGTTTGTGTTCGAACCTACGACTGCAAATTGCGGCCGCCACCACTGGACTACTATTGTACGATTCTCCTCCTCCTCAAGTGTTTCTCTCCATTACTGAGGGTCGTGATGTCTTGTGGAATTATCTACTCCTTTACGATAGTTGTGTTTGTGTTGAGTGATCTGTTACGATCCCTGGCCGGATTCAGTGCAGTACTGCTCTGATAGAATCCAAAATGCTGCTGCGTCCAGCAGTACCGACGACGCTGCTATATGTGTCCTTACTGCACCACTCCACGAAGATTGAGAAGATCGTGGAGTATCTGCGAGTGACCAACTGGACTTTGAGGGTTGACAGGTAGGAGCCGCATCACAACACGACTATCAAGTGGTTCGTGGTGCACAATCCGACACATCATCTCGAGAGGTTCCTCAAAGAAGAGTTCTGGCCGAAAGGTGTTGTGTACCGCCAGTTTCATAACCAGCTAGGTGACACCAGTCAGCGAAACACGACGCCGACACTTCGTGTACATTAGATGTAGTTAATGTGTTTATAATATTTTAAGTTTTTATGTTAATATAGTATTGTATATGTTTGTATGGGCCTTGGTGCCTGAAAAAAATGGGTAAAATAAATAGCATCATGCTATGCTATACGATACAAAACGTAATTATATTAATTTATCAGTATTCAATCTTAGCACAGCTAGTTGAGATACATACCTACAATTCTAAAACGGAATACCTGAATTTTTTACCGGACCCTTATTACTAGTACCATAGACAAGTTTAATATTGAAGATTTAGGTGATCCTTATCCTTACTAATATTATAAATGGGAAAGTGAGTTTGTTTGTTTGTTCCGCTTTCATACCGTAACTACTGAACCGATTGCTTTGAAATTTTACAGACGTAAAGTTAGAAGTCCGGATTAAATAATAGGGTACTTTTTATCCCGACATAATTTGATATTCCCGAACGAAATCTAAAAAGCACGATATAACAGAACTTCACGCGGGCGAAGCCGCGGGCGGAAAGCTAGTTTATCATAAATTGGAACATCACGCTTGTTAGCAATTGATGATTTGTTTCATTAGTCTGTTCAAAAGGTTGAAGAACAAATACCTGAAGTGAAAACTGTTATTGTATATCGTGGGCTGTAAATCAAGTTCAAATTAAACACACGTTAATGCCGAAAAAAAATATTAAAGCTTGTAGGTAAGCAGTAATCTTGCATTATATTTCATTTTATCTATATTATCTAGATACGTTGAAAGAATTTATTATCTACACTTGTTGTTTATATTGGTACGCTAATCCCTGGAACAGCCACTCCGTTATGATAAAATATTTAGCTACAGGTTAACATAAGGCACCTACAAGCACCTAGTAAAATTAAAGAAAATAGTAATACCACAATTTTGGGAAGACACATGCGGACGAAGTAGCAGATTGACGCAGAAATATTTATATAGAACAATTTGCCAGCGGCGGTGTTTCCGTCGGACTACAATTTAAGTGTCTTCAAGGCTAAAGTGGATAGACTCCTATTAAACTAGCGCACTTTACCATCGACGATTGCATCATTGCTTCCCATCAGGCGGGATTGCGGTCTGCACTAGTTTATAAATTATATTAAAAAAAAACTAGCTTCTGTTGGCTTGAAATGCTTCGTGGTTATTCATGGAGCATTTTAAACAGCATTTAAAGATTAAGTTACTTGTTGCGTTTGAACACTGACGAATTGATTTAAAAAAACGGATGGAAACAGTTTTTTTATGTCAACAACATCAATAAACCTGATATTCAGTTTAATGAATTTGATTCTCAGTAGGTAGAGTTATTACAATTTATCTACAATAATTGGAAGAAACAAAACAAAAAGCACGTTTTTAACATCCTTTATAAGAAAATCTCGTGACTTATGTCTACATTTTTAGAATAAGGAATGGAATATCAGATGTCGATTTTACGTTCGTTGTAGCTTTGTCAATTTGTGGCGTAGAAATTACGACATACTATTAGGCGTTGAGTATATAATTCATGACATGTTTGCTAATAGTTGGTGGCTGCAATCATATTTTATAAATATATTATTACTAGCTGACCCGGTCACGCGTTTGCGGCTAACCTTTCTCCCATATTATGTACATACATACGTTCGCCATGCTTTTTTACATAGATGCCATTTGTAAAAATACATGGCGACTGTTAAAGACATTTAATTTGCGATCTTAAATAGAGATGTAAGCTATTCTGTCTTTCAAGTTGGATCAAACTGCACACGGTGTACAAATTTGATTGAAATCAGTCAAGTAGTTGAAGAGTCCATCGCGGACAAACAACGTGACATGTAATTTATACATATTAAGAAAATAATTATGATGCAATTTACATAACTAAAACTAAAAGCCCCGACTCACTTGCTGACTCATTAGCATAAGCATAATCGGTCTAGACTGTTCCCATACAACACGGGCGTCATCAGCGTTCGCCTCAAACCTTGAGACATGGAAAGTTTAACTTTAAGGTTTTCTTTATGTTAAAGCTACGAATCCTGATTAATTTGATCACTGTATTTATCAAATGCATCAATATCATTATTCCTATAATACCTAAATTTGTTATATAGCTTTTCAAGAAATGGATATGCGTTTATCATAAAATCTTTAATTGAAAGTAGAAATAATATGGTTTTGCTTCCGCAGTTTCGACTCGACAAAAGTTCCAAGCACCCACTATATAAGTTATATCTACAGAAAATTATGTCTTAGTAATTTCTAAAGAATCAAAGTTCATTCTAAATCAAGAGATAATAATTAATTACCATTATTTTCTAACTAAATGGGATACAAAACGTCTAATCATTGGCGTGACAAATTGCCCTCGTGAAACCCATTTTTCCAGTTAAAAACATCTTAAGAAAAAATAATTTTAGAACATTAAACACGTTGGTGAAAATATTCTTTGTTCCTTTCTTCAACTAAATGGCAGATTTATTAATACTCAATTTTATTACTGCAGTCGTAGTTCTATGGTTTCATTAATTAGAAATGTTTCGAGCAGCCTCTAAACAGTTTTCCTCTCTGAATAACACCTACTTAACTGTTCATTATAGGATTATTGGTTTCAGTATATTGCACTTCTCGTGGAAGCTTGTGGTTAGTTTATTTTACTATGTTTACGCTGCCCCTCTTGGGATTCAGAGTGAGACTGGGACTGAGCTGCTCGCTCTGTTAAGCACTGTTATTAAGCAATATGCGTAATTATAACGTAAATTACTGTAAACATTTTCATTTTTAATGTCTGGACTTGAAAAAAGACGATGATCCCTGATGAGTTAGGAAATGCCGGCTTTATCTAGTTAAAAAAAAAAAAAAACATGACGTGTAAAAGTGATCAGTGATCCTACTTGCTTAATAAACGATTTAATTTTTTTTCGTTTCAAAGTAAATAATAGCACTATTGTGTTTGGAGGTAAATTATATTTTGTTTTTCCATAATCGGTCAAGCCAGATTTAAGTGTTTAGTTTGAAGAGTGATTGAAGGGGAAAGGAAACGATTATTACTAACTAGCTTTCCGCCCGCGCGGAATTCGGTTATATCGCGCTTTTTAGAGTTCCCTCGGGAATATATTTTTTTTTCAATAAAAGGTAGCCTAGTACTTTCTCAGGGTCTAAAGATTGTCTGTGCCAAATATCATCAAAATCGGTAGAGAGGTATAAGCGGGAAAGCGTAACAGACAGACAGTCAGACAGAGTTACTTTCACTTTTATAATATCAGTATGGATTATAGTTACAAGTAAACCCTTATTATGCACAGTTATTTAATGCGTAATTGTCAAAAATAAGCTGTGTTTAGTAATATTTTTGTTTTTTAAAGTTATACATTATTCTTTATCGGCGAATTCTTGGAAACATTGATTATTTCATCTATATTCTACTAGTCTTATTAGCAAAAGTATTGTGTTAATTAAGTAAGATCGATGTAAAGAGTACGGCAAAAACCTATATTCTATAACAATGCTAATCTATCTGCAATGCTTCGATATCGCCTTCGGGTTGTAGTAGGGCAGTCGCTCCACGGAAAATATCGAAGTTTAGCCAAAATCACCAGTTAGACTGGTAAAGCGGATCCCAGACTCCAAAACTGAAAAAGCTTCGGATGCGACTGGGATTAACGCTGAGATGATGATGATTCTAATACAGTACCTAAAATTCCATGTATTTTTGTTGTATAACTAACTCTATTTAACCAATGACAGTGACTCATTAGTTAACCAAGGACTGTCCGGGCTTGCGGGCTGCACGTAGTGTTCCACGAGTGCATCAAAGAGTGCATCAATGAGAGGTCAGTACATCATGATGGGGTCTACGAAGACAGACGCTTGCCACAGAGAGTCGAAAGAGATACTGTGGCCTTGGCGCACAGGCAAGTGAAGCAATACGGGTGGGTTTTAGTCAGTAAAAGTCTGACACGCCCATCCGCTTCACCCAGAGCGAGAGAGCTCATACGGTGATTTCCTATCTTGTAAAAAGAGTAATTTGCGTGAAATGAATAAACCATATTAAGATAAACTTGTATGATTATTGTAAATAGAGTACAAAAAAATCTCGTAGATAATTCTCTAAGTTACCAGAGATTCTTAATTCCCAGAAATAACAACGCTCAAACTACTCTAACCGCGTAAATTAAGCGTTATCTGATAAAATTAACCTCATTTGTGTGATTATAAATAGAGAGCTAATAGCGAAAATTTGCAGCCTGATAAAATCAGCTAAATACCATGTTACCACGCTATGTGGGTAGTTACACATTCCGGACAAAAATATATTAGTGCAGGGTAATTAAAACTAACTCAGTCAGCAATAAATTGTTATCTTTATAGTTTGCATATATAAGGAAAATGACGAAATTTTTGCTTTCTTAATTTTTCTCATATACCGTTGCAGCGCCATCTACAACACCGCATGCAAACAACGCGTCATACTGACGTCACTCAAATCCTGCATCTCGCAAGCAGAGTTAACTGTGTAATAGCACGCATAAAACAATGATGATGATGAAAAATATTGTAACGTTTTTCTGAACAATAAAGTTTTTATTATTATATTAAAACTTCAGGACATCAACCGGTGGGCAAGTGCCCGCCAGACAATACGAATCTTTTTTTTATTTTTTATTATCTACCTCCAACGTTATTGGAGCCTTTTTTATAACTATACCCTTTCATACCAGTTCTCGCTATTATTCCTCTCGCACTTTTATTCCGCATACCTACTTTATCTTTCTGTCATTCATCGTCTTTTAGTCTAATGTGTGGGACTCCCATTTTACTGTCGAACTTTCTACTTATTTGTCGTTTGGGGAAATAATAATGAACTACAATATTTACTTATTACTTAATTACCTTAACTAACTTATTATACGCACTACAACACACTATAGTTAGGTACATACTACATAATATAATTTTAATTTCTTAACTATTATTACTCATAATTAATTATTTGTAAAGTCTATTTCCCTATGCTTAACATAAATATACAGAATATCTACTAAGCATAGTATATATCAATCTGGTTGGAAGATCCTTGGTTGGTCATGAAATTTCACGAAACCTGCTTCATGAAGTTTTATATCATAATGAAAGAACCAACGCAGACATTATATTAACTACTCCGTTGATAAGTTGATGCTAGGAATCGTCATGAATACACAAACGCGTTGAATATTAATAGATTCGACCTTTTCATATATAGGTATCTCTGCTTTTCTCTTGAGAAAACAGGTATTTTATGTGTATAATATAATACATAATTATAATGTTCTTTTCATGGAAAAAGATACTTTCATATTTTTATTTTTAAGCCGAAATTTCTCAGTCATCTGTCTGGATTCTGTATATCTGCCTCGTATGTTAGCAATAGGTTTATTGCGTGGAACTTAGACATAACCTAAAATATACACCATTCGTGATAGCATTAAACGGAAGTTAAAATAGGTTGTTTTTTTAGGGTACACTTTGTGTTAAAAGTCCGGGGCAGTCTTCGTGTCCGTGACATAGCAGACAAACTGCAGGAGGGTCGCTTACTTTGGTATGGCCACATATTACAAAAACATGCATGTTACGTGGGTAACAAATGTCTTGCCATGGCATCTCCGCCGGGCTGCACCAAGCGGGGTAGAACAAAGAAAAGCTGGCTTGACGTTGTAAGAGATGACATTTGTGCCAACACTCTCTTACCACAGGATGCTAAAGATCGCACGAAAAGGGGGAGAATGAACAGGAAAGCAAACCCTGGGCTCAAACGCGAAAGCCGCGGATGCAATTGGGATAAGCACTAAGCTGATGACGTATAAAAAAGTACAATAATTGTATATTGTGCTTTGTCATAGTTATGATTGATGCTGAATTTATTATAATCAACATATATGCCAACTTTTATATTTCCATCAACTCATTAGAAATATCTATCTTTTGAATTTATGAGACTTAATTAATTTTTTTTTTTTAATATGTTCGTGAACCACTAATGAAAAAGCTAAAAGAATCAGGGATAGCCAGTACCTGGATAACTCAACATTTTATTCTAAGTCTACCAAATATCAAATTTTTCTTAATGCGGCCATAAGTTGTGGCAGCAAGATTTTTAAATTTTTTTTTCGCCAACATACGTAGCTATGTTGTATTATATATGTTAAGTTATGTAGTTGTTATGTACTTAGTTTTTATTTTGTTATCGTTATTAATATTCTTCGTCATCTTTCGAGTTGTTAAAATTTTATATTGAAACCGTAATTAATAAATAAAAATTTAATTCGTTTCTAAAGTAAAATGATATGCATCTATGCTTCTTTGGATTCCTTTTATATAAAGCCAAAGATTAAGGAGTATAGCGAAATGATGTATTATATCCATCTCTGATCAACTCCTTGAGAAACACCGATGTGAGGTCATGTTATGTCAATTAAAAGTTAGGCGTAGAAAAGTGTGTCAATTAAGTGCTTTCGAGACATGTTAGTACATTCTGTTTAGAATATTGACACAAAGTGGATATACAACATTATTTTTTCTTTATACCAAATCTGAACAAATTTTGTCCAGAATAAGCAAGTAAATCGATTATAATCATTTTTACACCATGTTATATTTTTTCCCAAATATATTTAAAAATTGTTGCAGTGTGGTTACCGCACAACACAAATCGCGGGAGATAATAATGGTCACTGGAAGCGTGTACACAGCGGAACGGGGTCCCCGTCTCGTTGTGCGGGGATGCAATACGTTCTCAGTAAAATTAACATGTTTTAAGTAAATTGAACTACACTTTTTTTATCACTTACGGCTTAATTTTTTGACCGTTACGACAGTTTAAATAAAGCCTGCAAGTGTGATAAAAATTTATCGCTAGTTAATTACAATACTTAATAAACTAGTGCGCTTTACCATCAACCATTGCATCACTGCTTACCATCTGGCGGGATTGCGATCTAGCGCTAATTTATACACCATAAAAATACAAGCAGAAATTATTATCAATAAACGCAAGAAGACGCAGCGCTGTTGCTGACCATATTTTTGTTGGGATAACCAGGTTACGTAACAAGCTCATAACTTTGTGGTTTTTCATGATACCTTTTTGAAGTTTGGTACATAAATTCTTTATATAAAAATACTGGACACGTGTTTCAGGTTCCGCATATACAAAAAAAAAAAAAATAACGTTGGTTATAAAAAAAAAAAAATATTGTTATTTAATTGTGCACAATCTTACGCATAACCCTACTTAGGCTAACTTGGCTTTAGAAATATTTTGCAATGAGTTTACTAATCTTAATAAAAAAGTCCATACTAATGTTTTAAAAAACACAAATGTCTGAAAATTAACTCATAATGCTACTGTTGTTTACCTACTAAAGGTTTTGCACCTCTAGTCTAGGTGATAATCCTAACCCGAAGGTAATTTGCGTGGTGGCGAGTTGTTCAAAAGAGATAGCTCGGCCCCAGGAACAAGAAAATGAAGGAAAACGGGTAGGTTTTCGTCAATAAAAGTCCCACATGCCCATTCACTTTGCCCAAAGTGTTAATACGATGATTTCTTAACCAAAAAAAAGGTATTTTGCCTAACTTTTCGCCGAGTATGTTTATTGCGTATGTTCGATGCGATGGTAGGTGGATATTACTATTCACTCAAACGTATAAAATATGTCCTCGAGTACGATAAGTTATTAGATCAACTTTTAGCTTTGGATGAAATTAACGGGTTTAAAGATAAAGATAAATTTATTTGCTCAAAACACGTCTGTACAGGAAAAGATAAAAAAGAATAATAAGTTCAGACATGTTTGCTACCTAGTATCATCATCATCCCAGCGTTAATCCCAGTCACATCCGAAGCCTTTTCAGCTTTGGAGTCTAGGGTCCGCTTTGCCAGTCCAACTGCTGATATGGCTAAACTTTGACATTTTCCGTGAAGCGACTGCCGTCTGACCTCCACAACCCGAAGGCGACATCGAAGCATTGCAGTTAGACCAATTGTTGGAATTTTGAGGGCTCCAACAACCCGTAACGACTGCCACTAGATGTTCGTATGGCAACCGGGACCAACGGCTTAACGTGCTTTCCGAGGCACGACCAGACCAGTGCAAATATTCATATTCATGCATACAAATACTTGCACTGTGCGGGGATCGAACCCGCGCCACTTTGCGCAGCGGCCGCGTCCGCTACCGCTACGCCACGGAGGCTGTTTGCTACCTAGTATGGCATGCTAATATTATGAATCATAATAATTTTAATTATAAATTTCATGTCAAAAAAAAAGAAATATAAATATAATGGCATTACAAAACAAAAATAAATGGCAGCACGAGAAAAAATAAATACAATGCATCAAAATCTATGTCAATATAAATGCTTCTGTCAAAAATCCGTTAAGGTTATAGTTATTTTTCAAATTTTTCAATACATTATTTAGCTCCCTCCAAATTTTAGGTAACTTGTTATAAATAATCGGAGCCATGCAAAAAACAGTTTCAGTTAATATCATCCCTAATTATGTTTAGAATTCAGTGTAATATTATATTTGACGGCGCCTGACTGGTTAATTTTGAATATTGTGACCTGTTTTATCGTATCAGTATCAATTGACCGTAAATTACTCTACTATTTTTTGAAGTCGATTAATCGGTCGGTATTCAGATAAATTATGATTTTTATTAAGAGCGGGTAACACCAACTGGAGTTGCGTTTGAAATAGCGATCGACCGTTGGCGCTGGGCATTCTTTGCTCAAGCTTCGATCGAGTGGGTTGGTCATACTCAAACTCAGTGGCTCTTATCTGTTTTAATCTGAGATTATTTATCATTTTAATCCCTTAATATTAAAGTGATATAGGTGTCTGTACAGTTAAAACATAAGAATTGAACATCACACTATAGTTATTGTCCAACGTTTTCTCGAAATACCGCCCACGATGGATGCTCATGCGGATGAGAAGACACCTCAACTATCCGGAACTTCGGCCCCGCCTTCCTGACGATTTTCCCCGTCATATTATTGTACTAACATATGGTGATACCTAAAACAATTTTCTCTTGTTCTCTTTCGTGTCTCGATTAATGTAATTGAATTCACTTACTATTAGTGCTGCAATTAATTAACCGTTTCTATTCAGTATGACGACGTCTGCGACTACAGACCCTATCGCTCCGCCGTCGTCGTCGTCGTTGTAGTGTTGTCTGTGGTTAATGATAAAACGCATACACATGCGTTTTATCATTAACCACAGACAACACTGTCACTGTCAGACAGATAGAACTGTCTCGGGCGCACCACGTCGGTCATTTACTTACGAGAACCACGGGCGAGAGTAGACGTGTCGGAAGTCTGTCCGTTAAGTGCGTGTGCGAGCCTGTGATATTGAAGGTTTTACAAGGTCGTCAGCATCTTGGTGTGGTGGTGAAGGCGGTCCATTCCGTAGGTGAAGTTTTAAATTAAAGCACAAAATGTAAATATACCCTCCAATCTTGACAGTAAAAAATGAAATAGGCAAACTGACAGTTTCGCCCGGAGAAGTGCCCTAGTCCGCGTCTCAATGCAAAGTGACCGTTTTACAATCTCGACTTTCCAAATAACTTTGACCAAGTGCCGCAATTACAAAATAACATCACAGCGTTTGCCCCACTACTACATACATCAAATGAGCAACTCTTATTAAAACGATCCCGCCATTCACAACAATTATTTAAAATCGAGCATCACTTTCCGATGCAATGTTACACAATCGATCGATGCTGCAGCGGTTAGCTTAATTGCTACAAATAGATAGCTTTCCACTTGTTATACGGTTGGTTTAGCTGCAGCCGCTTTGTTTAATGAAAGTTGCTTCATTAGCAAAGTTTAAGATATATTGAACATTTACATTGAAACTGTATTCATGGTTCTTTTTGAGTTAATTTGGAGGATTATACGATATTAACAGGATTATATCCAATTTTATTTGTAACATTTGAGTCTTATTACGTACATCGTGACGATAATAGTTTCCGACTGTCACTTAGCAAGCTTTTACGCACGAAACTGCATACTATACATATAATTTGTTTTATTTCAAGTATGTATAAATAGCTTCAGAGGCAGCATAGGCGCTTAATTTTGTTTGTATGAGGTCTGTAAGCTGCAGGTGTGAGCGCGTCGTCTTTGACATAACATTATAATTTGAAAAAAAAAACATTTTGAAGTATGAACCGTCTCTTTTGAAATAGTGAATATTTAAATTTTTTTAACCGACTTCCAAAAAAGGAGGAGGTTCTCAATTCGATTGTTTTAGGTTTGTCACCTTAGAATATTCGACTGTTTGAATGCAAATTCATAATTATTTTTTAAAGAAAGGAATAAAGCTGGTGCGTCCCGTGTGATCCCATTTAACTTTTTTTTTGTAATTATAAACTAGTGCTTGAACGCAATCCCGCCTGACGGTAAGCAGTGATGCAATTGTTGATGATAAAACGCGTAGTTTATTAAGCCTATTCACTCAAAAAATCTGAGTGAATAGGAAGGAAGACGGCAGTTAAGCGAGGTGATGCAATGTGAAACCCAACAACACGACCAACTATGTCGCACCAGAGGGAGATTGATCTGGAGACCTCCGCGACCAACCTCCCGACACAACGTTTGGCACATCGTACCCAGCACACATCGCAACACAACTGCTAAGACCGAAAGAAGAAAGTTGTACTGTACATAAACTTTCCGATAACGTTCGCCTGAGGGAAATGTGTATGAAAGACTCACTCATCGACTTAATAATACAACGTTAATTACAAAATAACGCAGAGCGCCTCATATTGCTTTTAGATATGCAAATGCTACGAAGCATATAATTATTTTACTACTTTGAAACAACATGAGAATGTTGACCACAGAAGGTTGTTAACATTTAACAGTAACTTCATAAGTTTTATTGTGCGGTGTACACTATATTTTTATTGTTTAGAAACTTTTGTAGTATTGAATGGTGAGATAAATATAATCGGTTTTTTGAGTACAGACCAGCAGAAACTGCGTTTTTTTAGCTTCATTTATGTTGGGAACTGTATTCTATTTACCTTTAATAATTTTTATATCCCTTTATATCGGCATTCATTATTACCGATCCACCTAGCCCTCACAAACACACACACACACACACATACACACACTCACGCACACATTCCCCCCTTTTTTTGGTGTAGATGGCTAAACATCAAACGACCTCTCCCACTCTGGGCGAAGCGAAAGGGCGTATTACACTTTTACTGACTAACACCCATCCTCACGGTTTCTCTTCTCTCTTCACGATGCACGATGTGTTGACATCTCTTTGAGGCGGGCATGAAACACAAAACGCCGTCGAGTCTGGCCTGGTCCTTTCCGCACTACCCGCTGCTCTGGCGAGCTATTCACTTCTCGCCGTGGCCGGGAGTTCGATGTTGGCAGGGCGTCTCTTACGGCGGCTAGAGGCGTGAGGGCTCTGAGGTTCCCACTCCCTCGCGCGCTTCACCTTCTCCTTTGCCAACATCACTGCTTCGCAGAAGGAGATGACGGCCATGACCATGGCCTGGACCAGGACCGGGCGCGTGTGATTGCCGCTGATCGCCGCCACGAGGATATGGCGGTGTTGGTTCCCAAGCAAAACCCCCACTGGCACACTTTACCATGTACCCTGTGCCCATACTAATCTAGTATCTATTGCAAGACGAATCATTAATTATATTTTAAACTCGTTTTAAAAATCTTTCTAAAATAGGTTTTATGAAGTCTTTCTCGTAAAACAAATGACCCCATTCTTTATTCATGCTCTACCCAAGCTCTACCCCAGTCAAACCTAAAGTTTAGGGAAACCAAGTTATGTTTAACCGTATACCTTTTTCCGGACTTCATAAAAATTCTAACATTTTGCCGAAATCTTCGGTTTGCCGTCAGATCTTATTTCCGTTATATAAACTCTAATGAAAAAAGGGTAAATCTTTTATTTAGTTTTATTATTACAAGTATATTTACGCTTGTTAGTAGACGCCCTTTAAATTGTTTTATATCAGAAGTGTTTGGCGTTGGGATTGAAATTCTAGTTTTTAATTGAATTGATAACAAGGAGATAAAAAAGTGTTCATTTTATGTTTCCTGTAAGAAAACCGTTGCTCAGCAGGTTTTTATAATTAAAAATATATAACTAATTATGATGTAGGATTAATACCTTAAAGTTAAAATTTTAAAAAGTAAAGTCTTAAAGTTATAATTTTAAGTGATATCTAAAATGAAGCAGTGTAAATCGGGTCTGTAATATAGATCTTTGTTTGCTGACTGTATCCACTCTAAGTACTTACCGTTTGAGTTAGGAAAGGAACATTGATACTTGATACTACATTGGACTAGACGAACTACGCACTATATATCAAGAGGGACTGTCACTTCGTTTCTGGTTTTGGGGTTGGCTTGTTGATTCAACGTGGTTCCTTAAGCAGCAAATGTATATTTTGTTCCATCTTCAGGTTTCGCCCATAACTCTGACTATTAAGGATGAGCTTATTGGCAAAATTTAATAGCAAACCTGACGAGACTACAAAGTTTCGTAATAGTTTCGAACAGCGGAATGTTGTAATATATAAGTTCCTGTAATAAAATAATATTAAATTAAGTTTGAGCAGAGGGCCACCACTGCTTAATAAACATGTTTCAGTCAATGTTACGAACATCAAGGGACCAGAAAATGATTTATTTTCTTAGGTAAAAAGACGTTCCAATATTTATTAGAAATGCTTTTTATTTTTTATAAAAAGATTTAATTACTACACCTAAATATTTTTTTCAACAAAAATTTAAATCTATTTCTTAGTGAATTTTTTTCTTAGAAAATGATTTTAAGACATGACTCATTTGAATAACTAGAATATCTAATATAATTTGTGTGATGTCTGTCACATAAAGAATCGTTTTGCCTACTACATTGTAAAGTACCTAAGGATTTTCATATCAAAATGATACTACATAAGGTACTCCTTATGTAGGTTCATATAAATCTTTAACTGTTCAAGCAGTACGGCTATGGAGTGACTTGCCTATGGAGTTTTAAAACTACGATAAAAAAGCACTTCGTCTCCCTTTAAACATTATCATTATATTCTTTTTGTCCCTGTACGATATTTATTAATTAAATGTTCATATTTAGTTAAGTAGTTATGTACACTTTATGTACGGCAGCACATCAAGGCGGGTAGGCTACAATCTGCCAGATTACCTTATTAGATTTTCAACTTTATCTCTACAGCATTAAGGCTCAAGCTAGATTGGGAATATTTGGCAGTTTTACGTAGCTTGACCTGCTGTCGTCCGTTCATATTTATTTTATAATCTATGTAAATAGTAGACAACTGTAGACTACAACCTACATTACTTGTCTTCCCTTCCCCTTTGTATTACACTCAAAGTTTGTTTGTAAAAGATCGCTCGAGAGAGATCGAGAGAAATTTAAAAACAAACATTATTTGTGACATACAGTGACCATTTTAGACGAAAATAAAATAAAATATATAAAAAATAAATAAAAATAAAATATAATGGCGGGTAATCTCTAAAATAAAAGTGGCCACGACAATTGTACTTTCATGCCATCATCATCACCATCTCAGCGTATCATCCCGGTCGCATCCGCGGCTTTCGCGTTGGAGCCCGGGGTCCGCTTTCCTACTCATACGCCTCCATTTCGCACGATCACTTGCATCCCGTAGTGTGAGATTGTTGGCACGCATGTCATCTCTTACAACGTCAAGCCAACACTTCTTTGGTCTACCTCGCTTGTTCCGGCCCGGCGGAGGCGCCATGGCAAGACATTTGTTATCCACGAAACCTGCCGGGTTTACGTAAGACGTGACCGTACCAGCGCAGGCGACTCTCTTGCAGTTTGTCTGCTAAGTCACGGACACGGAGACTGCCACGGATGCGTGAATTTCTAATGCGGTCTTTCGCGTAACTCCACACAACCACCGCAGCATATTCATCTCCGTGACACGCAGCTCCTGCTTGTGTCGCTCAAGCACAGGCCACGCCTCACTGCCATACAGAAGGACATGTCTAATGATGGTCTTATAAACCTGTCCCTTAAGCTTAACTGGCAGGTGTCATTGGGGTCACAAATGACACCTGTCACCTCACGCCATTTTGCCCAAGCTGCAGAAATGCGTGCTTTAACGTCGCAATCAATGTCGCCGGACGCGTGGAGCACAGACCCCAAGTATAAAAATTGATCTGTGCACTCGACCGTGTCTCCGCCTTTAATTGTACTTTCGTGCATTCAAGCTAAAAGTAAATATCGTGTTGTTAATAGTTTCCTAAAATAGATTAAGCTTGCCTGAATCTATTTTTAGAAACATGAAATCGGGAATTTTCCACTCAAATAGGTAAATGACAATGAAACTTTCGTGCCACATTTAGTTGACTAATTGCTGGCAGCAATTTAAATAAAGTTTACAGATGAGTTACACTAACTTAAACAAAATTCGCTTAATGTGTGCACACCCACTTTAAGCTATTATGTCTGAGTAAGAAAGAATTAGGTGCTTAGGGGTGTGGAAGGAATGGTTTGGGAAATTGTCTCTCTCTGTTTGCTTGTCTCTGAAATCTTCTCAATCGCAAGGCGTGACGTCATCTTAAAAGAAAGAAACATCTGATTAATTTGAAATGACAAGATTTCTTACTTACTTTAGATTTATTAGGCACTAAGTATACATACATTATCTACGTCCTTCTTAAAACATATGAAAGCAAATAATAACATGACCCACTTGTAAAGTAGGTAGGTAAAGTTATCTAATATGTAAACGTGTTTAATCCCCGATTATCATATATGTTTACAAAAGCACGTACAATTTACATAGATACATACACTCAGGACCTCATAATAATTTCAACTCCCTCTATATAAAACCCCTGTGAGTACTTAGGTACTTTATTTTTAACCCATTTCAAAATCAGGAAGAGATTCTCTATTTAGATATTTCTTTTATATCTACACTAATATTATAAAAAGGAAAACTTTATTCGTTTGTTTGGTTGTAATGAATAGGCTCAAAGACTACTGGACATATTTCAAAAATTCTTTCACCATTCGAAAGCTACATTATCCACGAGTAACATAGGCTAAATTTTATTTTGGAAAAATATAGGATTCCGTAAGATATATGGGTTTTTTGAACACAAGCTGGAAAAATTAACTAGAAAAGTGATTTATCATACGTACGCTGCCTAAACTATAAAAGATAGAACCATAAAATGTTCTAATTAATTTTAGATGTTATAAATATCTACAAAAAAGTCCCCGACACACTGTACCTATCTATGTCAAGTGAGGCACAAAAACCATTTTTTCATTTAAATTCTTGAATTTTTTTTGGACTACATGTAAACGCATTTATTTTATTCATGCTACTAGCACAGTCTAAAAATCATACAGTCGTCCGACGAAGACGTCTAGACAGAGCAATCGTGCGGGGTGTGAGGGACGAGACGCGGGAAAGCACCACCCGAGCTGCGAACAAAACGATGTTCGTAGCTCGGTATCTATCATTAAGGGCTAACACGTGTTTGTTTTTTTATTTGTTTGTTTTATAATTTGATATGAGTGTCAATTTTGGGTATAAATGGGGTGCTTGTTACGAAAAAGCCATCCTTTTTTGACATCCAAAATCACGGACGTTCGAATCCAAGATCGAATCCAAGATGGCGGACGCCAATTCAAATGTATATTAATATGATATGGGTGTTAATTCCGAGGTCGATTGGGGTGCAGGTTACGAAAATGCCATCTAAATAACTTAAATCTGCCTCAAGTTGTTCCCTTAGTAAAAATAGCAAATTAATCTATAGGTACTAATATATAAAGCTGAAGACTTTGTTTGTTTGTTTGTTTGTGCGCGCTAATCTCAGGAACTACTGGTCCGATTTGAAAAATTCTTTTTGCGTTGGATAGCCCATTAATCCAGGAAGGCTATATAACATCCCGCTATGACCAATATGAGCACAGCAGTAACAAAAAATATTGCGAAAACGGGAGCTAACGCAGACGTACGTATTGCGTATTGCTTTCATTATTTTAACAGGCGCTTATTTTATATCAATAACATCACGCTGCGACCAATTGGAGCGGAGCATAACTAACGTCACGCGAACGAAGTCGCTGGCGGCTGCTAGTTAAATATAATACAGCTATCGATGTTGATCTGCAATAAATAAATAATTTCATAAATATTGTTTATTTGTGACAACCCTGGCCGATGCGTTACTGTCTGTAAGACGATGTCGGCATTTTACACGAGATCAACGCCTTTGATCTCGTGTAAAATGCCAACATCGTCTACCCCACCTACCTACTGTATGATTTTTATACTGTGGTACTAGCACAGTGAGACAGCCCCTGCCCCCGCGTCGTGCTGCCACAGGCGCGGGCGGGCGAGCTGTGCTTTGGCTAGATTTTTGTTGAGACAACCAAGTAACACGACGACGACCTCCGTGGCGCAGCGGTCAACACGCCTGTCTGCGACGTGGAGGCCCCGGGTTCGATCCCCGGCCAGGTCATGATGGAAAACGATCTTTTCTTGATTGGCCCGGGTCTTGGATGTTTATCTATATAATTGTATCTATTATAAATATAGTATCGTTGAGTTAGTATCCCATAACACAAGTTTCGAACTTACTTTGGGGCTAGCTCAATCTGTGCGATTTGTCCGTATATATTTATTTATTATTTATTTATTTAACATAACAAGCTCATAACTTTTTTTCATGATATCTTTTTGAAATTTTGTACATAGATCCTTTACTTAAAAATACTGGACACGTGTTTCGGATTTTGCATAAACAAAAAATAACGTCGTATAAATATTTGTTGTTCTATCCATATTTTGATTGCTCTTGTTCAACCAAACATCCCAAGATTTAATCGATCCCTAACAAAATCGCTAGGTATGTTTACTTTACGCAACTCGGTGTTAAGAAGCATTTCCAATGTTGTTCTTTCACGCAGTTTTCTTGAAACACGAGAACATTGTATGTCTACTCAAGTAGAAGTTTAATCAGTATAAGAAAACTTCCCGAATTACTAACATTTCGTTAGTGACTTAAGTTTGTAAGTACTTTAATAAAGTTAGACATAAGTTTTAAAGCTTTTAAATGTACTGTTAGACAAATTATTGGTTAAGCGAATTGATATTCAATTTGCCGTACTATAGCCTTTTAATTCAACTGTCAAGTCAAAGATTGACAGTTGCGATTTGAATTACGGCTAATTTAAGTTGGGTAGTCAATTGGATTAGAAATTGATTTCCCCTGAATTACGTAAAGAAAGGTTTCATATTTTACTAATATCTCGCGGTATCCTGGTATACTTGAATTCTTGTAAGTAACTATAATAATAATCATTTATTTTATTTAATGACAACAATGATCCAATGGTTACTAACTTATCTACTAGGGGTTAGTGACACTTAAAAACGAATCATGACTGCCGCACAAGCAATGGTAACCAGTACCTAAGCACCGGCGCATCGTACTTGTCGGCCATGGTTTGTAGGATGCTGTTAGCGCTGGCCCTAGTTTTACCTAGCAACGCGGCCGCCTTCTTCCCCATGATGGCATGAAAGTCATCAACCCGAATAAGATCATGTCAAAATTTTATTTTAGTTATTCATTTTATTTCTGTAAAGTAAAATAAACAAAAGTTTATTGTTATTGGTTGATCTAGCAAGCAAAAAGCTGTTAGAGAAGGTGATTGCAATTGCTATGATACGAATTATTTCAAGCACAGAGATATACATATGGATGATTTCAAACGCAGAGGGTGTGATATAATATGAATATTGTTTGAATCCCCCGGTGAATGACTTTTCAATAACTAGACATAGCTGTATTTTTATAAGTACTTTTTAGAACCAACAGGTCTATGGATACTTCAACGACTTGAATAGAAACTCTAAGCGGTCTAGCTACTGTAGTCTGATCAGTCTGATCTGTCAGTAGATCTGAGCCTGAATAAATTCAAATCCTTCATTAAACGTAAGTTGTGTCAGAAAGCATTTTATAGTGTGAAGGATTATGTTTAGGACAAAAAGGCTTGGGCTTGAGCTGCGTCCGATTATATACACTGATTGTTCTCTGATTTTTCCTCTTGTAGTTTTAACATGTAATTGTTTATGTTATTAATTCAAAGCCTGTATTACACACTATGTAGCCAAGCATATTGTACGTTACGGAATTGTATCGCTGATAGAGGTGTTCGGCACTTGTACAGCTGCACAGGAGCTAAACTTAGTATTCGGAAACACTGTTGGAGCTGCTGAACCTTGGACAAAACTATCTTAGCATTGTGTAGATTCAATTTCTTAGTATTGTATAATTGCATGGCAAACGTGTGAGCACAATGTACGAATGTGCTGTAAGGCATTTTTTTGTTGGGTTAGTCTTTTTTATTGACTTGATAGTGCTCTGGCTGTTGAGAGTATGTCATGCTCACTCAAATGTCTCGCTGATGGTGGCGTGTGTGTTGGGTCATTAGGTTCCCTTCAGTATGGTTGAGCTGAATGATGCTGATCCATTCGTCATATTCGTGAACGGACGCCGTCGGAGGGGACTGGTCATCTCTTAGCTGCCACGGCGTATTTTAATTTCTGAATTGATTTTTGTGTGTTTTCCATAATGGACGCTCTCGGCGTACAATTTATTTCTACATCGTTCTCACACGGTTGATTTCAACATGAATGATGTAATCAAATATTTGTAAATTTAGCTTGAAAATATAAAAAGAGTGTCCATGGTGTTTCTTGCCCGTTCTTCTCCATAGGTACCTACTCTTTGGAATGGGCGACTAGCTTCATCTTATTGACTGACCGACCTTCTGACAATTCAAAAGTGCCTGTAACTGGTTTATTTGAAATAAATGCTTTGATTTTGATTTAGTATTTTAACTAGTACTAATAATTACCAAACTACCACAAAATTAATAATTTTATTTACCAAATATAAAAAGCGACGCAAGATTCCCGAGAATATCTTAACAAGTAAAAAAAAAATATGATCTATAACATTAGTCAACGTATGTAAGTAAAAAATATGATATGTGGCTACTCAAATTTCACGAGCTAAACCACACACAGATTTTTTTTATAAGGTTGAATTCAAACCAAGTTTATATTTCAGACGATGATTCTGAGAGATAGCCTAATGTAGTTTACTTAGCTCAATCACCAGCCTACAACTTTCTCATTGCTAGGTCACAACCTCGTAATCCAGCACGTCCGCCCATGGTATTGGAACCAGTTTAATGCATAATTATAAAAACTTCATTCATACTACACCAGCATTAAGCTTCAAGGTCTAAAAAAATACTCAATTTCATATTAACATAGAAAAAAAAACCGGCCAAATGCGAGTCGGACTCGCACACCGAGGGTTCCGCCGTACAAACGTAGCGGTTTACAATTTATGACGTACTAGCTTTCCGCCAGCGGCTTCGCACGCCTGGAGTTCGGTTATATCGCGCTGTTTAAATTCCCCTCGGGAACATCAAATTATTCCGGGATAAAAGGTAGCTAATGTTCTTTCTCAGGGTCTAAAGATTGTATGTGCCAAACTTCATAAAAATCGGTTGAGAGGTTTAGGCGGGAAAGCGTAACAGACAGACAGAGTTACTTCCGCATTTATAATACTAGCATTGATTTAGAATTTTTCACAGTTTAGAGGCAATTAGATTTAAGAAGTGTTTGATATGAATTTCAACTTTAATATCTCTACGCGTTCATGTGAAAAAGGGTAGGTAGTAAGTTTATAATTATTAAAAAAATATTTTATGTCATGTAAGCAAAAATAATATTTTAATATTTTATGTAACTTCAAATTTATCATTTTCACAATTTCTCCTTTATCTGTCTGTACTATAATAATATAACGTTGCTTCGTGCCGAATTTCAAGATTCTGAGTTCACGGGAAGTACCTTGTAGGTTTTGATTCCCGTGTGACGGAAATTCGTCTAAGGTGTCGGTATAAACTGCTGTATCTTTTGATCGCTTTAACTTAGAAGTTTGATTTTTTCACTGCTTAAAGGGACAATAGACCTAGGTATTTGGTATAAAAAATTTCAACTTGATACCTTTATCAGTTCGTGAGAAATAAGGTAGTAAGTTTCATTTTATTAAAATATGTTTATTATATTATATAACTAAAAAAATGTGATTTTCGCAATTTTTCCTCTATTTGCATTATATGAGAATCCTTCATGCCAAATTTCAAGATTCTGAGTTTACAGAAAGTATCCTGTAGGTTTTGATTCCTTTGCGAGTGTCGAAAATTTGTTGAAAATATCGACATATCGGCTGTATCTTTTGATTGGCTTGGCTTAGAAGTTTGATATTTTCACAGCTTAAAGGGACAATAGACCCAAGTATTTCATGTGAATTTCAGCTTGATACGTCCACGCGTTCCTGTGATAAAGGGTCTTGACAGACAGACAGACAGACAGACAGACGGACAACAAAGTGATCCTATAAGGGTTCCGTTTTTTCCTTTTGATGTACGGAACCCTAAAAATAGTCCAACTTCTATACTGAGGGCATTGGCATAATCTACCGAAGAGCTTAAATTTACCTTGAAAGAAGCCATTGCATATTACGAAATGCTTTGAAAGCGTTTTCCATTTGCCTCTTCACCTGAACTCACAATCGTTGGCTGACTTCAATGTGAACGAAGCCTTGTGATAAAGCGGTAAAACAAAAGAGTATTGTATTTCACCACAAGTACTGCGGTGGTAAGTGGTTGTGTTTTAGCCACATAAGTAGATATCGAGTTCTTGGATTTTTTTTTGTCGATATAATAAAAATCAAGTAGAGGTCGTCTGATTTTCGAGTTGTATAGTAAAGTGCCTACAGTGCGGCTGTCGAGTTAATGTTCACCTCTGTCAATATAATATAAAAGGAGATGAATTTACGAATTTTTGTCGCTTAGATATGATTGCCTTTCAAGCGTCGATATCAGATCGTTTTTTGCGGCCACAACTGTATTTGCTTTTACCATCTTTGGGTTAGTTTGCATGCCGGAAACATCGTTAAAAGTTAAAAGGATTTTTTTTTACGCCATAACCTAGTGTTAATACTAGTGTAAAAACCAGGCCCGGGTCGACTGCGCGTTATAATTCACGCGCGCCTCATAGAGATGTCAGCACATCGTGACGGGGTCCACGAAGATAGATGCCTGCCAGGGCTGAGGGTTTCTCCAAAGAGGAACACTGGCGGGTTTCAGTCAGTTAAGCTCTGACACCTTCAGTTCGTAGCTTTCACTCCGCCTAGAGAGAGAGAGAGAGAGATCATTAAAATTATGATTGCTCATAAGTAAAAAAAAAGATCCGGCTCAAATTTTGTCAGGCCACAATCAGTGTAGGGTTTTGTAGTTTCCCTTTCGTCACAAAAAGAGTCCACACTTACGAGTTAAAGAAATGTTCCATTTGTTACATTGAGTTGACAAAGTACGGAATCCTAAATATGGGCACACGAAGGACGGCTACAACTAAAGAAAGAGTTATGGATTCCAATTAAATAGGGAAAGTTAAAAAAAAAATGTCATTTGATTCCCTCCACGAGAGTGGAAAGGGGTTGTAAGAACTCAAGTGTTGTTAGTAAGAAGTCAAGTGGCACGGCGACACCAAATTTCTATCACTTGTCATCCGTCGACAGTAGATTTCATAAATAGATCTCTCGACCAGCACTTTAAGGGGTAAAATTATATCTGAATAGAGGGCATGACGCCGTTGGTCCCTCGTAATGAATCAACTGACGTCAAAAATCGTAAATCTATGTAATGGATACGATACCATAGAAACGGTAAAAGCTGATTAAATTGCCGATATAACAATGATTTAATGGAATTTTCAGCTTTAACTCTCTCAAAAAACAAACAGGAAATTGGCTATTTGCCAGATATTTCCACTGTGATAAAACACGTTTGAACACAAATGTGAAACGAGAGTGCATTGGATATATATATTTTATCAGTTGTAGAGTAAATGGCGTGTATGTGTGCGTAATTACTTTGTAAACAATAATCGATATTCATAAGTAACTGTAAAGCGCAGTGTACACAAAGACAAAAATATAATCCCGACGCATGTTCATTGTTTCACTCTTTATTTTTAATGCTCATGATACAGGATAAAAAGTAGCCTATATTTTTCTCCTGTCCAAATCTTGTTCTACCCATTTACCATACAAATTCTTTCAGCCGTTTTACCGTAGAATAGTAATACTATTTATTTTAATTTTGTATAAAGTTCTCCTATTATGAACAACAAAAAATAAACACATGCGTGATGCAATGACCACGGTAAATACATTTTTTTTTTAAATATTAATACTGCATACGGTAAATAGATTCATTTTTATCTACATATATAGACACTGTATTTCATACTACGTATATGTTTTTCCTCTATACTACGCTTTAGGACATTAGAATCTTAATTAAACTATATTGTAGTCGTTCCTGACATTATAGTATAGAACCGTTAAAGCCTCACAATAGTAACAGTTGATGAAGGATTGAATCCATTTTAGTAACACGAATAGCGCTCGTTTAGAATTCTATGATGTTTTCACGATAATCAGCTAATCAATAGTGTATAAATCTGGTCGTGAAAAGTTAGTTAAAGTGAGCTTAGATTGAGCTGTCCCAGCATTATTTGAATAATCCTCACTGCATGGTCACTTGCATCTTAATTTTCACATTGGTTACAGAATACCACTTATAAAACTTAACTTCATATTATACTACACACATCAAAAGTGTCTAGGGATCAAGCATTTTTATGCGGATTTCTTGAGATTGAGATGTGGCTTTGTAATAAATTTATGATTTTATAAATTTATATGGATCCTTTTTGGTGCATTTCATAATTTGAATCAGGAACTGTGAATCAAATTCGAGTAAAAGATGAAAATCAGCTGTCAATATTTTCCCTATAAAAACATACAACGCATTGAAGACATTATTAGTGCTACTGTTTCCCTACTACTGATTAAAACCAACGTTATTATGGAGCGGCGACGTCATTTAAGCAGGGAAGAAATGCTCAGAGCCGTGGGAATGATAGAAGCTGGTTCCCGGCAACGTACTGTGGCTTTAGCTCTGAATACAAGTCAGAGTGTTATCAGTCGACTTTGGACACGTTACCGAAGCACTGGTACCGTGGCTGAGCGCCATGGAGGACGGTATCGCTGCACCACACGGAGACAAGACCGATACATTCAAATCTTAACTCGAAGAGCTCCAACAGTAACCGCCATGATGTTAGCCGTGAGGCTTCATCACTCTTCAGGGAACTTAATTAGCGACCAAACAGTCAGAAACCGCTTGCATGAAGTGAACCTTCATTCCTGAAGACCGCTACGGGTACCACCTATAGCAATGCACAATCGTAGGATTCGATATCAATGGGCTCTTGAACACAGAAATTGGGCAGAAGAACAATGGCGTTTCGTGTGTTTTTCTGATGAGTCTCGTTTTGGTATGAGACCGGATACAAGACGTATACGACACTGGAGAACCCCTGGACGCCAACAGCGATTAAAATCCTGCCAGGAAGTCCATCCTTATAGTGGTGGAACCATCATGGTATGGGCGGGTATTTGGATCGGCGGAAGAACTGAGTTGATTTGGATCAGAGGCAACTTCAACGCTCAAATTTATGCTGAAACGATTGTATCAGACGTCATCGTTCCTCTACAAGTGCAAACCGGTCCCTTATTTCAGTTAATGCATGATAATGCACGACCGCACACCGCAAGAGTTGTAAGACAGACTCTCGCCGCAGCTAACATCAATGTCCTGCCCTGGCCTGCCCAGTCGCCAGACTTGAACCCGATTGAGCATGCATGGGATATGCTACAGAGAAGAGCTCTGCCGAATATGGAGGGTATCCAGTCGCAAGAAGACCTTTTTTTGTTGCTGCAACGAACATGGGCGGCCATTCCACAGCGTGATTTGGATGAACTCATTTTGAGTATGCCAAACCGATGTTCCTGTGTTGTTAGTGTTCGCGGTAGAAACACGGATTATTAATTGTTTAAGTTACCCAATAAAATTTTAGAGAAAACTGTTATTTCAGTCTTTTTTTCGAACTTTTGTGCTAGTGGTTCAAATGTCAAATATCCCTTTATTAGGAAAATGGCAAATTTCTTTATTAATGCAAAGGTGACTTGGTTTATCGTTACTGTGACAAACGAAAACACTTTATTTGATGAATCCTTAAAGAAAATTTTAATTAATATCAATCAGGAGAAAAGTTATTGCAAAAATATATGTTGATCCCTAGACACTTTTGATGTGTGTAGATCAAGTTTAATGGTGTATATATTATGATCACTACATAGTAAAAAACAAAGACGCTTTCTCTTTCCCTATGTCCACTTGTATGATTAAATCTTTAAAACTACGCAACGGATTTTGATGCTTTTTTTTAATAGATAGAGTGATTAAATAGGAAGGTTCATATATACAATAACATTAATTGAATAGTGGAGAAATACTATTATTTTTGAGGTTTTTAATGTGATGTCATAAATAATTACATTTTTTCAGCGTTTGCAGTGATATTATACAATACAGCATTAATACTTATCCAATTCACCTTAAATACATTGTTGATTTAATATAGATCTATATCGTCCTTTACAGCATATGATTTAAATAAATATTTTCAAAGATATTACAGATTTAAAAACAGCAAGGAGTCGCGTTTGCGGCGGTACCGACCGGCCTGGGCGGCGGATGCGGCGGGCCTCTATGTTTTTTACAAAACGTTCATAGTTTGTTTCTGTAGTGTAATTAGTATGAGCATTGCACCCGTGCCAAGCCGAGGTTTGTCGCTAGTACCTATACAAATAAATTAGGGATGGAAGAAGTACACTCTAACCACCACAACCATATAAAGATTTGATCTTAGGTTATTTTAAATGTGCTGACGAAGCACCTATACTAACTTCATCCCTGCAAATTATGTCGATAACTCCGGATCTTTTCCGAATAATTTTATTCCTGATTTTATTATTCGAAGGATCATGGTGTGCATAGAGACAAAAGTATTCGTTTTTATGCTATTTTTGTCTATTACTATTTTACAAATTGTTGTTATGCAGAAGAAATATAATTATAGCAAATATGGTATTCTAAAGTATGGCTTGCTATGCTATAGCTTATAAATTTAAAATGTATAAACTACAAAATGGTAAAAATGCCAAGATATCACTCTCTGAAATAAATAATTCAATATACATATGTGGTCGTGTTTCAATATGTAATTTAAATAGATATGGGTATATTTTGGAGAAGAAACAAATAATGAGTTTCAGTCATTCTAACGGATTATAGCATGAATAGCGTTTCACTATAAAGTCTAGATATAATCCTGAACCGCACTTTGCTTTTAAATAGGAAGATTTTGCTAAAATAACAGTTTGCTTCCCTTAGCTCTTGAAAAGGTATCACGATTAAAGAATCTGATTCTTAGCTTCCACCCTTTAAATGAATATTTCGGTTTGTGATTTTTAGAAGCTTTTTAAATATATATCGTGGAAATTTAATTACATTTCTTATAGTCAGATGTAATCGTCGTGTAGAAGGCGTCGCATACCGTCGCTTTGTTAACTTCAAGGCAAGAAGTAATTGCGGTATTATGAGTGCGAAATAATTGATCCGTGTGTAGTCTAACCCGCCGTATAAATATATGTATGTTTAGGTTAAGGTATTTATGTATGGGCCTGCGTCGCCTGAAATAAACAAATAAATAAATATAATATTATATGACTTAATAGATATTAATTGAATCAGGAAGAGGCAAATTTACTTTGGACACTGATGGGCGGGCACTCAGGGAGTAGTTAAAAGTGGGCACAGCAAAACACAATCGTTCGATACAGCATCTAATTCGAAGAGAACGGCTACAATATTTTGGATACTTAAATATAAAATAAACAACTTAACTATCCAAAATAACATACATTTCAATCCACAGCACACATAGCACGTTAGGGAGACAGATAATTAGCTCGAAATCTAGAGGATAAAATCAGGAACGAAATTACCCGGATAAGAGCCGGAGTTACTGACATAGCTAGTAGAGTAAGCAAACTTAAGTGGTAATGGGACGGTTGTTTTTATCGAAGGACAAAATCAGTGGAGCATCGTATTCGTAACACAATACCTACTGTACTTCAAAACAAAGATAGCTAACGTGATTAAAAAGGTTGCCCAACTGAAATGGGACTGAGTAGAAAATATCTGTCGATAAACTGTAATTTACATAACACGAAATTGGTGACCTAAAACAGGGAGGCGCGGTCGCGGCAAACTATATAGGAAATGTCGGGACAACCCAGAGAGATTCCATTACAACTGGAAGAAGGACGCGCGAGTTTACGTAAGATGGAAGGGGTAGATGATGATATCGAAGTTTCGCCAAAATCAGCAGTTAGAGTGATAAAGCGGACCCCAGATTCCAAAGCCGAAAAAGCTTCGGATGCGAGTGGGATTAACGCTGAGATGATGATGATGGAAGGGGTAGATGATGACTTTAGTCCAGAAGTTAAAATATAATGTACATACATTACACTCACGCTTATTATTAGTACTCACACTTATTCTGATTCATTACTACAGGTCAAAATACGCATTTCGGTACTATTGAGCGCGGTTCTCATTATTTTCCATTAAGCCAGGACTCATTATTCATCCACAATTATCTCAGAGACACAGCTCTCAACTTAAACGCTAAGTTTCGACGACAGTATAACTTACGATGACATTGTTACAACAACATTTACAATATTATGATAGTTTTAGACAGTGATGTTGATTATGTCACCATGATAACCTTTTCTTTGAAATCATTGATAGTTTGTTATTCTTTCAGCTCATTTGTTATCTAAACTCCTTAAAATTTAATATAATTATAATTAATTATATTAAATTTTAAGGAGTTGTAATAATCGTGCCACTGAAATTATTCAGTGAGATTCAGTGAGATTTTCAATTTTCAAATTTCGCCTTAAAGACTTTCTACGAGGCTTCCTGGTAAATCCACGCATAGCTGTGGGCAGTTGAGGTGTGGCTTCCGATCAAGCAGGTACTAATAAAAAAGCCTGCAAAATATACTGTCTCCAGAGCCTCCTTCGGTCGTCTCGATTGTCCTGAGGCCTCTCAAGTAATTACTGCGGTAGTCCATACTCTTCTGCGGCCGTTACGTTTGTCCATTGGCCTCCGAGAGAGGCTATTGATTACCTCATCTCTACCCTTTTTTTGCGATGGGAAGTCATCATATTATAATTTTTCCTGCTCTGGGCGGAGCGGAAGGGCGTGTCAGACTTTTACTGACTAAAACCTACCCGTGTTTCTTCACTTGCCTGTGCCTGTGCCAGCCAGGGCCACGGTTTCTTTTTTAACCAACCCCCAACCCTGACCCAGGTGGCATCGGTTTTCGTGAACCCCGGCACGATGAGCTGACATCTCTTTGAGGCGCGCGCCGTTGACTCGGGCCTGGTCCTTACCGAGCGGCGAGCTGCCCACTGCTCACCACCCGCAGGCCCACGCCTACGGTGGCTGGGAGTACGATGTCATCTCCCGACCAGGGCGTCTCTTGCGGCGGCTAGTGGCATGAGGGCGCTGGGCTTCGTCTATGGCTCGGCCGAGATAGGATTTTTGTTTTCGGCCGAGAAAGATATAGGATTTTTGTTGAAAGCGAGAATAAAATAATACCTTGGCCGAGATCTATCGTGGCTGGAGAGGCACGATAGATCTCGACCGGTTCGGTGCGGCGCGGTGGAGCGGTGTCTCCACACCGCTTGCTAACTGTGCCTACATGTCCCACGTTGGCCCATGCATTATCCCCTACTCCTCGCGTTCTTTCCGCACTGATCATGGAAGCTTACCCAAACTGTGATATATTCGCATTCGATAATTCTGTTTTATTTTATTTCCATTTATACTGTTACTCTGATTTGTCTTTATTTTTTATTTTTCTTTTGTTTATGTTTTCATTTGAATTTTCATGAATTTTCTTATTTGAATTTTATGATGTATTATTTGTGTTATTTAATTTTGTATTGTTAAGTGTTATTGGCATATGGTAAAACATCTTGTGGATACCTGGGCTTTTAAGTCTGAAATCGCCAACCCGCATTGAGCAAGCGTTGTGATTACGCTTAACCCTTCTCTGTATGAGAGGAGACCTGTGCCCAGCAGTGGGACGATAAAAAGGTTGTTGATGATTGGCGTATGGAAGCCAAGAACACACAAAGCGTATCAAAAAAAAATCATCAATACTTATAAATATGACCATTCCCTTGTAGTTTTGGTTCTCTAAGAAAGCGACTTACAGTCTCGGTCATGACCTTCTCGGTCATGACCGAGACCGGTTATAAATAGCCGAGAACCGAGACGAATTTCTCGGTTGGATTTGTAGCCGAGACAGAGACTGAAACCGAGATCTTGGTCGACCCTTACTGATGTTGTTTCTACCCTCTTAAGGCCTCACGTTAGGCTGTTGCTGCAGCCATCTGTACCCTTCTGCGGTCTCCGAGGGAGACCATTGCTGTCGCCATCACTTAGAGTTTAAGTTGAAGGCTGTGTGTGTACATTACGTTACAGAGTAGAACAGTATAGTCTAAAATAAAATAATATGGCAGGGGTGCCTGGTTCATCTTTTATAGGTCTGTTAATTTCAACTACTAAACATAGTTCTCTTAATGAGCAGTTTAATGATCTGGCCAAATTGAATCTCGCGTAGGATGCGAAACAATGTTCGCTCGCATCGATTATCGTGTAGGCGTTTAAACATTAAAACAATCGAAACACGCAGGCGTATCTCACTTCTCGTGTGGGATTCGACAAGTGTGGCCAGAGCTTAACTTACTTAAGGGAAGTTCAGAGAAGTTACTACACGTGTAACTTACACGGTTTGAAAGTTGATCGATTACTGTGTTCAATAAAAAGAGATCGATTTTCGAATATTTCATAATGTAACAAACTTCAATTTCATAAATTCTCTCTTCACAAGCAAAGGCTTTAACATTGAACTCGTGGAATTTAATTTACTAACTATATAAAAATGCTGATAAACTTGCCGTATTTTCCAAGAATATTACTTTGCATGAATGAACATCGGAATGTGAGAGGTAGAAAGTGGATAAGACCAGTTACTGTCAAATAAATTCCTTTTACAAGATGTTTTTTTTTATTGAAGCCAAAGATAATATAATATATTGTATATCAATTAGGTACATAATTTTTTAACATGATAGGAGTTTGTCTAGAGAACAGAGTTGTTGTTGCATAAAAAATAAATTCAAATTCAAATTAATCAAAAGATGACACGATTGGCGTGTTGGATCGACTGCTGCGCTGCGTGTCGTGGGTTCTGCATCCCGCACGAAACAAATATTTCTATAGCCCACAGGTAGTTTTACCGAGTCTGGGTGTTTGTGGATGTGACTTTAAATGTTTGTGAACGTTCCCATGATAAGGAGTAATTCCTAGTAGTACCCCTAAAAAAAAAAATATCAAAAGAAATATCGTATTTTTCGACCCTGGCACAAAGGCAAGTGAAGAATCACGGGTGGCTTTCAGTCAGTAAATGTCTGACACGCCCTTCCGCTCCGCCCAGAGCGGGAGAGATCATTCGATGATTAAAGATCGATATATACTATCAAAACTCAACGCGATGTGTTGTGTCGACACCCGACGCTCGCCGTGCACATAGGCATCACGCTACACGATGCTACAACACGTATCGTGTAGTGTAGTCTGTCACGAAACGCTGAAGTGTATTGACGTGTCACGTGGCCATGGATTCGATTCTGCTTAAAGACGAGCTAGATGAAGATTTTCAAGAAGATTTAATGCAGATTTTGGGGATATATTTTGGACAGAAACAGTTAATAAAAAAGACGTACTCATATTATATAACAATGAGTACCCCCTCTCCCGACAACACGCTGATCCAAATCGGTTGGATGTTGCGGCGTGTGGTCACATAGCATGTTGCCTATGCGCTTCGGGCCATATTTACCCTAGATTACTAAACTATCGTAAAAATTACGACGGCAAATCATGATTCCTGGAGAAAACAAAGTATGCGTCGGTCTAGCGTCCCCTGCTTCACTGTACCTTCTTAATTACGTCAATCAGTGTGCCACGAGCTGTTATTGTCTTCGGAAGTGATTTGTGTATAGAGTTATACCAAGTGTGTCGTAAAATTTACGAAAGTTTAGTGTTTGCGTGACTTATAAGTAAAGGTAAGTATACTTGTATTCATCACTTTTTAGAAAGATTTTGAATTAATTATTGCATATTTTGTTTATATATGTATATTGTTTTAAGTTGTTAGAGATGATGACATTTGTAAGTTATTGGAGGCGGCTGAAGATGACGATCAGAGCGCAAGCAGCAAGAGATACTGAGTGAGTTGGAAGATAACTTATAAGTGGAAGAGCATCAGATGACTAACAGTGGTAATGAAGAAGAAAACATAATTATGTCAGTAAAATAAGTAAATCCAGTCGTGACTTTGTTTTGGAAATAGTCGATGTTCTTATAGAACCTCATCTAAGAGAGAAAATAAATGCTCCATCATTGCGGCAAGATATCAAAGAACTCATAAAAGGTATCTTAGGTATTGATGCTACTTCTGAATCTGCAATTATGCAAAAATCAAATTCTAGAAAAATATGTGCCTTGTGTCCGTCTAAAGCTAGAAAAATAAGGACTAACATTTGTATGAAATGCAAAAGAGCCATATGTAGGGTGCACAATATAAATGTGTCCAAATTGTGTAGAGTAAAAAAAAAACTATTGTCATTATTATAATATGATCTCTGAAAGGCAAAGAATGTTATTGTAATTTCTAAAATAATTAAAAATAAAAATAAAATAATAAATTAATAATTAATAATTATTTATTCTGATTTATTTGGATGTCGTACTATTTACGAATGTTTAGTAACAACGTCACTTGCAAGGCAGTTTAGTAATCTAGGGTTAAATATATGGAATTGATACGTACTGATATGCGTCGGGTGGCGTGGCATCGTGTCACGTTTTGTTACTATGTTTCGACCTTAAGGCGGCTCCAGGGGAAAAACACACCGCAGGTCGTTTTTATGTAGTTTTTCGGAGCTATCTAATCTTTATCCAAAAGAAATAGCAACTTATTAAAAATACATAAATTTTCTCCATAATCTTGGCTCCAAAATTGTAGATTTTTTTTTTTACTAAGCATAATGTTTAAATAATTCTTTCACAACGAAACCTCTGACAAGAGAAATAATTATCAAAAACGTGCATCTCCTCAAAAAGTAAGCATTATTTAGATTGCGTTCTTACACTAATGGATAGGCAATTTCATGACGAACATTATTGTAGAAATATTTTTTTAAAATGACCAAAACAAAAATTTTATTCAACAATCTGAGCGTATTCCCCATCATTTCTCTTGCCCGAGCTATTGAGATTCAGTATGCCACAAGCTCTCGAAGGGGGAACCCGTGTCGTTCGTCATCGCGCGGTCCGCTAGCATAGCGGTCGGCGCGTGAGCGAGAAGGCATCTGCTTGCTCGCTCACGCACCGCATGTCGCATAGAGTATAATACTATCATAAAGTGTCTCCGTTATTTATGTTCATTTTGGTGTTCGTTTTTTTAACTGATTTCAAAAGGGAGGAGGTTATATGTTTTTTATGTTTGTTTGCGGACAACTTTACTATAATATAAATAATAGGGTATTTGAGTAAAAAACTAATTAGTCCGTCATTCAGATTATAGAAAAATATTGGATAGGTTTATTATATACGTTTTACATTTCGTATATTTTGTTTTATCAAATCCATAAAAATTGACAAATATAATAGGCATCAAAGATCAGGAGTGGTGGCTGGTGACGTCACTGGCCGCTAAAAAGTGTAGCGTGCAGTGACGTCACATGAGTTTTCAAAGCACTGTGTCGTCTTCATTTTTTGTTTATATGAAAAAAGAAAAAAATGTGTCTAGTATTGTTTGGGTAGGCCCCCGACAAGGTGGACCGACGACCTGGTGAAGGTCGCGGGAAACCGCTGGATGCGGGAGACGCAGGACCGGTCGTCGTGGAGAACCTTGGAGGAGGCCTATATCCAGCAGTGGACGTATTTCGGCTAAAATGATGATGAGTATTTTTTGGAAATCTGACTGACGGACTAATTAGGTTTTTTTAGTCAAATACCCTATTGCATAAGTTGATAAAAAATGCTATGCAATAGCTTTACCGCGGCAGTTCCCGAGTGCCACATGTTTTTATTTTTTAATTAGAAAGATTATATCTTCAAGGTAGTCTCATGTTAAGGAAATTAGGGCCTGATGATGGAAGACTAAGGAAACCTAGGAGAAATTTAAAAAATCATAGGGGCGCCTAGGGCATTTCTATGTTTTTTTCATTAAGTGTTTTAACGCACTACAATTTAGTAGGTAAATTTCGGAGTTGATGATGGAGCCGGGAGATAGCCGAGGGATCTCCTTAACGATTCATCAGCTGCCTCGTGTTTGTGCTTAATAAATTTATATTGATAAGAACTTTACACCTAAATGAGTTGTGATTGTCATTAAAGCTCTGATGATGAAGACAAAGGCCAGTTAAGCGAACTCCTCAAAGGTTTACAATAGTTACCTTGTGTTTGGACTTAATTCATTTATATTGATGAAAACTTTACACCCATATAGGTTTAAATGAAGGTCTGCAATAGATCTGATGATCAGCGTCCAGTCTGACCGGATATTGTATTAGTCAGATGTTTATTATTTTTCTGCAAAAGGAAGCTTTGTGTAAATAATATTATAGTATATGTATTTGTTTTTTTTATACGATAGTTTTATTTTTTACAATTTACGTATTTGTTTTATTAAACGAGAATAATAATATAATTTCAGTCTTGCCTGAGCCCAAAAAAAAACATCAAATCTTTTTTTATGTAGGTTTCCTGTCTGCAGAAATTTATTTGACCCTGATTACGTTTTCCCTTAAAATAATAAATAATGATAAATTAATCTTTATTATATTATTTTTCTATCCCTTTGACCATCTGACTTAGCTAACTTTCAATCTACAAAACTTCAACCTCCAGCAACAACAATTAAATATGTTATGACTGTAACTTCAGGGAAGTTACAGTCATAACATATTTAATTGTTAAGGTCTAATCAGTACAAATTAAGTAAGCCCAAACATATGACAGTTGCTTCCGATGTATATTCCCTTGATTCTCTGTCATCTCCATCATCAGGTCAGCCCCAAATCTTCACGGTTTTATAGTATCATCCGATATAAATACGAGTATCAGGTTTTCAACCGAAGCGTGCCTACAATTTTCGATAATTGGCCTAAATTTCTTAGAATTTCCATTATCGACACTGACGTGGTAACAATGAGATTACATAGGCGGCATACTCTTTCATATAAAAAAAGAATGGTCAAAATCGGTTCATTAACGATAAAGTTATCAGCGAGCACACATAAATCGAATTGAGACTTTTGGGAAGTCGGTTAAAAAATAAAATACACAAAATTTTTATTATGAAGTATCGTCAACATTTGTTTCAGTCTATAATAACCAAAAGTATTTGGGCGCACCAATAAACAAAAATAAAAGTGCCATGTCTGTTACTTCTCTGGTTGAATGAATTGATGAATTGATTGTTAGATGAATTTAACTTGTATTTGTAAGTACTTCGTCCGCCAGACGGCGCTAGTAATATTTTGCGAAGTATTGTAGAAGTGGGGCGCGGTGAAGAGGGAGCAAATGCTCGAGGTCATTTGGTGAGGGTACGACCTTAATGGTACGTAAGTGTACAAATACGTTGTGCTAGTGTGTGTGAAGCACAAAATACACACGCATTCACACACACACTCTTCCTACCTTGCCACTTAGCGTATTTGTACAGTACACTTTGGTAATCAAAACCAAAAATATACAGAGTTAATAAATAAAATAAATTTTTAATTGGACGTCCGAAAAAGTTGAAAAGCTGTTGACAAACTGATTACCTAAAAAGTTTTCTTTGTTGACTTTACGAAGAAAACATTTTCTATACACCTTTTTATGCTGTTGTTAACAATTTTGTCGATACGAAAAGAAGAACATATTTTTTTATAAAAAAAAGTTATATGTCCTTAAAATGCTAAGGTAGTTTCACAAAAAAAAGCACATTGTTTGAATGAAGCTATGCTTTTTTAGTTTAGTTACAATTTATAATGCTTGCATTTGATTGCATATTAACCAATATTTGTGTCACTAAGCTTGCATTCATAGTTTCCGAAACTTTCAAGTACATATCTATATGGTTTCTCGAGTGTATTTCAAATACTTAAACATGAAGACCTGTAAAGTTAATTAATACGAGTAATAAAACAATAGTGTTGCCATTTCCTATGTTCGCAACTGTGTGTCGAAACCTTGTGCTTAATGGCACCATAAGACAGTTAATAGCCATTTTCACACAATAACTTGATGGTTATCTCATAAGCTATACCAGATAAACAACATATAGATGATACTTTCATGATCTCCATACATATTGTACCTAATCGTTTTCGGTAAATAAACTTTCCGCCTTTAATTAAAGGCTTAAATGTGTTTATTTATCACTACATATTATAAAACTAGGTCACGTTCTCTTTCCCTGTGTCCCTTTGTATGATTAAATATTTAAAACTCCGAAACGGATTTTGATGCGGTTTTGTTTAATAGATAGAGTGATTAGAGAGAAAGGTTTATATGTATAATAACATCCATTAAATAGTGGAGAAATACTATTATTTCTAAGGTTTCTAATGTGATGTCTTAAATAATTACATTTTTCCGCGTTTGCAGTGAAACGCAGCCTTAACATTTTTTTTAAGACAAATACCGGACAATTTTCGAAGCGATTTTAACCAATACAGCATTAATACTTATCCAATTTAATACCTTAATTAAATTGCTGATTTAATGTAGATCTATATTAACCTTTAAATGAATATCTTTGAAGATATTACAGATTTAAAAATTGCGGGCCGGAGCGGCCAGCCGGGGTGGCAGGAGGGGCGGCGGCCCGCTATGCGTTCTATACGTTCACAGTTTTTCTGTCGTGTAATTAGTGTCAGCATTGCACCCGTGCAAAGCCGGGGCGGGTCGCTAGTTTATAATACAATAAGCCTACCAGTCATTACAATTTAAATGAAATATAATTTAAAATTGACATACCAATAAACAACCAAATAACTGTTTAGGTGTTTATCTTCATATTATAGCATGTCAAGTTATGTAAGCTAAATAAACGTATTATTTATCTATCTGAGAATTTTTTATTTTTAACAATTTTTCATCTTCAGCTGAGAGGTTAGATATTTGGAATATCTCTAATTTATCTAGAGACAATCCCTCTCTTTTTGATAAAGTTACTGTATACCTAACTGTTAAAAAGCCTCATTTTAAAATTTATTTTTTTCGTAAACAACTTCTAAACCAACTAAATATTGTTAAAAATATGTTCTACAACGTAACTTTGACGATATCTAAATAACAACTTATTACATTTTGTCTAAACAATAGTTATATAAGATAGTTGTTTGCACTTTGGTTAACTTTGTATCTGTTTGTTATACCAATTAATTTAATGTGAATCAGTAAGTACTAAAGATAATCCTAAGTCTAGCCAACGGCAATTCATTGAAGAAGTTGTTAATCTGCGGCTTAAAAGTTTTGCTAGTTACAAAATAAATTCAAAGATGACTATTAACTTCGAATAAATATTCAAGTAAATCTATACTAATATATAAAGCTGAAGAGTTTGTTTGTTTGAACGCGCTAATCTCAGGAACTACTGGTCCGATTTGAAAAATTCTTTATAAGTTGGATAGCCCATTAATCCAGGAAGGCTTTAGGCTATACAACATCACGCTGTGATCAATAGAAGCGGGGCATATAAAAAAACATATCGAAACCTACGCGGGTAAAGCCGTGAGGTGCAGCTAGTGATTTATAACTCATTAAAGCGAATTCAATAGAATCTCTGAATATACTTCAAATCTAGTTCTATGAAGAAGTTAAATGTATTATGTAATATTGTTATTAACAGCTGTAGGACGCCCTTCATGATGGGGTCCACGAAGACAGGGCCCAGGACCTGCCACGGCCGTGGGTTGTTCCAAAGAGATACCGTGACGGCAAGTGAAGGAACACTGATGGGTTTTAGTCACTAAAAGTCTGACACGGCCTTTCGCTTCGCCTAGAGCAGAAGTTATGACTTTCCATACTAGAAAAAAAAAAGATGGGATGCCCTTAGGCTAGAAAGAATGACGATCTTTGATTCTTCAGGAAGGCTAGTAGCAGTTAAAGCTGCCGAGTTGAATGGTTTGCAATAGAAAAAACTTTTGTCCAGCAATGGACTGAAGATGGCATGATCATATTTTCTTTAGGTCTGCTCTACAGATAAGAATTGATGTTAAGCATTTAAAATTTTGATAGATTTTTGAATATTTCTCAGAAATTAACACTACGGTGTTATCATCTATCGCCCTTTTATCTCAATCACCTATCTCCATTTTTAGAGTTCCTTAGTCAACTATACTTCCTATAAGGGTTAACTACATATTCTATCCTTAGTTAACCCCTATAATTTCGCCAAGTCTGTCTGTCTGTCTGTCCATTCGCGGATAATATCAGTGACCGTTAAGACTAGAGAGCTGAAATTTGGTAACAATTTTATAATAATCACGCTGACAAAGTGCTAAAATAAACACTGGAAAAGAATGTTTTATTAGAGTACTAGCTTTCCGCCCGCGGCTTCGCCCGCGTGGAGTTCGGTTATATCGCGGTTTTTAGATTTCCCTCGGAACCATCATATTTTTCCGGGATAAAAGGTAGCCTATGTTCTTTCTCAGGGTCTAAAGATTGTCTGTGCCAAATTTCATCAAAATCGGTTGAGAGGTTTAAGCGGGAAAGCGTAACAGACAGACAGACAGACAGACAGACAGACAGACAGACAGACCGACAGACAGACAGACAGAGTTACTTTCACATTTATAATATTAGTGTGGATAATAAAACATATGCATGTAAATTAGGCAGCGAACTTTATTTTAATTTCCACCCTAAGGTGTGGTTGAATAGGCATTTAAAAATGAATAGGGGTTTACCGGAAGATGTTTTTGATAATATTAATAGTTTCAGAAATAATCGCTCCGAAAGTAAAAATGAAAGCGCAACCTCCCCCCTCCCCCACTCACTTTTGAATCATACGTTTGAAAATTCAGAAAAAAAAAATCAAATATAAAACTTTATAAAATCTTTCTAGGAAAATTATTTTGTACTTGATGGATTCAACATTTTTTTTTTTAAATAATTTTACAAAATATTTTCTAAATTAAGTTTGTAAATTACCATCGTATATGCATGCATTTTTTATATTAATTTACATATTTTATTATCCTGATTCCTTCAAATAAAAAAAAATTATAATCGGTTAACCCGTCTAATTTGTATAAATTAGTAACCCAATTTTCCGAGCAATGGCGCTGTACTTCGCGGCGTTAATTTAAGTTGTTTTTTTCTGAGTTGATGGGGTCAGGATGGATATATGTGCTATAAAATTATTTGAAGTAACAATAAATCTTTCTTTAGTTATCACCGTTCTTTGTAGGCCCATTTTGAGAATTCTGTACTTAGTATGTATGTTAACTTAATGTATCTTAATGTGGGGTCACTTATTGTAAAATAGTTACTCCAAATCAATTTAAAAATGAACGGCCTTTGTTTTTCAGGAGTTGGGGAATTCCTTTACTGACCTGACATCCCACGTAATTGCTTCATCATGGTTGAAGCCCACATGCTGAAAAAACGTAAGAATTTTCAATTATATTGAAATTGTTCAAAATCGCCGCATGCAGGGCAAATACTTCGGAGAGCTGTTAGAGCCAACGAGTTCTGGAGTGCTGACTGCGTATTGAGAGACGTAACAATGGAAGGTTCACAAGGTGAACCGATGACCTTCTGAAGACCATAGAAATTCCATGGATGTCAGAAGTACATAACTGCTTGGAGTGGCCTACATTCATCATTCTCGGTGGTAGGCAACAACATCAGCCGCCGGCATAAGTTACCACCCACCAGACAAAGTCTTACCGCCAAGCGATCCGTCGTGTTCCGGCATGATGTCTGGTGAAGCCGTACTGAGGACGGGTCTGAGCAGTTGTGTTGCGATGTGTACCGGGTACGATGTGCCTAATGTTGTTGTGTCGGGAGTTTGGTCGTGGAGGGTCTCCAGATCATCCTCTGGCGCAGCATCGTTGGTCGTGTTGTTGGGTTAAACATTGCATCACCTCGCTCAACTGCCGTCTTCCTTTCTATTCACTCAGTTTTTTTGATTGAATAGGCTTACTAAGCTAGTACGCTTTACCATCAACGATTGCATCACTGCTTACCATCAGGCGGGATTGCAGTCAAGCACTAGTTTATAACCTAATAAAAAAAATACATCCGGTAGTAGACGTCAGTGTTTGAAAAAATTATGGTGATAACGATGTTGCAAAATTTATATTCGCCAATACCGCAACAGTTGCCCCGATTTATAAAGAAACTAAACTAAATTAAATTTCTGTGTATATTTTTCTTTCTATTTAATTATAAAAAGAACAGTAAATAAAATATTAATGTAGTCCTTTCAAATTAAATTCTGTAGACAGTTTAGACGTGATTAAAAACATGGCGACCAAAAATATGTCAATTTACGTCAGGCGTGGGCTAATTTGACTGAACTACAATTTAGTTTAATTTGCAAACAAGGGAATCGGGGCCAGTATCTACCTAAACAGCCATAGTTAGAAAAATACTAGTTTGTTCCAGACCCCGTCTTCTGCCTATATATGTCCACTACTGGACAAAGGCCTCCCCCAAGGCTTTCCACGATGACCAGTATTGTGCTGCCCGTGTCCGTCGGCTGCCCGCGACCTTCACCAGGTCATCGGTCACTTTGTTGGGGGCCTCCCTACGCTGCGTCTTCCAGTACGTGGCCGCCACTCCAGAACCTTACTGCCCCATCGGCCATCAGTTCCACGAGCAATGTGCCCTGGCCTCTGCCACTTAATTTTAGCGACTCAAAGAGTTATGTCGGTGACTTTGGTAGGTACTTCTGCGGATCTCCTCATTTCTGATTCGATCACGCTGAGAAACTCCGAGCATAGCTCTTTCCATTGCCCTTTGTGTGACTCTGAGCCTTCGTATGAGGCCCATTGTGAGCAACTACGTTTCAGTTCCGTAAGTCATCCAGACCCCTAGGTTGTCTATAACTTCTAGACACATTTGAGCTCATTTATTTTTCGGAGAATGGTCGGTAACCTTCATCGATTCATCATGTCTGGTTGATTGATAAATCAACCCGTTTATAAGTAAGCCTTCAATCAACCAAAAACCTCACTGAGTAACGATAAGTATCAGAGTTATCCATACATATTAAAGCTATGAGTTTTGGGAAATCTTAAATTAATCAATATTCAGATCGTGCGGTATGGAACCCTATTTTTTAGTTATTATTTAATATGACTATTTTTATTAAAGAATAGGATATACTCATAAAGTAATAAACAACGCCCAGTAGTATTATTAGGTAAAATTTAGACCGGTAACAACAATTCTGATTTTCATTTTCTTTATAATGACTTGAAATAAAGCTAAAGATCTTAGTGGATAAAAAGAGGAAAAAAGAAGAGATTGCTATTTTTCTATTCATTTATTCCATCTCGGCTTTTCCTCCTATCTAGATTTCGGAATAAGTAAATAATTATTAAAATCTTGGATTAGGCCTGAAGGCAAAGTTTTCAATAATATTTTGACTACCTTTAAAAATGTTTTTTTTTTAATAATTATAAACTAGTGCTTGATCGCAATCCCGACTGATGGTAAGCAGTGATGCAATCGTTGATGGTAAAGCGCGCTAGTTCTTTTTTTTTAGTTGATTAAGAGTCCATTCACTCAAAAAACTGAGAGAATAAGAAGGAAAACGGCAGTTGAACGAGGTGATGGAATGTTTAACCCAGACTGAGATTGATCTGGAGACCCTCCACGACCAAACTCTCGACAAAACAACATTTGGCGCATCGTATCCAGCACACATCGCAACACAACTACTCAGACCCGTTCTCCGTACGGCTTCACCAGACATCATGCTGGAACACGACGAATCGCTTGGCGGCAAGACTGTCTGGTGGATGGTAACTTCTGGCGGCAGCCGATGTTATGGCCTACTACTGAGAAAAACACCACCACCGAGAAGAAATGTTATTCAAATTGAGCTCTGGCATAAAGAGGTATGAGGAACAGTATGTATTGTTCAGGTAAACTCTGCTTGCGAAATGCAGAATTTGCGTGACGTCCTTATGACGAGTTTTCGATTGTGGCGCTGTAGTAACAGCTACAAATTATTAACTAAAGCTCAATTTGTTTTTTTTTTACTAAAGAAGTATAAAATACATACTAATATTTTAAATGCGAAAGTAACTCTGTCTGTCTGTCTGTCTGTATGTTACGCTTTCCCGCTTATACCTCTTAACCGATTTTGATAAAATTTGGCACAGACAATTTTTAGTCTCTGAGAAAGGACATAGGCTACCTTTTATTGAAAAAAAATTGATGTTCCCGAAGGAAATTTAAAAAGCGCGATAGAACCGAATCCACGCGGGCGAAGCCGCGGGCGGAAAGCTGATAGACAATATGTAAAGAAAACCGCGTCCGACCCATAAGGATAATAAAGGTTAGGTAAACACGTGACCAAGTAAAATATAAAAATTTTATCTAATTATCATATTAACAAAACTAATGAAATTTGAAATAATTTTTTTTTCCGCGAATTTATTCTAACTTCCCCAAAATTAGGTACGTTTTTTAATAACAACACCTTTTTAGACGGTATTCGTCCGCGCATGTCTTAATTTACCTCCTTTTGCGAAATAATATTTATTTTTATGGGAGATTTTTTTTAAGTTTAGCCCAGCTTTGTAGTCATTAGTAGAATCAGTTATCGATACCTAACAAAACCTTCACGGATCGGACAGGGTTTTCTTTACCTATTGTATACCAATGTGTTACAGAAAAACGTAGTTAGGTGGCTCAAGTTCGTAGCAGCTCCGAACTGCTTTGATTGAACTGTTTTGACACAAAGATATATGGACCTACGTCACCAGGCCATTACTTTTTCCGGCACGGATGGAATATAATAATAAGTTAAAAAACTAAAACCCAACTACGACAAAAAACGACGCTGAAAAAGTATAAAACAAGATTTTCAGAATACTGAACTGAACAAAGTTGCTAATATAGTTGCAAGTAAATGGACACAGTAGACTCTACCAAGATACCTTCGTTGTAAATTGACAATAATGTCTTACGATACTATTCTGAAGTATGCAATATTCACTATTTAGAGATAAATTTTTATGTTTGGAAAACCGCAGTCACACGTTATGAAAGTGCTACGGTAGGTATATGTAACGTGTGACTACGCCTTTCCAAACATGAAAATTTATCTCTAAATACTACCTACTTGCAACTATATTAGCAACTTTGTTCAGTTCAGTATTCTGAAAATCTTGTTTTATACTTTTTCAGCGTCGTTTTTTGTCGTAGTTGGGTTTTAGTTTTTTAACTTATTATTATTTGTACTATTTTGGTGTTAAAGTGTATTTGTGGCGCGTAATATTAATAAAAGTTAAATTGACGAACTAAAAACTAGGTAGTTAACATACGACATCTCTTTTGACTTATGTATCGGCGTATAATAATATGTAGAGATGTCCTATTTTACTATTTCGTAGCGCTTGGAGCGTAGCGCGTATAGCAACGGTTTCCCCGTAACAAGCTCCCGGTTTTTCGTAGTAGCGACGCACATTTGCGTCGATGGCACCGAATGGGTCATGAATTAGTGGATGAGGCCGTTAGTATAAATAGATTGGATGCTTTTCTAACGGTGGTAGGCCATAACATCGGCTGCCGGCAGAAGTTACCACCCACCAGACAAAGTCTTGCCGCCAAGCGATTCGTCGTGTTCCAGCATGATGTCTGGTGAAGCCGTACGGAGGACGCGTCTGAGCACTTTGTGTTGCGTTGTGTGGCGAGTACGATGCGCTAAATGTTGTTGTGTCGGGAGTTTGGTCGTGGAGAGTCTCCAGATCAATCTCCCTCTGGCGCAGCATGGTTGGTCGTGTTGGTCTTGGATTTAACATTGCATCACCTGGCTCAACTGCCGTCATCCTTGCCATTCCTAAGTTTTTTAAGTGAATAGGCTTAATAAACTAGTGCGCAGGCATCAAGGATTGCGTCACTGCTTACCATCAGGCGAGATTGCAGTCAAGCGCTAGTTTATAATTATTAAAAAAAAAAAACATATATTAAGAGGACCTGGGAAGATTTCTTAATCTATATAATTCTGCTAACGATTGACTGTCATGTGGATTTTTTAAGTAATTTATTATGATCCAAGGCACTTATAAATAATCCCTCTATGGTTTTAACTCTACTGAGAGCGACATAGGCCTGTCCTTTAGCAAACAATGACTTTCCTAGATCTGTAACTTTTTATCTAGAGTACAACCTTCTAATTTATGTACAGTACAACCCCAAGAAAGAATCAGCGGGAGCATTTACGCTGAATTTGCCCAGAACCCCTCAAGCCGTCAAATTCAGTGAGGCAAGGCTCGATTTTGATAAGTCCGTTAGTATCTGCTTTTATGGATGCGTCGTCAAATTGTATGAGAACAGCGCTTGGCTGTTCTCCTGTTCCAACTGATCGCGCTGAAGAGCAGGCCATTCGAAGGCCTTCACCACTCCCATCGCTCCGTTTACCAAACCCTGGTTTACATTCAAATTTCTACGAAGCATTACTAGGGATTATGTCCAAACATAAAGTACTCGTGAAGCTCTGCAAATACGGTATATTTATTTTAATTTTGTATTAACATAGAACTTTTTGTCCGCTAGAGGGCGTAATACTAAATTTGGTGACAAGCTCTAAAGCTGAACCAACAGAATATCAAGGCCCTTCTAATGGTTCTGCAGTGGTCTTATTCTGATAAGTAGTAAAGAAGCTATCTATGAACGAAAAGATGTGAATTATATGCAATCAGCCGATGAATACAGGTAAAGTCACAAGCAAATGCTAGTAATATATATATATTCAAAATGTACAAGTTAAGCCCTTTCAAATGATACCAAACACGGCATATTTATCTTAACTTTATTTTTTTACTCTGTATATTTTGTCCGCTAGAGGGCGCCACGTTAGATTTGTGAAACTCCATATAGCCTATAACCAGCAGACAATTAAGACGCTTCTAATGATATGTCATTTATCGAATTCGAATAAGTAGTTTAGAAGTTACGAGGGAACAGATGAACATACATACATACATACATACATACATACATACATACATACATACATAGCCTGTCAAAATCATAACCCTCCTTTTCCTTTGCCGTAGTCGGGTAAAAATGAAATGGACAGGAATGTGAAAAATATTATTTATCGAACGTGTAAAAGTGTTTTATTTTAATCTTTACACAAGAAATTAATGATTAATGACATTAACATAATAAGTTCTTCTTCTTCTTTTTTGAAAGTGAGATTCAACCTCAACTCCTGATCAATGGCTTCTGTGGAATAGATACCACAATTTTGCTAATAACACGTCATCATCATCGTCATCATTTCAGCCGAAAGACGTCCACTGCTGGACACAGGCCTCCCCCAAGGTTCTCCACGACGACCGGTCCGGCGCCTCCGGCATCCAGCGGCTTCTCGCGACCTTCACCAGGTCGTCGGTCCACCTTGTCGGGGCCTTCCCACGCTACGTCTTCCAGTGCGTGGGTTCACTACACGTGTAGGTAACAAATTATAGAAATTCTTTGAAAATTTCATTTCACAATAATGGCGGATATCGCCAATGACAATTGGAAAAGACGGCCACGTGAATCGTCTATGAGAAAAGTTTGAGGCAAAGTCATGATGTGGCCACTTTGCTGCGATATTTCCATGTCCTTTATGAATTATTTACTGAATACACTTTTTACTACATAAATCACGCGCTTTTATTTAGCAAACGACACTATAAATAATTTTAAAAGTCCAATGAAAAATGCGCGTGACACTCAGCTTTCCCGTCAAAAAAACATTCAAATTTCTACATAATAAGTTGATGCAATAGAATTTGTGACTGTAATTTGTATTTGTAGTTTTTCAAAAAGCTATCACAGGATTGTATCCATAACCGATAAAAAACTTTTTTCTATTGGAAAAATAAATAAATATTTAAACTGTGCTTCTCGGTGTATTGGTTTTGCAGCGGTATCTGCAAACGCTACATGCGAATAACACGTCATAATGACGTCACACTGATCCTGCATCTCCGAAGTAAAATTTAGCGTACAACTAGCATACATAAAACTTCCCAACATCAACCATTGAGCAAGTGCCCGCTAGGCACAACATCCGTCTGGTAAGAGGATCCTCTCTTTTTTATGGATGATTAGTGAACTTTATAGCCTGCTCCTCATATCTCTAATGACCCCGAACATGAACGTCAACACAGTCTTCGTGCAGAAACTTCAGTGTGACGTCATCGTTATCACTCCCACAAGCTTTTGAAGGGAGTCATCCAGCTTCAATGGATATCCTGACCAGTATGCAGCGATAGCGCATACTTGGTCATCACCCTCAGCCTCATCAGCAACGATGGCACACAACAATGCACTTTCGACCAGTCAACAAGAAGAGCCCTCTCTCCTAATCGATGCAGCAGCTAGCCTCAACCCGGCGCTGTACAATAACCGACATACACTATACTGTAGGGTAATTGAGTAACACTCTATTAGTACTATTAGTAGCAATGGGTTTCATTTTGACGATACAACAACATTCATTGCAGTATTTACTTTAATGAGCGGACACATTTTTCAAACATATGGAGCAATGGATTAGCAATAAGCAAATAAGCATGTCAGTTATTGCAGTTGATTTGGACGCTACGTAGATTATGGACGCTCTTACGTCGGACATCCAGGAGGAGGCACCCTGGTGCATGCTGTTCGCCGATGACATTGTTCTCGTCGGTGAAGATGGACCTGAGATCCAGAGCAGATTGGAGAAATGGCAACAGAAGCTGGAGAATGTTGGCTTGAAAATCAGCAGAACCAAAACCGAATATATATTCTGCGATTTCGGCGGTCTCTCCACTTCTGGAGCCATAGCCCTTGATGGCGCACTCCTACCAATCTGCTTCGACTTTCGGTATCTCGGTTCACTCGTGCAAAGCGATGGCGAAATAGATCGGACGGTTAAGCACAGAATTAACACTGGGTGGATGAAATGGCGGTAGGTCACGGGAACAATTTGCGACTCCCGCATTCCCCTTAAACTTAAGGGGAACCATGATCCGACCTGCTGTCTTGTATGGATCAGAATGTTGGGCTACGAAAGGGATGAATGAAAGGCAATTGCATGCAGCCGAGATGAGAATGCTAAGAGGGATGTGTGGTGTTACACGAATGGATAGAATAAGAAATGAGTACATAAGAGGAAGTCTGAAAGTGGCACCGGTAGCTGAAAAGTTGTGTGGAAATCGGTTGTCATGGTACGGGCATGTGTTACGGAGAACTGAGGAGAATGTCGTGAGGAGAGTCTTAATTATGAATGTTGATGGCTATAAGAGTAGGGGAAGACCAAAGAAACGATGGATGGAATGTGTGAAGGATGATATGGCTAAGAAGGGGGTGACTGCCGAGATGGTTTCTGATAGGGATGCATGGAAGAAAAAGACATGTTGCGCCGACCCCAAATAAATTGGGATAAGGGCAGGAGAATGATGATGAGTTATTGCAGTTGATGGTAATAGTGTGTTACGCAATTAGGGTCCTCATCTCAAAAAATGCTTAAAACTCATTTAAAAAAAAAACTTTTTTACAAAAAAAAACCGACTTCCAAAAACCACTACAAAGTGAAAAATAACTAATTTCGGAAGTCGGTGCCTTTGGTTTTGTATATTCATTTTTGACACCGACTTCCGAAATTAGTTATTTTTCACTTTGTAGTGGTTTTCGGAAGTCGGTTGTTTTTTTGTAAAAAAGTTTTTATTTTACACTTTTTAGTTGTTAAAAGTACTATGTATTCAGTTGCATCCGGTCAAACTGAAAGCTGACGCAAATATAGTTGGGAAACGACGTAATTTTGTTTACTTTAATTTTTACCCGTAAGTATTCCCTCAACTGCCTATGGTCTTCATCATCAAATTTACTGCAGACCATTATTTTAACCCAATGGGTGCAAAGGTCTCATCAATATAAATGAATTGAGTCCAAATACAAGGTAGCTACTGTAAATCGTTTAGGAGTTCCCTGAACTAACCTTTGTCATCATCATCAGCTCCCTAATGACAGTCACCACCCATCTAGGTGTAAGGTTCTTGTCAATACAAATTATTCAAGCACAAACACAAGGTAGCTGCTGTGAATTGTTGAGGAGTTCCTTCGACTGTCTCCCGGCTCCATCATCAGATCTACTCCAGACCTTTATTAAATTGTAGTGCTTTAAAATACTTAATTAAAAATGCTAAGAAATGCACTAGTCGCCCTTGCAATTTTTGAAAGTTCTCCTTGTTTTCTCTAGTCTTCCACCATCAAAACTGATATCCTTCTCATGGAACCACCTTGGAAACGTCTTCTTTCCAACAGAACAAGAATTATCAAAATCGGTTCATAAACGACGAAGTTATGTGCGAACAAACATAAAAAAATAAAATAAAAAAAAAACATATATACGGTCGAATTGAGAAACCTTTTTGAAGTCGGTTAATAACGATACACTCTCAAATGGAATTTGCATTGACAGTCTAAAGCATTTTCACTGTCATTAAGTGATGATCTGTAAGTCACAATAGGTACTCTTATGCATTAGATATAGAGGTAAATATATTATTATTGTGACAATCAGATAAAAAACAATCTGACTCTTAGTTTCACGACATTCCTTCCCTCTGATGGAAAATTGTTTTCCTTAAGTGCTTTCAACTTTCAAGATTACGTCCAAATTACCGATCTTTTGTAAAAATAATCCTATTTTTTGCAGGATCTTGGTTTAAATGACTCGCCGAATATAGCTCATTTATCACAAGCATCTCATTAGCCATTTCCTTGAGCTCCGCAAAAAATGTGATTTAAAGTAAATACACTGATATTATGTTTGCTTTGTTTAAATTACCTACGTTTTAACCTTTTCTTTGTATCTTGGAGTGGACCGTAATCCGACCAAATGGGCCATGTTTAAATGAAACGGAACTGCTTAATTTCTTGATATAATCCCTTCGTAGCCGGAACATACAGAGGCACATTCGGATCTACATCAATTTTTTTCTTTTTCTACGGAAGAAAAAAACTATTGCGATTCGGTCATTCTTTAAAGTTTGTATTCTTTTATTAGGGTTCTGTAGTCAACTAGGAACTAATTATTTCTATATTAGATTTTTGACTTTATCAGTAATTATATAGCGATAAAGTCGAAAATCTAACAAAGAAATGTGACGTTCAATAAATGTCTTGGAATAAATGGCTTGGGACTAAAATTTGATAAGCAATTCGAGCTACATAAGCTGAAAAAACCTAATTATTTTAATTTTATAGTGCATTATAATGAAATTGTATGGCCACCCATTTTTAGGGTTCCGTTCAACTAAGGAACCCCTATAGTTTTACAAAGTCTGTCTGTCTGTCCGCGGATTATCTCAGTGACCGTAAGGACTAGAGAGCTGAAATTTGGTACAAATATGTATCGGTTGCGGTGAAGTTATTTCTACACTTTTTGTAACTTTTAATTGTATCATTATTTTTGTATTTGCATGCTGTGTCTATCGCATCATATTGTACACTATGTTTGTATGTTGTTTGTATTGTATTGTTGTTATTGTGTAACAATTGTAGATAGACCAACAAATAAAATAAAATAAATCACGCCGACAAACTGCTAAAATAAAAAGTGAAAAAGAATGTTCTATTACGGGTAGGGGTAAATTAAGGGGTTACCCCCCTTAATTTAAACCGCCCTACGTGTGATATATTGTTGGATAGGTATTTAAAAATGAATAGGGAGTTACTTACTATTTATGACTAAAACATTTTTTAATGTAAGTATTTGTGGATGTAATCGCTCTGAAAGTAAAAATAAAAGCGTCCCCCCTCCCATCTCTAACTTTTTAACCATACGTTTCAAATAAAATATAGAGGCTAATTATTAGTCTTCAGTATTACTGAGTTTAAAATTCTTTCACTGCTGGAAAGCTACAGTATGCTGAGTACCATGTGCTAAATTTTTGGTTAAATCAAGTCGTGTCACGTGAGCAGGTACTAGTACATGTGAATTGAATAGTGTCCTCGGTACCACATTTTAAATGCAAGACAGAAAATAAATTCACTTTCACAGCATTGAACTCTGTGTAAAGTTTAATGTACAGAATTATTCGCCTCAGGCGGTCATTGACTTCAACAGTGACAACATTCAACGAAAAATGGAAGATGAAATGGTAAATGGTCTTTATTTGAGTATCAGTATGTTCATGAAAATAAAACGTGCATTGAAAATCTTTAAAACTTCGAAATTAAACTATTCCGTTGATACGGAAATCTTAAATAATTTATGGAATGATTTGCTGTAAAACTAAGTTGCTAATGTCATTTGGTAAATTGTTTATGTACGAACTACAATACTCCATTTAAAAAAGAAAAATATTAAACAGCTATTTATAAATATAAAGGGTCATATTATAGTGGCTAGCGAAACTCCGCAGATGTAATGAGTTCACGATGGGATCTATACAATATGTAACAAAAACCCTGTTGTTCCTTCTGCCTACGTTTTAAGAATCGGTATACAGATGCAATAAAACATATCATTTATAAAAATTTGTTTAACAAAAATTATAATTAAAATAAATATTTAATTATTAATATTTGTAATCTTTAACTAATTTAGACATCAGTATAACGTTACCGGCAATCTCTTTAACTTATAAAATCATATATTCTAAACATTTTGTCGAATGTGTCGATTTTAATAGGTATTTGATGTTGACTCCTCGACTAGACAATAATTACTTTTTTAAAATTATAATTTCATTAATGATGTGCTTGTAAATAAATATATATGTCCCTGAAAGGAACAACAGGGCTTTTGTTTCATAATGTTTAATAAAAATACGATAAAATAAATATTAAAAAAAAATGGATAAATTACTCGATCTCAGCTACAAGTCTCATGGGTGAAATACTGATATTTAAGAACATTTTTTTTTTAATAATATTAAACTAGTGCTTGACTGCAATCCCGCCTGATGGTAAGCAGTGATGCAATCGTTGAGTGTAAAGCGCACTAGTTTATTAAGCCTATTCACTTAAAAAACTTAATAACCTAGTTATCAATTTAAAAACTAAAAATATGCATCTTCACCAAAGAATATTAGCAGATGTGGATATAAATTACAATGTCAATACTCACTCACAATCACATTTATAATAATACTAGCTTTCCGCCCGCGGCTTCGCCCGCGTGGAGTTCGGTTATATCGCGCTTTTTAGATTTCCCTCGGTAATATCAAATTTTTCCGGGATAAAAGGTAGCCTATGTTCTTTTTCAGGGTCTAAAGATTGTCTGTGCCAAATTTCATCAAAATCGGTTGAGAGGTTTAAGCGGGAAAGCGTAACAAACAGACAGACAGACAGACAGACAGACAGACAGACAGACCGACAGACAGACAGACAGAGTTACTTTCGCATTTATAATATTAGTATGGATTAGTATATTAGTATTAGTATGGACTATAAATGTGGATCTTAAACTTAATGTGGGGAAGACGGTGTAAATGGCCCGCAACACCACACACCCTATGCCTGTGTACATAGGCGGAGATATGGTCGAGTGCACAGACCAATTTAAATACTTGGGGTCTGTGCTCCACGAATTCGGCGACATTGATTGCGACGTTAAAGCACGTATTTCCGCAGCTTGGGCAAAATGGCACGAGGTGACAGGTGTAATTTGTGACCCCAAAATGCCGGTTACACAAGCAGGAGCTGCGTGTCACGGAAATGAATATGCTGCTGTGGATGTGTGGAGTTACGCGGAAAGACCGCATCAGGAACTCCCGTATCCGTAGACATAGCAGACAAACTCCAAGAGAGTCGCCTGCGCTGGTACGGTCACGTCTTACGTAAACCGGCAGGGTAGTTGGGTAACAAATGTCTTGCCATGGCGCCTCCGCCAGGCTGGAACAAGCGAGGTAGACCAAAGAAGTGCTGGCTTGACGTTGTAAGAGATGACATGCGTGCCAACAATCTTACACCACGGGATGCCAGAGATCGTGCGAAATGGAGGCGTTTTAGTAGAAAAGCGGACCCCGGGCTTCAACGCGAAAGCCGCGGATGCGACCGGTATTATACGCTGAGATGATGATGAGTATGGATTATAAATGTGAATGTGAGTTTGTTTGTTCCGCTTTTACGCCTAAACTACTGAATCGATGGCTATCAAATTTAGCGTACATTATCTTAGATGTCCAGAATAAATAATAGGATATTTATATCCCGAAAAAATTTACGGTTCCCGAGGGATGAACAAAGTTTTTTCACGCCTAAGCTACTGAACGGATAGCTATGAATTTTGCGTACAGCATCTTAATAATCCAGAATAAATATTAAGATATTTTTTAACCGAAAAAAATTAGCGGTTCGACATTATTTAAAAAAAAAAAAACTGCAGTCTGAATTGCGATCAATCTGGGTTTTGGCCAGATATATTAATTTTACCATTATTAGCTGGATTCATGTACAGACAAGTTTTAGATTTCTATGTATGCTATAATAATGTACGGCTGAATACGCTATAGATCACACAAAAGCTTTTTAGGGGAAACTGAATTTCACGCGGGCGAAGTGGGTGGAATCAAGATAGAGATAAATTCAGATAAATTATCCATATAACGTTAGTTATAGTATGGCTTAGCCTATTGTTAGTGTTAAATTAACTTGACTGCGTCTGGACTCTAATCCACTAATGTATAGGAAGAGAATCCCAACGGTCTGAAAACACATTCAGGATTGGAGTAGCGCATGCGCGTCCCCATGGAAGCACAACTTTTCCGTATGATTCCGGCAAACCCGTCGACCTCCGCGAACATTCCTGACGCGCTACAGCGCCACGGAAACCCCAAGAGCACCCTGAATGCATTATTGTAAATACGTGCAGGTCGTTGTTCAGTAAATAGTACAAAATTATAGCAATAAATCAACGACTGCTGGTTGTGTACATACTTGAAGTTTAAGTTGAGAGAAACTGTTTTATTTTATCGTATTCACGCATGTATCGATACCAAGCATTTCCATGAGAATTCGCTCTCTAATTTAATTGGACCGTTTACACCATGTTGCGGTCACTATATACAATTTAAACCAAATGTCAGACCACGAAAATAATAATATTTCACTATAGACACGTTAATGGATCAGTTCTTATTTTTGCGTCAAGCCGGAATTGGATTGAAAATAAAAGCATGTTTTTTTAGTTTAAAAAACTAAAAAACTTGCTTTTAAAGAATTACAAACTAAAAAGTTAAAAAATAATTTAAAAAAAAAAGCGTGAGGCGCTCTGTGCCATAATTTCTTTTTAGTTTAATATTCTTTAAAAGCATGTTTTTTTAGTTTTTTAAACTATATTTATTTTCAACGTTTTAGTTCGATATTCTTAAAAAAAAATGAACGAACGAACGTATTGAAAACGGTGGAACATTTTACAGTAATGAGCCGCTCACTCGTAGTCCAAAGAGTTAGAGACGGACAAACAAAGCTAATAAAAAGCATGTTAAATAGTCATACTTTTTATAAGTAAAAAAAAATTATTACTTACTGAAGTAGCAAAGTCAAACATTCGAATGGTGGTAATAATAAAATCTAACAAGATATTCAATAACCCGATAATATTGATTACGTTTTCAGAAACTTTCAAAAGTTGCTGTAACTAAATCTACAGTCAAAGATATCAATTTTCGGTAAGTCTGATCTTTGAGGAGTAGCTAGAAAGGCGCCGCGGCGCCATCACCTTCCGCCTGACGCAGGTTTTTACCGGACACGGTTGTTTCGGGAGGTTCCTGTTCCGTATAAGGTGGGAGGAAACACCAGGGTGTCACCATTGTGTGGATCGCCCTGAGGACACGGTGGAGGTCTGCCCGGCTTGGGTAGAGTACCGCCGTGTCCTCGCAGCGGCGATCGACTGCGATCTCTCGCATCCGACCCAGGTCATGGTCCGGAGGAGAGTGCATGGCTAGCCGACACCTCCTTCAGCAGTGATGCTAGCAAAGGAGGAGGCGGAGCGCGTCGGCAGCGGGAATCCCAGCGCTCTCACGTCACTAGCCGCTGCAGGAAACATCCTGGTCGGGAGACGACATTGGACTCACGGCCACCATAGGCACGGGCTTGCGGGCGGTGAGCAGTGGGCAGTTCGCCGTCCGGTGAGGACCAGGCCCGAGTTGATGGCGCAGTGTGTTTCACGCGTGCCTCAAAGAAATGTCAGCACATCGTGACGGGGTCCACGAAGACCAATGCCTCTTCAGTCAGGGTTGCGGGTTGGTTAAAAAAGAAACCTTGGCCCTGGCCGTCGCACAGGCAAGTGAAGAAACACGGGTGGGTTTTAGTCAGTAAAAGTCTAACACGCCATTCCACTCCGCCCAGAGCGGGAGAAGGCATTTGATGACTTCACATCACAATAAAAAAAAAATGATACTAATTATTAATCAAAGTGATACGTAAAAAGGTGTGGTTCACAGGTGGGTACATAAATGTATATTATGTAGTAGGAAAACCATAATTTAAAAAAAAAGACTTACACTAAGCGTGGCATGCCACGCTCAGTGTAAGTCTCCCCACTTAAGAGTTAAAAAATGTGCTCTTTGTTACATTCAGTTGATATACTAAGTACGGGATTCTAAAAACGAGCCCACTGAGAACGGTGATAAAGAAATAGTTATAGATTCCAACCAGTCTGTAGCTCATATCCGTTTCAACATCATCAACTCAGAAAGTCTCTCGGGAAATTGGGTTACTAATTTATACAATCTAGACGGGTTATGTGTGTTGGATATTTGATGTTCATTTTGCATTGTGAGAACCGATTTTAATAATCCTTTTTTTTATTTGATAGAAGATACATTCAGGATAATTTAAATAAGATTACTAAGATAACAAATAGGTATGCTTGCATATACATTTATCCAAAATTGTTCAACACATCTATCAAATCTGGTTGAAAATATTTTTTCTAGAAATTTGGTCCAAAAGTTAGAGAGATGTGACGCATTATTTTTTGCTTGTGATGTGATTATTTACAAAAATATTAACATTCTCAAAATAATGTTTTGGGTAAACCCCTATTCATTTTTAATGACCTATCCACCAATGTATCATTATGTTAGAGAGGAAATAAACAAAAAAAAAACAAACATTAAATCCATGATAATTTATTGAAAAATAAGTATTACTGGAAAAAATAATTCTTTCTGAATCTATAAATGATAATTGCATAATAATGATTTCAAATTTCACTTCTGTCAATCTGTCCCACAACTGCTAATATTTTTATTTTACCACTTTGTCGGGCGTGATTGATATACATATTGGTACCGTAATTCAGCTTTTTAGTGCTAAAGGCCATTGAGTTTATCCGTAGACGGACGGACATACAGACAGACAGAGTTGGCGAAACTATAGGGGTCCCTAGTTGACTACTTACGGAAATCTAAAAACGAATGTAAAAAAGTTGACTGTAAGAAAAGTTTACTAAAGGCAGTTTTTTATAAGTAAACTAGCTGACCCGGCGAACTTCGTTCCGCCTTAAAGGCACATGACTATTTTTTAAATTAGGATAATTTTAAATAAATAAATATTATTAATACATTGAATAATATTATTAAATATTATTCAATGATTCTTTATTTGGGAGCACAATCCTGGCGGTTCTCCGGAAATCTTTAATGTGCTACAATACTCGGAAACAACATCCATTGGCCCAATGCGAACGTCATAGTGCTATATTATATGCGTATAGAAACGCTGCCCGATTCAAATCAGTATTTGATGAATTTCTTCTTGTGCTTCGTAAATTATTATCCAGCGCTTGATCTCTGAGGTTTGCTCGACGATTTCGCACTGCCAACTGAGCCGTTTCATGGGCTGCCTCCCTTTGTTCTGGTGAGTGAGAAGCACGAAGTCGAGTCATACTAAGGCTGCGCTCTTCAAGTGCAATTTCTTGCTCTTCTTCAGTTCTTTTTTTTTTGTTTTGGATGGGAAATCATCAAATGACCTCTCCCGCTCTGGGCGGAGTGGAAGGGCGTGTCAGACTTTTACCTAGACTAAAACCCACCCGTGTTCCTTCACTTGCCTGTGCAACGGCCAGTCCCATGGTTTCTTTTTTAACCAACCCGCAACCCTGTGAACCAGTCCTCATAGACCCCGTCAAGGTGTGCTGACATCTCCTTGAGGCGCGTGTGAAACACAATGCGCCGTCAACTCGGGCCTGGTTCTTACCAGGAGGCGAGCTGCCTATCGCTCGCCGCCCGCAAGCCCGCGCCTACGGTGGTCGGGAGTCCGATGTTGCCACCCGACCAGGGCACTTCCTGCGGCGGTTTGAGGCGTGAGAGTAGTGCGATTTCCGCTCCCTCACGCGCTACGCCTCCTCCTTTGCCAGCATCACTGCTTCACAGAAGGAGGTGAAAGCTTGCCATCATGCACTCTTGCTCCGGACTATGGCCCGGACCAGGGTCGGACGCGAGAGATCGCCGCCGATCGCCGCCACGAGGACACGGCTGTGCTCTACCCAAGTCGGGCAGACCTCCACCATATGCTCCACCGTGTCCTCAGAGCAATGCATACAGTGGTCACCCTGGCGTTTCCTCCCGCCTTATATGGAACAGGAACCTCCCGAAACAGCCGTGTCCGGTGAGGACCTACGTCAGTCGGAAGGTGAGGACGCCGTGGCGCCTCTCTAGCTACTCCTCAAAGAGAGGACTTACCGCCGCTATTGTGGCGTGCTCTGTGCTGGATTGCGACAATCACATTTTCCATGTCGCCATGAGATCCCTCCGGAGCTCTGTTCGCTGTACTGGGATTTTATGGATTGGATATGGACACAATTTAATGGATATTATTATACATATAAACATTTCTTTTTAATTACTCTATCTATTAAAAGAAACCTCATCAAAATCTGTTTCGTAGTTTTAAAGATTTAATCATACAAAGGGACATAGGGGAAGAGAAAGTAACTTTGTTTTATAGTATGTAGTGAAGTGGTAAATGGCACAGCAATACAATATTAGAAATTTTGAAGTTGAAGTTTGCTTTGGGGCTTTTATTTAAAAAATTAAACCGGCAGAGAGTATTTTTATTCCTTGCTTTAAATTATTGCATCAACATTTAACCGGTAAGATCTTTTTTTAATATGCTGAGTAGTGCAGCAGTATGTTTGTACCATTTTTAACAAATGAACCGCTAACTTATATTTTGACTGAGTTGTTTTGTTATTCCATGTCACGTCACACGGGAACGACGGGAACAACGGGAACGGGATAAAAAGTATCCTATGTGAGTGATATGTCCTTCTCCCAGTTCTTATCTACCTCCCTACCAATTTTGAGCCATACTGGTTAAGCGGTTCTTGAGTTATAAATAGAGTAACTAACACAACTTTCATTTATATACATAGACTTCATTCAAATCGGACCAGCCCTTTAGGAGGAATTCAGTGACGTACACAGGTACCGCAGATTTAGCAATATACCCATGGCAAGCATTGTAATCTACATTTGTAACAAAGACCAAAGACCTCTCTCTACCCCTAGAGCTCTTGTTTCAGTCTCTTAAAGTTAAATAAAAAATCTTAAATATTTATTTATTTTTTTCTCTTTTAGTTCATAAGTACAATTTTAGTTAAATAAAAAAAATGAAAATATTTTTGTTTTATTTTTTCCCCTTTTAGTTCTTATGTACAATTTTCTTTTTAAGTAACTACAAAAATTAAAAAAAAAAACTATAAACTTGTCTAAAACAAAAAAAAAAACTTGTGATTGCCCGGGTTTGAACCGAGGAACACCAGCCATCGCGAGTAGACCATACCACTATCGCCTACGCCACAGCCGCTATGTCAAGCCGCGCGAAATTAGCGCCCATATTATGCGTGAAATATTGCGAAAGAGAAAACTCGAAAATATGCGCTTCCCCAGACATAAAACTGAGCTAGATCAATTTCTCGTCCCCGAAAAGTCCCACATATTAAATTTCAGCGAAATCGTTAGGGCCGTTTCCGAGATCACATGCTTCTTCAAGCGATCAGCGCCATCTGCCGGGCTGATTTGTGAATCTAAACCATCCAGGTCACCACTCAAACGCATACAGAAAAATTCATTAAAATCGGTCAAGCCGTTTAGGAGGAGTTCAATGACATACACACGCACAGCAGAATTATATATATAAAGATAACTAACTACGTTCCTCGATTTTACCAGAATAAGTTTCGATCCGGTGGGAATATAAAATAGGGTAGGTTAAAATTGCTGGAGAAGTTCCTAAAACCTTTTCTCAAACATCGTTAAGGTAGCGAAGTTATGTTGGGTAAGCAATAAGTACCCAATTACTGAAATTACTTACACGGTTTAAAATAGGATATCACGATTTGTTTAGAAGTAAGCAGAGGCTTATTACGTGTAACTAACAATTAATAGAGGCTTACTACGTTTATCGAACCTTTAACAGAGGCTTACGTTTAAAAAGAAAGGTTAAGTGGTTCTGTTAGTCCAATTCATGTAAAAACTTTTAGGCATTGTGTTATGGACAGGCTTTTGGGGTGGCGTGGGCCGTTGGGAGGTACTGTGAAATGAAATGAAATCGTTTATTATGCAAGTAGGATCACTGATCACTTTTACTCGTCATTTTTTTTAAACCACTTTTTTTTTAAACTCGACAGCCTCCGTGGCGTAGCGGTAGCGAACGCGGCCGTTGCGCAAGGAGGCGCGGTTTCGATTTCCGTACAGTGCAAATATTTGTATGCATGAATATGAATATTTGCACTGGTCTGGTCGTGCTTTCGAAAGCACGTTAAGCCGTTGGTCAGGGTTGCCCTACGAACATCTAGTGGCAGTCGTTACGGGTTGTTGGAGCCCCCAAAAGTCTAACAATTGGTTTAACTGCAATATTTACTTAGATATCGCCTTCGGGTTGTGGAGGTCAGACGACAGTCGCTTCACGGAAAATATCGAAGTTTAGCCAAAATTAGCAGTTAGACTGGTAAAGCGGACTCCAGACTCCAAAGCTGAAAAGCTACGGATGCGACTGGGATTAACGCTGAGATGATGATGATAATATTTTTTTTAAACTAGCTGGAGCCGGCATTTCCTAACTGACTACCTATGAGAAGAAAAAAAACAAAGTCAGGGATCATCGTCTTTTTTCAAGTCCAAACATTAAAAATGAAAATATTTATAACTACAATGTGGGTTTGCTTTGTACATAACAATCAATTTACGTGATTGATGACCGATGATGTCAAGCTCTCATATGTGAAAAAATCCATCAACGTTCCAATCACTTTACGTTTATTTTTACTGAGCGCCTTCAATTAAATTCTGTCGACTAACCTAACACTGTTTTTCCTATACCAAAAAACCTTTATAAAATGTTTGACAAAACGATCCAAACGTACCTACATGAATGTTTGAACCCGTGTTGTAAGATTATCAGCCTGCACTATATAAGGTTGATTTTAGCCGACAATCGTACTTACCTACCTTTAACTAAATAGTTCTTACATAAATAGAACCAAGTCAGGTAAGTACATATAATTATTGTATTAAATACATGCAATATGTAAAGAAAACCCCGTCCGACCCGGATAATAAAGGTTAGGTAAACACATGACCATATAAAATATGAAATTTTACATAATCATCATAGTAAATTATTACTATGATGATTATGTAAAATTTCGCATATTAATGCGATAGATGCGACCTGCCCCCCTTCGCCCGTGCATGTATTGCCTACCGCACATGTATTGAGTTACCTCCTTTTGCAATTTTTTTTTAATTATTAGGGGGATTTTTTTAAGTTTAGCTCGGCTATGTAGGCATTAGTAGAATCAGTTATTGATAGTTAATAACATCTTCACGGATCGGAGAAGGTTTTATTTACATATTGTATATTGACTAAAATTGCCTCTAACCATTCTTTTTTTTTTGCGGATACGTAATCATCAAATGACCTTTCCCGTTCTACGCGGAGCGAGAGGGTGTGTCAGACTTTTACTGACTAAAATCCACCACGGTATCTTTATCAAACAACCCACGGCCAATCTTTAAGTACATACTTAAATATTATAGAACCAAGTCGGATAAGTACATAAACAATATTGGCTTATACAATAAAAGAGATAATATCGATGGCAAATAACTTTCAAATACATTTTATTATTCTATCAATATTTCATCGTAACAGAATTAGTTGCGTATAAAGAGTAGCATTTCATGAAATTCGAAATGAAAGAGCAAACAAGCACTTAGAAGAGAAAACGTTTCCCTAGTAAACTAGTATCTATTTGTTTTGAGAAAACAATAGTGGTACCTATACTGTTGTTTAGTTCTGCGAAAGGAAGCATCCTACCCAATAATGTTTTAGTTTCAGTTTTAGAACTAATGTTGAGCTTTAAAAATACGGTCTTGTTGAAGTTCATCTGCACCTCTTCATTTATTTTTGGTTAATTTACACTCAAGTAGAATTAACGTAAAAAAATGAGAACTAATTGTTGCTCGCGATTTCATATGTGAGCGAAGATGATAGATAGCCTAGGTTGTTATCCAGGTCATGGACTATCTGTATGCCAAGTTTAATCCAAATCTATCACCCATATTAGTGTGAAAGCATAACAAACAAACCAACGAACTGACTTTCGTGTTTATAATTTACTAGCTTCCCGCCCGCGTGGATATCGGTTATATCGTGCTTTTTAGATTTCCCTCGGGAATATCAAATATTTCCGGGATAAAAAGTACCCTATTATTCAATCCAGACTTCGAACTTTACGTCTGCAAAATTTCAAAGCAATAGTTCCGAAAGCGGAACAAACAAGCAAACTCATTTTCCGTTTTTTTTTTTTTATATATATTACTAGCCGTTCGCGTGGAGTTCGTTATGCTCCGCTCCTATTGGTCGCAGCGTGATGATATTATATAGCCAAAAACCTTCCTTGCCTGGATTAATGGGCCATCCAACGCAAAAATAATTTTTCAAATCGGTCCAGTAGTTCCTGAGATTAGCGCGTTCAAACAAACAATCAAACAAACTCTTCAGCTTTATATGTTAATATAGATAAACTGTGTAAAAGACCCTGTTGGGTCTGTTGGGTGTTGGGGTTGGTCTGGGTGGTCTGTTGGGTGGGTGTTGGGTTGGTTGGGTTGGGGGTTGGTTGGGTGTTGTTGTTGTTGTTGTTGTTGTTGTTGGGTTGGTGTTGGGTTGGTGTTGGTTGGTGTGTAAAAGACCTCGCGGTGAAGGAGAGATGGCGCTCGTACTTCCACGAGCTGCTGAATAAGCAACACAAAGAGGTGCAGATACCGGAACTCCCTCCAAATCTTGGATTAGTGCCCTAGCCTGAGGAAGTCCATACGGCTCTTCGTCGCATGGCAAATCGGAAAGTTGTCGGAGCTGACGGAGTCCCCATTGAGGCCTGGAAGGCGATGGGTCCTCGCGGTGTGGGCATGTTATCTTGCTTTTTAAGCCGCGTGCTCCTGACCGGCAAAATCCCGAGCCAATGGAGACTGAGTATTATTACTCCAGTCTTCAAAGGCAAGGGCTCGGTACAGGAGTGTGGCAACTATCGCGGTATAAAGGTCATGTCCCACACCATGAAGAGCTTTGAGAGGATTGTAGACTCCCGGATCCGGCAGGAGTGTACTGTCTCGGAGTGTCAATATGGGTTACGTCCAGGGTACGGAACCATGGATCCTATTATCGCTCTATGGATCGCCATGGAGAGATACAGATCGAAGAACACGCTTCTGCATATGCTCTTTCTTGATATGCAGAAGGCTTTCGACTGTGGCCGTCGGAGGGTGATTTGGTGGGCACTGAGGTCCAAAGGGGTACCAGAAGCCTATGTTGACATAATTCGAGACATGTACCTCAATTCCGATTCCGTTGTTAGGACCGCTGTTGGTGACACTAAACCCTACCGTCGGAGTCCACCAAGGTCGGAACCTTGGTGGACTCCGACGGTGACGGGGAAGGGACGGGGACAGGGGACAGAAACGGGCTAAGGACGGATCCTTAGCCCGTTTCTGTTCAGCGTGATATTAGACGTCTTATCGGATAGCATCAGGGATTCACATGAGCAACCTCCTTGGCGGACGCGGACAGGGATCGGTTGGTGCGGCGTGTGAATATGTGGAAGGACTCGCTTGAGAACGGAGGTCTGAAGCTCAATGTGGCGAAGACCATGTATATGGCTAGCAACACGATAGACCCCATGTCTGTGCGCATAGGCGGGGACATGGTCGAGTGCACAGATCAGTTTAAATACTTGGGGTCTGTACCCCACGCATCCGGCGACATTGATTGCGACGTCAGGGCACGTATTTCCGCAGCTTGGGCAAAATGGCGTGAGGTGACGGGTGTCATTTGTGACCCCAAAATGCCGGTTAAGCTTAAGGGGCAGGTCTATAAAACTATCATTAGACCTGTTCTCCTGTATGGCAGTGAGGCGTGGCCTGTGCTTGAGCAACACAAGCAGGAGCTGCAAGGGAAGTAGTGAATGTCTTCGGAGTATCGTGCGGAGAATAAACAGCTGTCGCACCGTCAAAACCTTGGCGTCTTTGTATAGTTCAGAAGTAGAATAATCTCGTGGCTTACCATGTATAATCTTGAGAATAGACCTCTGTGCCCTCTCCAATTTCAGAAACAGAGTTTTGTAGGTAACTGCAGGAGGGTCGCCTACGTTGGTACGATCACGTCTTACGAAAACCGGCATGTTACGTGGGTCACAAATGTCTTGCCATAGCGCCTCCGCCGGGCCGGAACAAGCGGGGTAGACCAAAGTGCTGGCTTGACGTTGTAAGAGATGACATGCATGCCAACAATCTCACACCACAGGATGCTAAAGATCGCGCGAAATGGAGGAAATTGAGTAAGAAAGCGGACCCCGGGCTCCAACGCGAAAGCCGCGGATGCAATCGGGATAAACGCTGAGATGATTATGATGATGAGATTAGCATAGATAAACTAGCGCTTGACCGCAATCTCGCCTGATGGTAAGCAGTGATGCGATCGTTGATGGTAAGCAGTGATGTGATCTTTGATGGTAAAGCGCGCTAGTTTCTTAAGAGCCTATTCACTCATGCCTTGAAGACACTCAAATTGTATTGTGACGGAAACACCATCGCTGGCAAATTGTTCCAGTCCCTCCGTGTACGCGGTATAACAGAGGAAGCGAAACGCTTCGTTCGGATCGCAGTGGTGTATAATATTAGTAAGGATAGTTAGGATATTTATCAAAAGTGTCCGAATGCAAAACTAATGACTTAAATACATTAAGCGATAAACATGTTTTAAAAATCGTTTTGTTTCCGTGAATCGTTTGAAGATGATGGAGACGGAATGATAAATACAAGGAAACGTTTTCTATATTTACGAGTATAACACTCGTAAATACCTAATACTATTCATAGTGATGTGTAGTGCAAATGGGCCTAAATGTATTACTGAATCTGGCGGGCAATCGCGCTAAAATAATTCAACTAAAAAAGAAATGGATCGCAACCAAACCATAACTTTAGTTATGTGTTTCGTATCGCGCTAACATTCTGATAGATGGTTGAACCATAACTGGATCGCAATTGGAACGTAACCGCTGTCAAATGAAAAAGTTGAAACAAAGCTTTAGGTACATTTTTTTTTTTCAAACTAAAGCATCTACCATCTTATCTCTTCACCACCTGTAGTTGACTGGTAGAGAGTGCCTAAGGCATTAAGTCCGCCTCTGTACATGTCATGTGCGAAAGATTAAATAATGCTAACTTTTTCCGTGCCATTTGTCAAGCTTCCGTCTAAACGATTAGATTTACTTATAATTTATTTAGTTTTAATTATTACATCTGACGAAATGTATCACTCATACATTGATTTTGCTTCAATCGAAGTTAAAACTTTAGCGTGATACGAATTGTGATTGAAACTAAACCATAACTTTAACTGGATTAGATACGAACAAGAGTTGAACTTCTACTGTTTTATTTAGCGCGATTACCCCCCAGATAACGTTAATAAAATAACTAAGTGGATTCAGCAATCATTGTACCGATAGTCGTGACAGCCAATGGCTTAATAGCCAAAAGCCTCGACCAACACCTCAGGAGGCTCTCTTTAGGCAGCTGGATCAAGGGCTTGATTCAGAAAGCGGTACTGCTGGACACGGCTCGCATCGTCAGGAAGTTCCTCTCTCTGGAGCCCTGACCGCCGATAGCTTGGACCCTGTTCCCCATACCGGTGGGCTACTATTTTTTATATTTTTTATGTAAAAATATTTAAAAATGTAATTTATATGTATATATACAATGAAATAAAGGAATAACTAATATTTCTTAAAGTTATCCATTTGCGGCTTCCTACATATCTTTATGGCCACAATTTGTTCTCGATAGCAGTTTATCTTTTTTACGACCTGTGTAAACAAGATTTTGATACTAGGTAGCTGTACATATACCTAAAGAGAATGTTTTTGGACCTCAGATAAAATGGTTTTTATTATCGGATGCCATTACAGTACCATTTCGACAAATATTATACAGGGCAGATAAAAATCATGTTCTTTTATTTAGGCTGTCTCGTTTGGTCTAGTCGGAACGGCTACTGCAGGGCATAACTTCCTGGGTGTTATTTACAGATTGGACAATGTTATTGGGTAAGTCAAAATGAAATTTTAACACGACGTACTAGCTTCACTTATATGTATACATATTTGTTTGTAGCCGAATTCTTTGGACTCGATTTGGCCCACTTTACACATCATCATCATCATCATCAATCTTTTGTCGTCAGTGGGATGATAGCTGGGCACAAGTCACCTCTCATACAGAGAAGGACTTTACACGAACATATTTAATTGAAACTTTGTCCACTTATTAAGAGAAACTATATATTTTATTCTCATCGGGACAATAAAATATATAGTTATCAAAAACTAATAAAATGAACACATTTTAATGATAAATTAAATTAAAAAGTAGCCCTAAAAGCGCCCCACGCTGGTTTTACAATAATACTGTTTTGTTTATTAATTGATTTATAAATAAACAATTATTATTATTTTACTTTTGAGTTTAATTTATTGAAATTTGAAACACAACTGGCGAAATGTGGGTATACCTACTGTCAGTTTCATCTCTGTCTATTGCCTCCATCATCATTATCTAAGCCTTAAAAAATGACAATGGAATCGTGTTGGAATGACAAATTTATAAAAATAGGAGACTAGGGCCCAGCAACCCGTAACGACTGTCATTAGATGTTCGTATGGCAATCGCTTAACCAACGGCTTAATGTGCTTTCCGAGGCGCGACCAGATCATTGCAAATATTCATATTCATGCATACCAATATTTGCATTGCATGGGGATCGAACCCAACCTCCTTGCGCAGCGGCCGCGTTTGATACCGCTACGCCACGGAGGCTATCAAAGGCGTAATAATGTTATGTGTAATCATCACCATCATCTTCATCATCAGCCTCTACTCGTCCACTGCTGGACATAGGCCGAGGCCAACAAGCTCGATCTTGAGCAGTTCTCTGCAGCCACTACCAGCCACTTTTTTGATGTCGTTGCTCCATTTCGCCCAAGGGCGTCCTACGCTACGTTTGCCGAGACGCGGTCTCCACTAGGAGACTCTTTTACCCCAACGGTTGTCGGTCCTGCGGCATATGTGACCAGCCCATTGTTACTTCAGTTTGGTAATCCTCTCAGCAATGTCGGTGACTTTGGTCCTCTGTCGGATCACCTCATTTCTGATGCGGTCCTTTAGAGAGACGCCCAACATAGCCCGCTCCATAGCTCGCTTGTGTGTAATAATATTCTTTTATTCGACTACATACATACAATACAACAATTACAGTCGTAACACCTTTTGGATGAAATGGTTTTAGTTTTAGTATAATAAAATACTCCGGACTTTGAAAATATTTAGTTACGTAAATTTTCAAGTCACGTTTGTTATTATGTGACGGAAATTAAGGGTGGAAGTGCTTTTAGCAGTACTACAAGAATTTAACTCATTACTACTTCCCTTTTCCCTGTATATAATTTTTCGTATTAACATACGAGAGGTGATAAAAAGTAATCAAAAGTAATAAAACATTTTTACGGAAGTAACTAAACTGCGTGATCGAATCAGAAATGAGGAGATCCGCAGAAGAACCAAAGTCACCGACATAGCTCTGCGAGTCGCTAAACTTAAGTGGCAGTGGGCAGGGCACATTGCTCGTAGAACCGATGGCCGATGGGGCAGTAAGGTTCTGGAGTGGCGGCCACGTACTGGAAGACGCAGCGTAGGTAGGCCCCCAACAAGGTGGACCGATGACCTGGTGAAGGTCGCGAGAAGCCGATGGATGCGGGTAGCACAAGACCGGTCAGCGTGGAAAGCCTTGGGGGAGGCCTTTGTCCAGCAGTGGACATCTATAGGCTGAAGAAGAAGAAGAACTAAACTGATTTTAATGTTACAGATTAAGCGCAGGGTAAACCTTCTTAGAACAAAAAAAAGTGCTTATAATTACATTGTAAAAATTACTCTTGCCATGAGATGTTTTTTTAAGAACTGAACCATACCTTTGAATCCTTTGATTGGGTACTGAGATATTGAAACTCAAAATGTCAACAGTTTTCGTGTAATAATTTTATACGAAGCGTTTTTTATTTCTCAAACGCAAAAATTGAAAAATAATGTAAATTTTCACATCTTTCCTCATCATTATCAACCTTTTTTATCATTCCACTGCTGGGCATGGGTCTCCTCTCATAAAGAGAAGGATTGAGCGAAATCACCACGCTTGCTAAATGCGGGTTGGCGATTTTAGACTTAAAGTCCAGGTTTCATCAAGATGTTTTCCTTCACCTTCTGTCATTGGTGTCCAAGATATACTAAGAAAGTACATATAACTTTGGAAAAGTTACATATCAGTATATTAGTTTTCACATTTATACTAATATATAAAGCTGATGAGTTTGTTTGTTTGTTTGAAAGGGCTAATCTCAGGAACTCCTGGTCCGATTTGAAAAATTATTTTTGCGTTGGATAGCCCATTAATCTAGAATGGTTATATAGCATCAACAAGCTGCGACCAATGGGAGCGGAGTATAACAAAAATTTAACTTATATGCTGTATATTTTGGGGCTAAAATAAAATGTTCAAGTAACTAACTCCACGCGAACGAAATCACGGGCGGCCGTTAGTCAAAAATAAAACTTGTTTCAAGTTTCAATTATTTTTGTGCAATTTGCCTTTGTTTGATGTATAGAATGCATAGTTGACTGGAAGTAGTGGGTTTTGGTAGAACCTATAACTAAATGTAGAGAGAGAGATCTTTACAAAGAACTAGAATAATAGTATGTATCTTCTCTGAACTTCCACATTTACCTTGACAATGTGCTATTATGCATTCCTTTGTACACACAACAGTCAGCTCTTCTAAAGGAGTCGTTTTACATTTTATACATGATAACTAGGAAACTCTCTCGTTGAGGACATGCTTCCCAATCAATATACCACATGCCGATTTTATCGATGTGTCATATTGAGCGGAATATGCCAGAAGATTACATATACTTTCATATGCTATATACCTGTGAGTACATAACATAACCAAATCAGCCTATAATGTTTCCACTTCTGGGATAGAACCTCCTCTCGGTGAGAGGCAGCAAGCGATAATCTGCCATGCAGGCCCAGTGCGGGTTGTTAGATGTCACATATTTTCGAAGTTTTGGCTCTACGACATACTGGTTTCCTCACGTTGTTTTCTTTTATCGTTTTGAGAGCAGTGATATTGAAGTAATTTACAGTAAGTAAAGCGCGTGATTGGGTTCGAACCTACAACTGGTAAGTCATGATGGCTGATATCTTGCTAAAATAATAAATCCTATTTAATGTACCTACAATCTTAGCAAATAAATCTTTTACTCACTTATCTTAGCGATCAGAAGTGGTATTTTTTAAAGAAACAAATCAGGACGTTCCAATGTTCGTGTATTATCCATATGAATTACAACTACAACCAGAACTTATTAATTAAGATAGGAACACAATAATAATCACTGAGCACACAACAATATGTCAAACGATAGCCAGCAGCTCTTAATTAATATAGAAAATATAGGTCTCACAGAGTTTGCAGAATGGTATCAGCCTGAGCGTCCGTTGTCCAAAGAGAGACAGGATTAGGGTAGGCAGCGCCTTTTTTAGTGATCTTGGGGTGAGGAGCCGGTACTCACTAACACTTACTTACTTAGAATTATAAATTACATACGATAAAAGAAATGTAGAATAGAACTTCTTCTGGACTTGAAAAAAGACGATGATCCCTGAGTTTGTTTCGGCTATTTCTTCTCAGAGGTAGTCAGTTAGGAAATGCCGGCTTCATCTAGTTAAAAAAATAAAATAAAAAATAAACATGACGTGTAAAAGTGATCAGTGATCCTACTTGCTTAATAAACGATTTCATTTCATTTCATTTCAACTGGTATGATGTCAAGTGTGGCCTAATGTACGTTGTTATTACACTAGGCTATACGTCAATACGTGGGATGTCCGCATAAGCCATGAAATTATGTTTTAGTGCCCGCTCAATTTATGTGGGTGTATGTCTAGAGAATCACATAAAGGATTGGGCTACCAGACGTCTTTCAAAACTGTTATTACTGTTTCAATGTTTGTAAACGCACCCACGATATAGGAGAAATTCCTAGTGTGGGGCAACGTTTTAAAACACATATACATCCATTACATTACATTATACATCCCTATTAGGGATGTATCCAAGGTATGAAAATCAATAAACTAATTAGTCCGTCTTATAGATAATAAAAAGAATTAAGACCCGTATTTTTTATTTTGTCGAAACTACCAAAAACTGCTGAGATATGGCATATTAAAGTTACGGAGTGGGGGCTAATTACGTCACGCCGTCGTATATTTTGTTGCACGGCGTGACGTCATGCTATATTTCAAATCATTATATCTTCCTAAGAATTTGAATGAAAGAAAAAATAAAAAATACGTGTTAAATATTTTTTATAAACCTATCTGACGGACCTTAAATTGTTTTTTAGGATACAACCCAATTGTGTTACAACGTGTTCTCTACGTGTGACTTCACTAGAGCAGCTACCTGTATAATTTGTTATAGTAAAAACTGTATATTTAGTATGTTTTGACTAAATAAATAAATTTTGCATTAGTGTGAGTAGGGCTTTTCATATATACAATACTAGCGGCCGCCAGCGACTTCGTTCGCGTGGTTTAGTTATGCTCCGCTCCTATTGGTCGCAGCGTGATGTTATACAGCCTAAAGTCTTCCTGGATTAATGGGCTATCCAACACAAAAATATTTTTTCAAATCGGACCAGCAGTTCCCGAGATTAGCGCGAACAAACAAACAAACAGACAAACAAACATACAAACAAACTCTTCAGCTTTATATATTAGTATAGATGTAAAGAAAACCCTGTCCGACCCATAAGGATAATAAAGGTTAGGTAAACACATGACCAATTATAATATAAAATTTTACGCAATCATCATAGTAACAAATACTAATGAATTTTAAAATATATTTTTTTTCCCGCGAATTAATTCCAAATTCCCCGAAATTTGGTAATTTAAAAAAAAGTGACAAGACCTATTTGACGGTACGCTTATGCGATTCGACCACGCGTCGCGTGCCCTGCCCCCCATCGGAAAAGAACCCCGTGGAAGGGTGTCCTACCGCACATGTATTAAGTAACCTCTTTTTGCAAAATAATATTTATTTTTAGGGGGATTTTTTTTAAACTTTAGTCCGGCATTAGTAGAATCAGTTATCGATTCCTAACAATACTTTCACATATTGTTATATTGTTTTACATATTGTATAAAGATATTTAGGTTTGGATGCCTAAAAGATAGCTAAATGTATGTGATGTTTCAATCAAGCACTTAAGCCTCTAAAAGAGACTAAGCAGTGCGTCCCAGGAGTATCAACACTTTAAGTTGATTATGCTATAGTTCTACCTGAGAGTTAGTCGACAATCGTGACCATTTTTGTTTTTCCTTCAGTAAAGTTTTCATATACAGTATGTTAAATAACAGAGGGCGTTCCCTTAAACTCGTTAATATATATCATTAATAGATTAAAATAAAAATATCAGCATAGAAAAATAAGCATAAAAAAATCCGAATAAAAAAAATTCTAATTGGAAATAAATTTGAAACCTCCTGGTTTAAATCAAAATAATAGTCGTCATGTATAAATAAATTGCGACGTTGCCGTCTTTCATGTTCGCGTGTACAGTGTGTTTCTTTTACATGTCAATTTAAAATTTTTATTGAATATTTTCTTATTGGAAAAAATTTTAAAAACATTTTGTTTTCGAATGGAAATATTTTTTTTAGCATGTATGTATGCTATACTATTTCGGGTTAACGGGAACGCCCTCTGTTAGTTAACATACTGTATATCACAAATTCAGCAAAAGAACACAAATCAGTTATCGACTAGTTAGATCTCTTTTATCGTCCCGACCTGCAAAAGCTGTGACCTTTTCTTGATTTACGAATGTTTTGGAAAAAATCTCGCTGAGAGCGTCCTCCAAAACGTCGAAAAGTTAGTTTTCATATTTGATTTAGGAACTCCCTCTGAGTATCGGCTATAACAGTTAACTGAGGAAAATTCGATATTACACACCACTTTGTTTTTTTTTTACTACCCAGTTTTGTCCAAAAGGTTAACATGAAAACAACAAATAAAGGCAGTTGCCTTTTGTGACACCGTCCCGGGGTGTTTTTTATAATTATAAACTAGTGCTTCACCAAAATCCCGCCTGATGTTAAGCCAATTATTGTTTACTAGCGGCCGCCAGCGACTTCGTTCGCGTGGAGTTATTTATGCTCCGCTCCTATTGGTCGCAGCGGGATGTTATATAGCCTAAAGCCTTCCTGGATTAATAGGCTATCCAACGCAAAAATATTTTTTCAAATCGGACCAGTAGTTCCTGAGATTAGCGCGCACAAACAAACAAACAAACTCTTCAGCTTTATATCTTTATATATATAATTCTGCTGTACGTGTGTATGTCATTGAACTCCTCCTAAACGGCTTGACCGATTATAATAATTTTTTCTGTATGCGTTTGAGTGGCGCCCTGAATGGTTTAGATTCACAAATCAGCCCGGCAGATGGCGCTGATTGCTTGAAAAAGCATGTGATCTCGGAAACGGCCCTAACGATTTCGCTGAAATTTGATATGTGGGGGTTTTCGGGGACGAGAAATCGATCTAGATGGGTCTTATCTCTGGGTAAGCGCATGTTTTCGAGTTTTCTCTTTCGCAATATTTCCCGCATAATATGGGCGCTAATTTCGCGCGGCTTGACATAGCCCCTGTGGCGTAGTCGATAGTGGTATGGTCTACTCGCGATGGCTGGTGTTCCTCGGTTCAATCCCGGGCAATCACAAGTCTTTTTTTTTTATTTTAGACAAGTTTATAGTTTTTTTTTTTAATTTTTGTAATTACTTAAAAAGAAAATTGTACATAAAAACTAAAAGGGGAAAAAATAAACAAAAATACCTATTTAATTTTTTTTATTTATTAAAATTGTACTTAGGTATGAACTAAAAGAGAAAAAAATAATTAGAAATAAATAAATATTTAAGATTTTTTATTTAACCTTAAGAGACTGAAACAAGAGCTCTAGATTTGTTACAAATGTAGATGACAATGCTTTCCATGGGTATATTCCTAAATCTGCTGTACCTGTGTACGTCACTGAATTCCTCCTAAAGGGCTGGTCCGATTTGAATGAAGTCTATGTATATAAATGAAAGTCGTGTTAGTTACTCTATTTATAACTCAAGAACTGCTTAACCAGTATGGCTCAAAATTGGTAGGGAGGTAGATAAGAACTGGGAGAAGGAAATATCACATAGGATACTTTTTATCCCGTTCCCGTGGTTCCCGTCGTTCCCGTGTGACGTGACATAAGACATGGTATAACAAAACGCAACTGACATGGAATTACAAAACAACCCAGTCAAAATATACAGTTAGCGGTTCATTTGTTAAAAATGGTACAAACACACTGCTGCACTACTCAGCATATTAAAAAAAAAAATCTTACCGGTTGAATGTTGATGCATTCATTTAAAGCAAGGAATATAAATACTCTCTGCCGGTTTAATTATTTAATAAAAGCCCCAAAGCAAACTTCAACTTCAAAATTTCTAATATTGTATTGCTGTGCAATTTACCCCTTCACTACATACTATAAAACAAAGTTACCTTCTCTTTCCCGATGTCCCTTTGTATGATTAAATCTTTAAAGCTACGAAACAGATTTTGATGAGATTTCTTTTAATAGATAGAGTAATTAAAAAGAAACGTTTATATGTATAATAACATCCATTAAATTGTGGAGAAACACTATCCCTCGAACACATGTGGGAGTGCCGAGAGGAGGCATAACTCCGTTGCCGCGAAAAATCGCAGTACAGCGGACAGAGCTCCAGCGGGACCTCATGGCGACATGGAAAGTGTGATTGTCGCAATCCAGCACTGAACACGCCACAATAGCGGCGGTAAGTCCTCTCTTTGAGGAGTAGCTAGAGAGGCGCCACGGCGTCCTCACCTTCCGACTGACGTAGGTCCTCACCGGACACGGCTGAATCGGGAGGTTCCTGTTTCGTATAAGGCGGGAGGAAACGCCAGGGTGGTCACCCTGGCGTGTGCATCGTGCATGTGTGCATGTGTGCATCGCCCTGAGGACGCGATGGAGCATATGGTGGAGGTCTGCCCGGCTTGGGTAGAGCACAGCCGTGTCCGCGTGGCGGCTATCGGCGGCGATCTCATCTCTCGCGTCCGACCCTGGTCCAGGACATAGTCCGGAACAATAGTGCATGGCAAGCTTTTACCTCCTTCTGTGAAGCAGTGATGCTGGCAAAGGAGTAAGCGGAGCGCGTGAGGGAGCGGAAATCCCACTACCCTCACGCCTCAAACCGCCGCAGGAAGCGCCCTGGTCGGGTGGCAACATCGGACTCCTGACCACCGTAGGCGCGGGCTTGCGGGCGGCGAGCTATAGGCAGCTCGCCTTCTGGTAAGAACCAGGCCCGGGTTGACGGCGCGTTGTGTTTCACACGCGCCTCAAAGAGATGTCAGCACACCTTGACGGGGTCCACGAGGACTGTTCCACAGGGTTGCGGGTTGGTTAAAAAAGAAACCATGGCACTGGCCGTTGCACAGGCAAGTGAAGTAACACGGGTGGGTTTTAGTCAATAAAAGTCTGACACGCCCTTCCGCTCCGCCCAGAGCGGAAGAAGTCATTTGATGATTTCCCATCCTAACAAAAAAAAAAAAGAACTGAAGAAGAGCAAGAAATTGCACTTGAAGAGCGCAGCCTTAGTATGGCTCGACTTCGTGCTTCTCACTCACCAGAGCATTACGAAGTACAAGAAGAAATTCATCAAATACTGATTTGAATCGGGCAGCGTTTCAATACGCATATAATATAGCGCAATGACGTTCGCATTGGGCCAATGGATGTTGTTTGCGAGTATTGTAGCACATTAAAGATTTCCGGAGAACCGCCAGGATTGTGCTCCCAAATAAAGAATCATTGAATAATAATAGTTATTTATTTAAAATTATCCTGATTTAAAAAGTACTCATGTGTGCCTTTAAGGCGGAATGAAGTTCGCCGGGTCAGCTAGTAATAGTATAGATTAAGAGGCTATTCACTCTAGCCAGACGGAAACACCGCCGCTGGCAAACTGTTCCAGTCTCTCGGTGTATGTGGTATGAAAGACGAGGCGAAACGCTTCGTTCGGATAGTCGTCGTGTCAATAACGTAAGGGCGGATACTCGCTATAGGACGGGTCGTCCAATAATGAAACGGAGATGGGGAATTAAGTCGTGCAATTCCCGCGCACACTCTCCAAATAATTAATGAATGATATTAAAGGTAGCTGCGAAATCGTGTATTAATTGATTGTATTCGTCCAAATGAATTAGCAGTGTATCGGAAAAGTTGTATGAAAATGTGTGCGAACTCGAAAAGTATATTTCTTATTAGGTACCTACGCAAAATGAGATCATTTTTTTTTTTGAACATTGCCGCATCTGGCCACTTCCACTTCCACTTTTGACGATCCGGAAGAAGCGTTTCTTGAGTGTCTTCAAGGCTTTTAATAAACAAGTGCACTTTACCATCAACGATTGCATCACTGCTTACCATCAGGCGGGATTGCGGTCAAGCGCTAGTTTACAATTTAATAAAAAAGAGCCCTAATAATTACCACCACCGCCGCCACCACGTTTACAAACATATAAAGTCACATACACAAACAGGCAGACCCGGAACAACTACCTGTACGCCATACAAATATTTGTTCCGTGCGAAAATCGAACCCGCGACACGCAGCGCAGCAGTCGATCGCTCAGCCTCTGCGCCAATCCTGTAGTTCAATTACCAATCCAATCATCTTTCCTTGTCGTCTTGGATTCTTGTACAGTATTTTATTTTTCGTAATTATAATTGCTGAACAAAATATTTTGTTAAAATCAAACCCAAGGTAACATTTAATTAATGAACATCACTCTGATTCCGTCTCTCTCTTCTTCGGCTTTTAGATTCTATTAAAAAAATCGAAAGTGAAATATCGAACAATTTCGTGTTAATCGAATTTGCTACTGACCGTACCTACAAGTATCAGTATATCAGTAAGGCTACTTACGCTCACTCAAGGTAAGTACACAATTTCGGTATCAAATTGATCAATTTGATTAAATGATGATTCTAATCCATGACATGGGAATTCGGTCAATTAAGGTTATAGCCAAGCTATCTTTGCTTAAAATGAACTTTGAAGAAGCATTAAATAAGTAAGGGCTGACTTTTTAAAAGTCACATCAGCATCATCATAGAATACAATAGAAAAGAACACTCTTTATTATGTACACCATATAGATTACAAAAACATAAATATAAAGATTTTACAAAGGGTGAAACAGTAAGCGGTCTTTTCGCTACGAGCGATCTTTAACAGACAACCTTTGAATGGAATCGTAAGGGGAAGGAGAGAGAAATAATGTAGGTAGTCTACTCTAGTGGTGTAGGTGTCTGTACTATTTACCTACATAGTTTATATAATAAATATATACGTTAAGTGTATCATACTAGTCTAATAAATATATACATCTAATTAATAAACGTCATACAAAAGCAGGTGACTGAAGGTGAAGGAAAACATCTTGAGTAAACCTGGACTTTATAAGTCTGAAATCGCCAACCCGCATTGAGCAAGCGTGGTGATTACGCTCAATTCTTCTCTGTATGAGAGGAGACCTGTGCCCAGCAGTGAGACGATAAAAAGATTGATGTTGATTATACAAAAGCAAATAAAAAAAAATGATATTTTTAAGGTGAGAGAAAATGCTTTTTTACCATAGTTTTTAAAGTGGACATAGTTTGAGCACGCCTTACGGATACGGGCAAGTTATTCCATAGCCGAACTGCTTGTACAGTAAAGCATCAGCCTCAGCCTCTACTCGTCCACTGCTGAACATAGGCCTCTTCCATGGCACGCCAACAAGCTCGCTCCTAAGCAGTTCTCCGCCAGTCACTACCAACCACCTTTTTAATGTCGTCGCTCCAAAAAAAAAATATTAAAAAGTCACATAATGACCCGATTCCCTTGTTCACAAACTGTTATGTATGTGTGTCAGAAGCGCACACGCAAGCGCGCCACCTATTATTGTCCCGTTGAGACCCTGTACGAATAAATCAGTGCGTTGCTAGCTACAGAGCCTTTCACTTGTGTACCCCCTTCCCGCGTCCGCGTAGATACAATACGTAACACTAATTTTAAGGTCAGTACATCTTTTTTCTCCTATTTCATTAAGAAAAAGAAAGATAAGATAAATATTAGGACTAAAGTCAGGACTGAAGTCATGTCAAATTAGTCCGCGCTTGACGTAAATCGACGTATTTACAATCGCCACGTTTTTGATCGCGTCTAAACTGTATGTTATGGAGTGTGCTAATTTCGGAAGTCGGTGGCAGAAATGAATATACAAAAACCTTGGGCATGACATGTAGGTATATTCGTTTTTGCCACTGACTTCCGAAATTAGTTATTTTTCAGTTTGTATGAATAACTCCATTTCTATAACGCACACCTGATTAAAAAAAAAATGTTTTATAATGTAGGGTTAAAAATTACGAATTTCAATTTCATTTTTTAATCTATACTAATATATAAAGCTGAAGAGTTTGTTTGTTTGTATGTTTGTTTGTTTGTTTGTGCGCGCTAATCTCAGAAACGACTGGTCCGATTTGAAAAATTCTTTTTGCATTGGAAAGCGCATTAATCTGGGAAGGCTTTAGTCTATTTAACATCACGCTGCGACCAATAGGAGCGGGGAATATAAAAAAACGCGGGTGAAACCGTGTGGCGCAGCTAGTCCTTGTATAAAAAAGTTGGAGTCGTGGTGGCCTAATGATTAAAACAACTGCCTCTCAAGTATGAGTGTGGGGCTTCAATTTCAGGTCAGGCAAGTATCAATGTAACTTTTCTAAGTTATATGTACTTTCATCAGTCATTAAAAGGTGAAGGAACACATCTTGAGGAAACCTGAACTTTAACTCTGAAATCGCATCCAACCCGCATTGAACAAGCGTGGTGATTACGCTCAATCCTTCTCTGAATGAGAGGAGACCTGTGCCCAGCAGTGGAATGATAAAAAGGTTAATAATGAAAAAAAACAGTTTTAAAAGAGTTATGAATACAATATATATTACTTTTGTCATAAGATACCACGTATTTTTTAGGAAATACACTATTCGTATCGATTACCCTTTCTGTTGGGTGGCGTCATTTATCAATTTGGAAAAACATGTTTTTCTAGCGTGCGTCATTGCGTGCATCATGACGTACACTAGAAAAACAATCTACACAATTCCCAACACACAATCACACAATTTCCTAATACAGGAAATTAAACATCGCTTATTATTCTTCTAAATTGGATTCATCATCATCATCAACCTTTTATCGTCCCACTGCTGGGCACAGGTCTCCTCTCATACAGAGAAGGATTGAGCGTAATCACCACGCTTGCTCAATGCGGGTTGGCGATTTCAGACTTAAAGTCCAGGTTTCCTCAAGATGTTTTCCTTCACCTTCAGTCATTGGTGTCCAAGATATACTTAGAAAGTACATATAACTTTAGAAAAGTTACATTGGTACTTGCCTGACCTGGAATCGAACCCGCGCACTCATACTTGAGAGGCTGGTGTTTTAACCACTAGGCCACCACGACATAAATTGGATTAATCCTCGCTAATTGATAGCCCTGTCGAAACTTCCCAGTCCTATAAGTTGTATTTGTCGAGGGTTCGATTCCAAGCGCTTTACTTTGCGTAAATAATTTCATCACAACTACTATAAAAAGGTAAAGGAAAACTTCTAGATGAAGCTGTCATGTACTAGAACCATACATTCGAAGACTAATACTAACCTATATTGATACCCAAATATGTATGACAGCGGACTCAATCTCTACAAGAGATAGCCTGTCTGTCCACTGGGACACAGGCTTCAGTGGAGACACTATAATACTAATAATACTACCAAGAAGATTAGTAACATAAAAACATTCATAGTGAAGTTTCATTTAAAAGCACATTAATTTAGTTATATTTATCTGGAATCCAAATCTACATTCTAATCATAATAATGTAGTAAGAAAATAATGGATGTTAAATGAATCGGTATGAGAGTATAACAGTGTGGTAACATTGTAAATCTACGCACACAGATGTATATCTATAGGATAGGTCGAGCGTAGTGCTTCATCCATTTTTTTTTTTTTTTCACCCTATAGCGAAAGTAAACATTAATAATTATTTTGATTACACACGAGAGACAAATCTAAATCGATAAAAGATGAAAAAAAAAATCAATTCAAAATTACCGATACTAAAATATAAGAAATCGAATCGGTAAACGATCCTCAACAATGTGCATTAAAACAGTTGTACGTTGTATAAATAAATAGTCTCCGTCGGAGAAGAAATTCCACAAAAAATATGACATAGATGTGGCGGAATTAGGAACACGGAGCTCCTAAAAAATGTGTCCCTGCTCCTTTGTCATTAATTTGCTTTAGGTCTTATGTTATTCAAGCAAAAATAAGATTAAAACACATATTTCTTACAAATAAGTTTGTAAAGACAAATGCTGTTGTGTAACGACGAGGAAAATCCTAAAAGTAAAATTAAGGAATTGAAGAAAAAGTACGATGAAATCAATTTAGATTATCCCCCTTATTCATATGTGCTGCTTAAAGTTAACTAGTGATTAGCGATTTTTTAACCATAGGTACATTTTTGACCTTTTAACATCACTTAACTTTAATAATCGTTTATGAATAAACTCCTTAAATACTGTAGTATTCATTCATAAAGGATGATTAAAATTAAGTAATTAACGTTTAACGTAAAGGTTTATGAATAAGGGGCCATATCTATACTAATATATAAAGCTGAAGAATTTGTTTGTTTGAACGCGCTTATCTCAGGAACTACTGGTCCGATTTGAAAAATTCTTCTTGCGTTGGATAGCTCTTTAATCCAGAAAGGCTGTATATAACATCACGCTGCCACCAATAGGGACAAACATAACTAACTCAACGCGAATAAAGTCGCTGTCGGCCGCTAGTTTACAAAAAACAGAAGTACTTATACAAGGAGATGACCTGTGGTGCTGTAGGTGTAGAGCAATATTAAAGAGTGTATGAGATGATACGCGAATGGGATGATGGAAGGTAAATTCTTGGTGAAGGGAGGACAGGATTAGTTGAAGTTGAGACAAAAGAGACAACTATATCAACGGATACGTAGAATATATTCATGTTGGGGCCCACGCAGCAGGATAAGAAACTCGTCGTGGCCAGGAAAAAACCGCCCAAGTGCGAGTCGGACTTGCGCACATAGGGTTCCGTACCCTTATCTTTAATATGAAGCAAAAATGGCACAAAATCACGTTTTTTGTATGGGAGCTTTATTTTTCGTATTTGTTATTATAGCGGCAACAGAAATACATAATATCTGAAAATTTCAACTATCTAGCTAATACGGTTCATGAGATACAGCGTGGTGACAAACGGACGGACGAACAGACGGATAGCGAAGTCTCATGAATAGGGTTCGGTTTTAACTTTTGGGTCCGGAACCCTAAAAATGTTTATAATTCTGGAGAAGTATGAATATCTAATTAGCTAAATAAATAACAGGCCATCAATAATCACACATCACATCCGGAGTTGTTTATTATACGGACTTTGTAGAAACTAGAACTAATTTCCGTGCGTTCAGGCGCTTTTGCCATACCTATTATTGGAATCAATTGTAACAGCACATACCTACTTAGGACCCATTAACTTAATCAAATTTTATTCCGTGGTGCTTGGCAATCAAGGCTTCTCCCAGTTGCAATAATATCCCTTTGTGCCGATTGGCCTAGTTCTGTTCTGTCTCCTGCTTGTTATGGAGGGAAGTGGAAAAAATATATTTTTTCTTACTCCTCGGCTATTCTTTTCTGATTAATTTCGTTGCGGGGCCCAAGACAGTTGAATCGTTTCTCCGGGACTCGTCGAGCTTCATTGCTCGGCGTTTTTCTGGCGGTCTCCACTGTTGATTCTGGCTTTTAGGAGTTGCAGTGGGTTGGGAACAGTGTGGCGGGTTTTGTCCCAATCAAAAAAAAGGCCATCAATAATTTGAAAGAAAAATTGTCTTAGCAACGTAGTAGACAGCGTATTATAACACTGTTTGCTGCATTATCATAACATTACAATACATATTGTTGATACAATGAAATCAGAAGTTACATTGTGTTTAGAAGGAAACAATAGTTTTCATAATATTTGACTGCACGGTTAGCGCAGTGGTCAAGCCATTGACAGCTGCGCTGCATATCGCGGGTTTAATTCCCACACATAACAAACATTTGTATGACCCACGAGTAGTTGTTCCGGGTCTGGATGTTTTTGTATGTGAGTTTATATGTTTGTAAATGCACCCACAATACAGGAGAAATTCCTAGTGTTGGGCAACGTTTATCAAAAAGAAAGAAAATAAGGTAAAGTTCTCAGCTCTGAAATGTCACTAAATCATAGTAACTTTGTACTAAAGTTGAAGAATATAGGTGATGTACTGAATGTAGATGAGCTAACGTAGCTTGATGTCGTGGGAGATAATCAGAACAGCGCCTAAGGAATAGGTACGGCGTAATTCGCGGTACGGCGGACAGAGCTCCGGCGGGATCTCATGGCGACATGGAGAGTGCGATTGTCGCAACCCAGTGCTGGGCACGCCACAATAACGGCGGTAAGTCCCCTCTTTGAGGAGTGGCTAGAGAGGCGCCGCGACGCCCTCACCTTCCGCCTGACGCAGGTCCTCACCGGACACGGTTGTTTCGGGAGGTTCCTGTTCCGTATAAGGCGGGAGGAAACGCCAGGGTGTCACCATTGTGTGGATCGCCCTGAGGACACGGTGGAGCATACGGTGGAGGTCTGCCCGGCATGGGTAGAGCACCGCCGTGTCCTCGTAGCGGCGATCGGCGGCGATCTCTCGCGTCCGACCCTGGTTCAGGCCATGGTCCGGAGCGAGAGTGCATGGCAGGCCGTCACCTCCTTCTGCGAAGCAGTGATGCTGGCAAAGGAGGAGGCGGAGCGCGTGAGGCAACGGGAATCCCAGCGACCTCACGCTACTAGCCGCCGCAGGAGACGCCCTGGTCGGGAAATGACACTAAACTCCCAGCCACCGTAGGCGCGGGCCTGCGGACGGTGAGCAGTGGGCAGCTCGCCGCTCGGTAAGGACCAGGCCCGAGTCGACGGCGCGTCGTGTTTCACGCGCGCCTCAAAGAGATGTCAGCACGTCGTGATGGGGTCCACCAAGACCGATGCCTCCTGGGTCAGGGTTGCGGGTTGGTTAAACAAGAAACCGTGGCCCTGGCCGTCGCACAGGCAAGTGAAGAAACACAGGTGGGTTTTAGTCAGTAAAAGTTTGACACGCCGTTCCGCTCTGCCCAGAGCGGGAGAAGTCTGGATTTGATGATTTCCCATCCAAACAAAAAAAAAAAAAGTGTGTGTGTCAGCTCCGACGCACGACTGGACTTACTCCTTAAGTACGAGAAAAAAAAAATATTATATATCGACGGTTAAAAGGAAATAGGGCATAAGCGACATTTTGGTCAAAAATGAGTTATGTATGCCATCCTACGTAAAATTTTCCGCTCTATCGAATGCGCTTACTCCCATGGCTCTAAGGTGACTTTTTTGGCGTTTATGCCCTAGCAAAAAAAATCATTTTCCCTGTATTATTTTTCGTAACCGACGAAAATTCAGGCCGTTTTTGTTATAAAGGTGCTTGTACCCCTACAAAAATGATTTATTTTGAGTTTGTTGTCGGTAATGCTTTTTTACTTTATAAGGGTGTCAAGCTTTCGGTTGTTTATGCCTTTTAAGCTTTTCCTTTAAAAAGTACCAACGTTGTTTATAGCCTACTTCCATTTCGTAATTTAACATAGCAATGGCGCTTGTGCCCTATATACAAAATTAATTTTTATATTACTCTGTCGGTTATACCCTATTACCATTCAGTACTCTATAACAGCTATGTCGGTTATGCTCTATTTCCTAAATTTATTTCAATATCACACTGTTGGTTATACCCTACTTCCGTATGCAATATAAATACAGTTTTGTCGCTAATACCTTATTACTTAAATTAAATTAGATCACATGGTGTCGATTATATCCTACTTCCACATTCTACAATCCTATTCCCAATTATTTTCCTAGCTATAAAGTAAAAAATTGTTAGTAATGATAATTGATCTACGACTGTCCTGTTCAATGTGATATACCAATTTCTGCATAGCAGCAAACCACACCAAATTGTCACTTTTGATAACAAGTTTTCTTTATAAAGTAAAAAATTTGTTACATTAAATTGTTCCTTTTAGTAATTGTTATTGATGTGATGGTAATTGTTATGGATAGTAATTGTTATTACCTACTAGTACTTATATGTCTCCACTTCATTCGCTTTTTGACTGATTATTTAGGTTTTGAAGTGAGACTTTTTCTTTGTTTTTATTTGGTACAAACCATGACGCAATGAACTTTTTTTTTTCTTTATTCCTGTTTCTTTGAACGTTGCTGCTCGACATGGATACCATGTTATGTTTAACAAAGCCAAATAAGTCTTAAGTTTTGAAGCTTTTTTATTTTTTATAATGGTTGTTACTTTTTTAAATATTTAATATTACGGATACATACCAAGTTTTCGTCATTGATTAGGTTACCTACCTACTAGCTACAGTATCATTGTGTCCAAAAATGATTAGCAGGTTGCCTATATAATTACCCAATCTTTTTAGGTAGTTTTTTTTTCTTGATTAAAAAATAATATTAACAATACATTTATTTTTTTATTTAAAACATCCTACTATTCTGATGAAGGATCGTGTTGGTTGCGCTACTTCATTATTTTTGGGGTGTCTTTTCATCCATATTACCATAGACTCGCACAATGCCTAATGTTGATTATCCTTCCTTTCCTTTGGTTTCAAGCGACATTGTGTGTCACTAATGTGTTATATCCTGGTATTGTTTTGAAAGCTGACTGTTTCTTGTGCCCTATTATCTTTTATACAACCACAGTGAAAAGTACCTTATCCTTCTTTTCCTATAACACTTATTGAACTGCCTAGTCTCTTATACCCTTTTACCTTGCGATGTGAGAAATCGGTATGTCACTTAGGCTTCTTATCCATTAATATTTTATTTTGTCATTTGTATCTTAAGCCATATTTCCTTATTGTAAAATTAAAAGCTATTGTTATAAGCGACAAAAACTACGTTAAATAGCGTCAAATCGTTATAACTAAAAATACCGACAACGCCTCCATTTTTTTCTGATTTTATAACAGTTTCAGTTTTCACGATATCTTAATAAATGACAAAAATACGTCAGTTTTTCTAAAATTTAAAACTTTGAACGGGTCTCCTGAACATTTCATTTTTTGTCGCTTATACCCTATTTCCTTTTAACCGTCGATATATATTTTTTTTTTAAATATAACATTATCGGGCGCCTTATATATGAAAATCGATTCTTAAGGAGTAAACTCCAATAAACCCCAAAAAGGAATAGGTACATCCCTCCTACGTTGATGTTGGTCGCGTATGTTAGTCACGCGTACAAATACACAACGTTAAACAATAGTTATTTTTACTTTATACGAAACCTGAATATATTATAATATTTAGTTTGTTCACAATAAGCAACTGAATCGATTCCAATCATTTTACACAATGTTATATTTTTCCCAAATATATTTAGAAATATAAATTGCAGTACGGTTACCGAGCGCACAACAAGCTGACGGTAGATTACAGTACTAGGCGCGCGGACAGAGCCCTCCCCGTGCAGCGCCGCGGTAAGCGCGGGCGGGCGAGCGGAGCGTGGACGATATTTTTGTTCCAACAACCAAGTAAGACAGCAAGCTCATAACTTTGTGGATTTTTATGATATCATTTTGAAATTTTGTGCATAGGATTCTCTTTAAAGAATCCTATGTACAGTATGTAAGTAAGTGTCACCTGGCCACTTTGGATTCAGTGGAGAGACGTGCAAAGAGGCTGATTGGTGACCCTGATCTAACTCGAGTTGGTCTCCAAAGCCTAGAGCACAGGCGTAGAGTGGCCAGCCTTTCGGTGTTCTATCGGATGCATTTCGGGGAGTGTGCCAGGGAATTTCATGATTTAATTCCCCCATCTCCGTTCCACCAGCGGACGACCCGTCGTACGGCTGGATTCCACCCTTATGTTGTTAACACCACTACGATCCGGACGAAGCGTTTCGCCTCCTCCTTTATACCGCGTACATCGAGGGACTGGAACAATTTGCCAGCGGCGGCGTTTCCGTCGGATTACAATTTGAGTGTCTTCAAGGCTAGAGTGAATAGGCTCATAATAAACTAGTGCGCTTTACCATCAACGATTGCGTCACCGCTTACCATCAGGCAGGATTGCGGTCAAGCGCTAGTTTATAATATATATATAAAAAAAAATGTGTATGTGAAGGTTTCACATGTGTATATAGTGTGTATAAAATAACGTTGTATATTGTGTTCTTGTCTGCATTGCTCGCAATGATTTCGGTTATATACCTCGCTCACTCGTATGAATATACATTGTGTTCGATATAGCAGAATACTGCGATGGTGTCGTCAGCGGTGCATAAGTCGCTACACGCCGCGTATCACGCTCATCAGCGCCGCGTTTGTCGACCAACGAGCTACGAGCTTGTTGTAGTGCATTGTATGAGCGCCCGATGCCATACACTGCAACCAACCTTAGAATATGAGAAATTCAGGCCTCACAGTAATTTAATGCTTGTTCTGATCTGTAGGAATGAATGCAAAAAGTGGGAGTGTATACATTACATCACAAATTTCGAAATTATCATTTTCGTAGGCATTTTTCGAAAATGAACACTTTTTATAACTTTCTTTGTCATGCTTACTTAGTAAAATGTATTATAATTCACCAAATCATGTAAAAGCAATAAAGTGCTTTGAAACAATGTGTATTTATTCAGTTGAAAGCTGACTTGCGTAACAAAAATGTACATGATAAATCCTATGAATCTCCTACGCAAAATGTTAAAGTAATTTTGGAACGAAAATAACTCTCCTGAACTTAATTTATATGATGCTTTAGATCCCTAATCAGCTTATTTTCTTAAATTGGTATGTACTGAAATAGAAGTGGTTCTCACATAAAGGTTAACAGGACTTGTGTGGTAAAGTTGTCTACTTACGGGTACAGACAACATCAGATAAGTATCTTTTTTTTGATAATTTTAAACTAGTGCTTGACTGCAAGCCCCGCATAGTGGTAAGCAGTAATGCAATCGTTAATGGTAAAGTGCGCTCGTGTATTAAGTCTATTCACTTAAAAAACTTAGTGAATAGGAAGAAAGACGGCAGTTCAGCGAGGCGATGCAATGTTAAACCCAACAACACGACCAACGATGCTGCGCCAGAGGGAGATTGATCTGGAGATCCCCCACGACCTAACTCCCGACAGAACAACATTTGGCGCAACACAACTACTGCTCCGAGTCGTCCTTCGTACGGCTCCACCAGACATCATCACGATGAATCGCTTGGTGGCAAGACTTTGTCTGGTGAGTGGTAACTTCTGCTGGCAGCCGATATTATGACCTACCATCGAGTTAGTTTTCAAGTTATTGCAACACCCTACATACGCATATAATCTCCATTGATATTTTAGGGTGCTTCATGCATGTTCGGTTTTCCAGAATTTAAACTTTTATTCTATCTTTTGATAAATGCTGATCAGCCAACATTGTTTTGCATCTGCCCTCGCTTATTAAATTTCGTGTCAGTTTGGCACAGGCCACCTTATCCTGAATCGTGAGTGCGTTTACAAACATATAAACTCAGATAGATAAACATCCAGACCCGGAACAACTACCTGTAGGTCACACAAATATTTGTTCCGTGCGGGAATCAAACCCGCGGCACGCAGCGCAGCAGTCAATAGCTTGAACGCTGCGCTAACCGTGTATTTTTACGTTTGTTTTTATATACATCTGTAAGTAGGTTTGTATCACTTTTCTTTTAGACTTTCTTTCTTTGTTTTTACTAAACGAGTTTGGCATATCCTATCTAACTACGCGGAGAAAAAAGGTCGAAACAAACTCAAAGGTCACAGTTTCTTTTAAATTCCAGACATATTATTGGTCATGTGTTAGTATATTTATTTTTCGGAGAAAAATGTAAGTATAATATAAGTAAAATTGTTTTATGAGACTTGAATTATGTAGAAGGCGTCTTTCTTTACGAACAATACACTCACTGGCTAGATAGAAAATTGACAAGTTAAAAATTGTTACATATTTTAGTAGAGGACGCAATTGTCACCTTTTTTTGGGCACACTAGTTTTCCATTCTTAGAACCTAAAAAAAAAAAACCTATAAACCTTTAAATTAAATACCAACATATTATAACCTTTTTCAAATAAGTAAGAATCCTACTAACAATTTGAAAATAATAATAAATCTTTCAGGAAATATCCTGTGTTCTTACTCTATAGACCTGTCCAATAGAATGATTTCCCCAATGAATTTGAAGCCTCTCAAAAATAAAGGTATCACGAAAATATAATTACAATATTTATTTTTTGTTATTTCGCAAAGAAAATGCCTGCACTCATGTGAAAAATTATATCTACCTTTCTTAGCCGTGTGCTGGCATTTTATTATCATGTTAATACGAGACAAAAATAATAGGTAGGTATCTTACCTAAAAGAAAATTCCTTATAGCAAATTTATGTTATTACAATGTCTTACAATCATCATCATCATCAGTCTCTACTCGTCCACTACTGGATATAGGCCTCTTCCATAGCACGCCAACAAGCTCGATCCTGAGCAGTTCTCCGTCAGTCACTACCAGCCACCTTCTTGATGTCGTCGCTCCATCTCGCCCAAGGGCGTCCTACGCTACGTTTGCCGAGCCGCGGTCTCCAATCGAGGACTCGTTTACCCCATCGGTTGTCGGTCCTGCGGTATATGTGACCAGCCCATTGCCACTTCAGCTAGCTAATCCTCTCAGCTATGTCGGTGACTCTGGTGCTCTGTCGGATCACCTCATTTCTGATGCGGTCCTTCGGAGAGACGCCCAACATAACCCGCTCCATAGCTCGTCTTACAATACAAAATAATAATAGACATAATATTCTCTAACTGGCTAAGTCTGAGACACTAGCTAAAACATATAAGAAATTCAGACAAAAACTTAAACCTTGTTCCAAACTGAGATAAATAATACAGTTAGGTACAGCATTGATCAAGCTTATTACATTCACAAGCTGAAGCAAAATAAAAATCTCCGAGTTTTCTATTCGGTAAATCAAACTGGCAAAGAGAATTACTGTCATGTATACCTTTACTGCCTATAAAGTTTTACGGAACCCAACTTACATTGACGGAACAGCGTCACAAGTTTTAGGACGATAAGGTAAACGGGCCCAGCAAGTATCTTGTGGTACTTGGGGAACCTCCACTACACCTGTTTATTCAAGTGTTAATATTGTATTCCTAGTGCGTCATGAATGATGAAGATATACACTTAGTATCTTTTCACGTAAGTTTTATCTATCTGGGTAGTATGTTAATAACTAATTTTAGTATCTATATTAAAAATAGCCTATTTCCGAGCATGGTGTGAAGACCTTGATATGACTTGTAAATTTTTTGAATCGTCGCAACGCAATAGTTTTCTACGGCATTAGGTTTGTAGCAAAATAATGACAACATACCTACTTAGGTACTTTTTAGAGATATCGACGTTATAATTCACAAAACATATACAATATGTTAAGAAAACCCTGTCCGACCCGTAAGGATAGTAAAGGTTAGGTAAACACATGACCAAATAACATATGAAATTTTACATAATCATCATAGGTAGTAACAATACTAAGTAGTGAATTTTGAAATTATCTTTTTTTTCCGTGAATTAATTCCAACTTCCCCAAAATTTGGTAATTTTTAAAAAGTGACAACATTATTTTTGGCGGTATAATTCTGAGCGAATAGCGATGCGACCGCGTGCCCTGCCCCTCTTCGCCCGCGCCTGTATGGCGACCGCAGATATTTAAGTTACCTCTTTTTGCGAAATAATATTTATTTTTTTAGGGGGATTTTTTTTTTAAGTTTAGCCTGGCTTTGTAGGCATTAGTAGAATCAGTTATCGATACCTAACAATACCTTTACGGATCGGACAGGGTTTTCTTTACATATTGTATAAGTTTATATATTCTTTTATGTAAAAACGTTTACCACCTATTCAATTAACTACCGATAAAACGTACGTAATATTATATTGTCAATTTATACTTTTTTAGCTTGATGAACACGGTAGATCTTAAATACAATATGTTAAGAAAACCCTGTCCGACCCGTAAGGATAATAAAGGTTAGGTAAACACATGACCAAATAAAATATGAAATTTTACATAATCATCATAGTAACAATACTAGTGAATTTTGAAATTATCTTTTTTTCCGCGAACTTCCCCAAAAATAGGTAAATTTTTAAAATGTGACAACACCATTTTCGGCGGTATCATCGTTTGATTTATTGTTGGATATTAAATGTATAAATTTATGTTCAATATTTGGCGGTCCCGTTTGTGATGCCGGCGCGCAGCGAGTTTGTCGGTGTCTTCAAAGAAAAAAGTACGTGAAACTAGGGATGTACTATTTTTTGCGTAATAACGTTTTTTTATCGCTATTAATCGAAACTTGTATCTGGTTGAAGGATTTGTTGTAAAAACACAGATTACCCAATGGTAAAAGTACTTTTGTTTGTTTATCGATTAATTACTAATAACATTATTATAACACAAGTATTAGTAAACAGAAACGAGAAAGACTTATGAAACACAATTTTAGTAAAGTTTAACAAATATTTTATCGGTCAATATCATCGATATTCAGACAGAAACTGAAATTAATACTTTGGCATGATTTTCATTTACAGCAGTGTACCTCGCTAATTTGAGTTTTGTAAAAGTTCTAAACAATTCCATGCGATGTTGAATCGAGAATAAGAATGAGAAACTACAATACTAAATCGATACCAAAAATAGACGAGTATCAATCGATAAAAAAAACAATATTTTGATTACTTACACATCTCTATCAAAGCATGCCGCCGGCAGCCGCGTAGATACCTATGTTTATAAAATAAAAATAATTTTTACTTTAAATTATTAGTTGCACGTAAACATTGCTGGTGTACACACTGTTCGTGTATTGTGTGATCATGTTGTTTTCTAACGTAGAGTAATGTAACATGCTGATGGAGGTAGTAACTGCAATTAGCTGTGTTGTGATCAGGTGTTAGACGATTTGGAAGTGGGGACTTATCGGTCAATGCACGAGGGTTCCAGCATGACGGTGCCTCACGATATTTTTTCCGACCTGTACGTGAGTACATTATCATTATTGTCCATTATCAGTTCGGCGAGCAGTGGATTGGTAGGGGCCAACTGTGGCCAGCGCGGATTTGACACCACTTGATTTTTATTTGTGTGCATGTCCGTGCTAATCTCGTGCGACGAAATATGGAACATCTCTGCCAGAGCCATTGTGCTCATCCAATGAAATGATACATTCGGAGAGTCAGACGACCTTCCTACTTAAAAAAATTCTTTTCTCGAGCTGCCTAAGTATCATTGTTTCTTTCGAGAGTCGATAAACGTGAACAAGCTACCTATACCTACAAGCATGAGGTCAACTGCGGTCATGACCTGTGCCTGTGTTGCCATGAAATTACCTATTTATTTTATTTAAGTTATTTATTTTTTAGGGGGTATTTTTTTTTAAGTTTAGCCAGGTTTTGCAGGCATTAGTAGAATCAGTTATCGATACCTAACAATACCTTCACGGATCGGACAGGGTTTTCTTAACATATTGTATACATAATTAGATATTAAGTGATTGTGAACAGATATGTAGGTAGTGCTATCTTAGTAATGCCACATACCAAATAGTATATTGCACAATATTCACATTAGCATTAGTAAATGTAATGAAATGAATGAAAAAGGATCCAGAAAAAAATATACCATTTTAATGATAAAAAGCCGGTAAGAACATAACGTAAATTTGAAGGCAAATGAAACTGAAATAATTCTATAATTTACTACAATCAAAGACACATAATTAAAAATTAAAAAAGGTCAACCGACTGTCAGTCGGACTTGCGCACTAAGGGTTTCTATAAAGGTCTCTGTAACTCTTGAACTAATAAACTTATTTAAGCCGTTATAGCTTTCCTTTAAAGCTCATCAAGTGGACATCATCACGTTTTCACATTTTTGGAGAAAAACCAAAAATGTGAAAACGCCAACTTTGTGTGCCAACTTTAGTAAGATTTTTGACCCCTATTTTATCAAAAACAAAATATGTGATTTACATATAGTTGGATCTCTTGCAAAGCGATATCTAAGTCAAAAATCTCTTAATGTTAAAAGACACATCTAATCATATCTCGAAAAAATAATTCCGAAATCGCGAGAGAATAATAAATCTGACTCTCATAATTTTTCTTTGCACATTCCTATTTTCATTCATTCTATTTTCCATTCATGCGTGCGGAGTTCGTGTAAGACAATCTTCTAGTCTTGGAGTGTCATTAATATTGAGTGGCTTGCTTTCTACGAAAATAACCTATCCCATCACTTACTAAATTGAAAGGCAAGTTTGTACAGGGTGGCAAGGACACGCTACTATGGATTCAGCACATGATCCTAACCGCCCCTATTTGAGTAAACGTCGTTACCTTATTCAGTATGTGGAAAATTAAACGGTAAACGTATTCCACGACATAAAACGGTTTTTATTTTTCTAGTAAAGTTATACATTTTGCGATATAACATTTTATTCTATGGGAGCGTCGTCCTCCGTGGCGCAGCGGTCAACACGCCTCCAACCCGGCCCCGCCCCGAGTTCGATCCCCGGCCAGGTTATGATAAAAAACGATCTTTTCCTGATTGGCCTGGGTCTTGGATATTTATCTATACATGTATCTATTATAAAATATAGTATCGTCGAGTTAGTATCCCATAACACAAGTCTCGAACTTACTTTGGGGCTAGCTGTGTAATTTGTCCGTATATATTTTATTTTTATTTAATCAAATACGATTTTTTTAAACTATCAGTACAGTCTTATATTTAAGGCATTTCTAGTGAAATTTTATAAGAACTGGTTATTACTTAAAAAATACATTCAGTGATTTTTACTAACAACTATTCCAAGTAATGGATGGAAATCTGCTTATTGGACCGGACAATAAAACTTCAGAGTCATCTAAAAACTTCTAGTGAGAATAATCAGGCTAAAATGTTTTTGGGTGGTATTCAATGATCCACACCCTCCTTGAGATAGGTTTGAATCTCATTGAAAATTAATGTGGGAGCAAAAATAATGTAGCACCTCTTCATTCATCTTTTGCTAGGGGAAGGTCAAAAATAGTACATTAGGGACGTTCTATTTTTGGCCATCCCTTGGCCCTTTGAGGGTATCATCTGCAAGTGCCATAAAAGGGTAGCTACGAGATCAAGTGAAATATTTGTCGAGCTTGGGGCTAGAAGGTATGATTATTAATAAAAAGTTTAAGAAGACACGGTACCTTGCCGTGGGAGTATTATTTACAGAAGTTGGAATGCTGTTAAGTACAAAATGTATTATTCATATTAGCGTTGTATCTGATTATAGTCATAACACTTGGGGGTTTATGTTTTGTTCATCTCTACTATCCATACTAATATTACAAATGCGAAAGTAACTCTCTCTGTCTGTCTGTTACGCTTTCCCGCTTAAACTTCTCAACCGATTTTAATGAAATTTGGCACAGGCAATCTGACTTAGATAATCTGAATTAGACCCTGAGAAAGGACATAGGCTACCTTTTATTGAAAAATTTGATATTCTCGAGGGAAATCTAAACAGCGCTATAACCCAATTCCACGCGGGCGAAGCCGTGGGCGGAAAGTTAGTAATATTATAAATGTGAAAGTAACTCTGTCTGTCTGCCTGTTACGCTTTCACGTCTAAACCACTGAACTGATTTGATTGAAATTTGGTACAAAGATAGAGTTGACCTTGAGAAATAACATAGGATAGTTTTGATTCCGGACTTTTGAAGAATTCTCTTGGAAACGTGATATAAACGAACTCCATGCGGACGAAGCCGCGGGCGGAAAGCTAGTAAATAATAATAATCAGCAATCTAAAAGATGCATGGGGTCCTTTTAATAATTCACATAAAAAATCATGGAATAGACAAGTATTCTTCATCTTCCATTTTCCTTTCAATTGAACCTAATTTGAACTATAACAAACATTTAAAAATAAAAACTAGTTAAGGCAGTCCACTAGTTCTTATCGGAGTTCATTTTAGTTAGACTGCCTTTGACACGCTTAGAAGGAGTCAATAAACAGCGTTTTATTTTATGTATGGTCGTCAAAAGAAAATAAGCATGGTGATATGGTTAAAATGTAATGGTAGTGAAAATGTTATAAGAATCCGATGGATTTTTTGAATAAAAGTAAATTGAATCAACAGAAAACACACGGTTTTTTTAACAAATTAAATTCCATAAAAAAAAATTATAGCTAAGGCCGTAGAAAGATTTTTTTTATTTTTATTTGTAAGACTTATTATTGAATAAAAACGAAGAATACTCATTGAAATAATTAATGCATAATACAAAGATAAAAACAAACCACAAAAATATGCCTTTCTTAAAAGATGACAGAATAACTGGCGACTAAAACCAGAATTACTATAATTTGTGTATCCTAGAATTAAAAAGTAGTATAGTATCAAGTGACCGAAATTACCAAATGTGAAAAGTAAGAGTCAGACACCATAAACACACCACAGCGCAGCGACAAAATGTGGGCAGGCAGTGCTAACGCGTAAATCGCGTAGGTCGCCCATGGATGCGGGCAGCACAAGACCGGTAATTGTGGCAAGCCTTGAAGGAGGCTTTTGTCCAGCAGTGGACCTCTATAGGCTGAAGAAGAAGAAGTGCTTACGTGTAAATAAAGCTAAAGCTTCTTGCACTGGCACTGTTTTAAATAATAAACCTCTACAGCTAATCGTCGTAGTTGTGTTGTGGCTAGTGTTACCGGAAAGACTGAAAATGTCTTTGCGATTATTTCGGTCACTACTTCGAGGTCTTGGTGATGGCTGAACTGTGGTTACGACGTGACTTTGATGTGATCGATATTGCCGTTTATGGTTTTGACGTTGTGGTGTAGTTGTGATACGACAGCCTCCGTGGCGTAGCGGTAGCGGACGCGGCCGCTGCGCAGGGTGGCGCGGGTTCGATCCCCGCACAGTGCAGGTATTTGTATGCATGAATATGAATATTTGTACTGGTCTGGTCGTGCCTCGGAAAGCACGTTAAGCCGTTGGTCCCGGTTGCCATACGAACATCTAGTGGCAGTCGTTACGGGTTGTTGGAGTCCTCAAAAAGTCCTACAATTGGTCTAACTGCAATGCTTCGATGTCGCCTTCGGGTTGTGGAGGTCAGACGGCAGTCGCTTTATGGAAAATGTCGAAGTTTAGCCATATCAGCAGTTGGACTGGTAAAGCGAACCCCAGACTCCAAAGCTGAAAAAGGTTTCGGATGTGACTGGGATTAACACTGGGATGATGATGACGATGATGTAGTTGTGATACGTGTGACCAGGCCTTTATGGAAGTATTATGCGTCGACTTAAATAAGGAATGTAACGCCCACTACTACGCCTGAATCCTAAGTCGTAGAAAGATACATTATACATACCAGCAAAACACACGCCACTATACGAATAAGTTTTTCCACCTCTAAAATAAAAAGAGGTAGCCTAAACGCCCTCAGTTTATCGGTACATTTTTTTGGTTAGATGCTTCTTAGTTTAACGCATATTTTGTATTTAAACTCTTTTTTCATGTGGAACATTAAACATTTCAGACCTGAAGTAATGAAAAACGTTGCCTACATGTACATTAATCAATCCAACATGTCCACCAGACCGGGAATTTTGGGTCACGGTGTTTAAGCTTTATTGAGATTAGCAAGCCTATGTTTGCTCACACATTTAACAAATGTTTGAGCAAATACAGGAACGACCTATGTATATACCCGAAATTTTTAAGTCTTAATTGGTGTATAATCAACTAAGTAGCCTGCACTCTAATTGCGTAAAATACTTTCAGTAATCAATCAAATCAAAAGTCATTTATTAAAATTAGGCTGAGAATCAGCACTTTTTGAAAATCTGTATTAGATGAGACAGTCCCCCAAAATGCCCACCCTTCGCCATTTTCTTGTGCTTTCGCTGGGAAGAAGAAATGATGAAATAAACTCCTTAGCAGCACTGTTCACAGCTGTCTGTTCATTAAAAAAAAACACGCATGTGATTTTTTTAGCATTGTATAAAATTAATAATAGCACAGAACAATAAATGAAACTATCCTTCTCTGTATGAGAGGAGACCTGTGCCCAGCAGTGGGATGATAAAAACTTTGATTATGATGATCCACCATATGCCAGCTAGCCACGTTAAAATAAAAGCAGAACAAAAATCATTAAAAATGGAAGGGCTCCAGGCATAAATTACTTGACAGCTCACACATTTATGCATTGTAAAAAAAGACAACTATATAAACTCATATAACGTATCAGTAAGTTAATTTTAAGGAAAGAAAACAGACATTCTCTTGAGTTAATCAGAGCGACCAGCTATTCTTATCATTTAAATAGTTGTTTACAGAATGATATGCCTTTGAAAAAAGAATGAATTTCATTTGGCTTAATAAAACAGAGGGTATCTTGTTGTTAAAAATTATACCGAGCCTAACAAAAGACTCGAACCTTTTGAAGTCAGTGAAAAAGGGCTCGTAGTTTGTCTTTATTTCTGGTGTTAACGTTGTGAATCTTACTGTTTTTAGTGTATATGTTAATATATTGCCGAATATATGAAATGTTTTCTAAGTTGAATTGCGAAGCAACCATGAGAATACCAATATCTTTAAAGAAATTTCTTAAAAAAACTCTGACACCGAGTTGATAATTTGCAGCCCGCTTTTGGAGTACAAAATACTATATCAGCAGTTTTGCCCCATAGTAGAATAGTGTAGGACATAATGCTGTGGAAATAACTGAAATAGATTAAACGATCTGTATCAACGTCCGTGTATTGTCTTACTTTTCTGACGGTGTAGGCGGCTGAACTGAGCCTTGCTGCTAAGGTTGATATGTGTGGTTCCTGAAGTTTGGCATCTACTATTATTCTTAGAAAAACTGCCGAGCGTGGGCTCGGCAGTTTGCAGTTGGCAGTCAGCTTGAAACTGTGGAGTTTCAAGCACCTCTTTATCTGAAACGATGTAAGGTCCACGATTTTTAACGTTCGCCAAGGCGAACTTTATAAATTTCGTTTTCTTGGTATTTAGAACTAGGTTATTTGACGTAAACCAATCCGTACCCATTGTGATGGCACTGTTTACTTCGTCAAAATCTTGATTATTCCTGTCTATTTTAAAAATAAGAGGTATCATCTGCAAACAGTACAACGTCACAGAGATTCCCTTTAAATAGAATGTTAAATCATTATTATAATTATACTAAAAACAAGAATGGACCCAGTATTGAACCTTGCGGTACATACAGCCCGGAATATTTCACACCATTGACATCTTCACACTGGATTACTAATTCATTGCTTTATATGTTTAAAAATTTCGTTGTGTAAAAATTCAACAATTGCTATCGAAAACCATTTTAGGGAACTTTAATAAAAACTACATTTACTTTTGAGATTAAAATCTCACTTCCTAGGAGAAACATAAAATATGAGAAACGTGAAAGTTTATGAATTTATTTTTGTTACTCATTTATGCAGACACTACTAAACGGATTTAGATTAAATTTGGCACACAGATGGTTTATGACTAAGATTAACATATTGGATAGTTTTATCTGGATAGTTTAACGGAATCGAAACTTACGCAGATGAAACGACGGGACGCAGCTAGTATTTTCATATAAAATTTAGTTCAATCACTGTTAAGATGACCGTAAAACCCTTGTAAATTCCCGAAGCCACCAAATTATTCAGCTCGCCCATTGCTGGTTCTGCTTAATTGGTACCAACATACCTAAGAGGCATTTTCAGGTACCAGCTGCTTGAATTAATTTTTCCCAAGCATATCTTTAATACGTTAGACAAAGCTTTAACAAATATTTAAGAAAAATCTTTTTGATTTCAATAGTCAAGTAATACTATTGGTGTTTGATACCCATATGACTTGTATAATTGATCGTTTTGTCTTATATCTAAGACAAAACGATCAATTTGTATAATTGATCGTTATGTCTGATAAGACTCCCTTAAGAATTTCCTTTTTAATTATTGTAAGTAATATTATAAATAGAAAAGTCTCTTTACACTTTCCCATTTATAATATTCCTTACGATTTCAAAAATCGAATTTCATCTAAATCCGTTCATCCGAACGGATTTAGATGAAATTTGAAACACAGATTGACCTTGTTTTCGATAAGAACATAGGCTATTTTATCCTGGAACGTGGACCAAGTCTCGGGTAATCTATACTAATATATAAAGCTGAAGAGTTTGTTTGTATGTTTGTTTGTTTGTGCGCGCTAATCTCGGAAACTACTGGTCCGATTTGAAAAATTATTTTTGCGTTGTATAGTCCATTAATCCAAGAAGGCTTTAGGCTATATAACATCACGCTGCGACCAATAGGAGCGGAGCATAACTAAAACACGCGAACGAAGTTGCTGGCGGCCGCTAGTAGGTAGCTAATATTTTCCATAGGACAAGATAGGGCATTTAATGAGAGCTGAGATGTTAGCTTAATGGAAGCTTCCTTGTTTATTTCCTTAGATGGTTTAAACGTTCATTTTTGCGTTTTAGAATAATAATATTCGATCTTAATCTAAATGTAGTACCTACATCAAGAACGTCGCCTTGCCACAATATAAACACACAATATAATAATGCACATACAATATAATAATGTAACGGTATGCATTGGCTTTGCTAAGTGCAGTGCTACCATCTAAAATAAAATCTGTCTAGTATTTACTGTGTTATTGTCGGTAAAGCTTAATTGGATTCAGCTGAAACACTAATTATTCTACATGAGGTAATGCTGACCACTCCACTACCATCGGGTTACTGAGTAATTTGAGACTGTCTTATTCCAAAATGCTGTTTCTCAGCCTAATTTGATTATATGACCTTGGTTTAGGGTTGCGGGTTGGTTAAAAAAGAAACCGTCGCTCTGGCCTACAAGCAAGTGAGGAAGGAAGGAATGGGTTTTAGTCAGTAAAAGTCTGACACGCCCTTTCACTCCGCCCATAGCGAGAGAGGTCATTTGATGATTTCCCATTCCAAACAAAAAAATATGTGACTTAAGATTTTGATTTAGACCCTTTCTACATAATTAGCGTCTTTCATTCATGCTTCTGCTTTTTTAATTTTTAATTTTATGCCTTTGTACAAGTTTCTCAAGCTACAAATGTGTTTCAGACACGTCTTTAGTTATATAATATTTTATTTATTTTAACCAGTATTTTCATATAACTCCGATGACTTTCGCTTTTACAGCACCTTAATTTAATCCAGTTAATCCAGCGTCGATAAGTGACACAAATTGCTTTTAAGGCAATCTTGTCGTCAAAGACTAAAAAGAATATGTTAACATATTATGATACAAGACGCTCTTTAAAGTTTTAGACATATTGAGAAAAGATTTATGAGCAAAATATATTGGGATTATTGACACTTTCAATTTTTCCTTTGTATTTCATTGCAATAAGTTCAATATTTTGTAACAATAAATCCCTACTAAATATTATAAATGCGAAAGTAACTCTGTGTGTCTGTTACGCTTTCAAGTCTAAAGCACTGAACTGATTTCATTGAAATCTGTTAAGATAGAGTTGATCTTGAGTAATAACATAGGATTCCGGACTTTTGAAGAGTTCTCTTGGAAACGCGATGTAACTGAACTTCACGCGGGCGAAGCAGCGGGGGGAAAGCTAGTAATAAATATTTGGAGACAGCTGAACTACTCATCATTGAAGAGCATCTCTAATTTAATTATTCATTCAAACTAAAATAATCATCATCAATTAATTTTTTTCGTTATACAAGATGAAATCTGGCAATAAACAGAAGTAGGATAAGCAGTAACTGTTCCATAAAATCATCAACTTCATATTTTTTTTCCAACTATATTAGGGTCAGCTTCCAGTCTAACCGGATTCAGCTGTATACTTGTAATTTACATGGAGTAACTACTAAGTGTTATATTTTTTTGAATTTACAAACAAAACATCGAAACTAAATTAAAACAAATTCATGATACTTCACAGAAATTATGATAATATATTACGTTGTTCACCTCCAGATTACGCTTTTCAAGTTGAGGAACAAGAACCTCCAGGTCCTGAAAAACATCTTTCAGTCATCCACCAAAGCTATTGAGTCTCTTCTAGGCCAATGTGGATTGTACGTCCTATCACGCCCACGTCCACCATGATAGTGATTTACATTTTAATCCTTTACAAAATCACAAATTCAAAAGTGATAATTAAGCTGATTTTCCCGAATTAGAATTTCACTTTTACGCTAAGCTTTCAATGGCAATAGTTACTGCGTCCAGTTTAATATGGACCGAAGACCATTTTAACGTATCAATTCTATCGAAATCCATTTAGCGTGAACGGTCAACAGACTTACGCACTAACATACAAAGCTGAAGAGTTTGTTTGTTTGAACGCGCTAATCTCACGAACTACTTGTCCGATTTGATAAATTATTTTTGCTTTAGATAGCCCGTTTATCCAGGAAGGCGTAAGCTATATATAGGTATAGCATCACTCTGCAACCAATAGGAGCAAAACAAAAAATTAAAATGCATGCTGTATATTTTTTCTTATTACTTCACGCAAACGAAGTCGCTGGCGGCCGCAAGTATTATATACATACGTAGTATCACTAGCTTTTGCCCATGTGTAATTTGTTGTCCCACAGTTTAAAAGTACCTTATATACTTGCAGTGTATGCGTTTTATCATTCGTCACAGACCAGCACTGTCTCGAGCGCACCACGTCAGTCATTCTTACGAGAGCCACAAGTATAATAAATGCGTATGTGAGCCGGTGATATTCAACGATGGTAAACGTTTTACAATTCTAAACCCTAATCATGGCTTATCCGTATGCCTTTCATCCTAATTCGTGCATCCGTTAAGTCCTGAAAGAGTAATGGTCGGACAGAGTTAATTTCGTACTTATTATACTACAGTAGAATTTAACTCTTAATCCGCAGAAGCTTAGTATAAATTAAATTTTATCAGCCGATACAATTCTGGTAACGATTTTTTTTAAAGAATTTTCGGTTTACGTTTAAAAAGAAAGTCAACGATTTTCAATTAATTTTTAACTAGATTTGTCAACTGCTCGAATATTGCTCGAGAATGCTAATGGAATTGGCAAAAAAGGGATTAATGGAAACCAATTTTTTGCGACAATCGAGACATTTACCAGTTTAATTTATCAGAAACCACTTGTAGCATTTCATTTCAACTCCAAAACCATTTATTGTACAGTAATGGTCAAAAGTGGAGATGCATTCCCACAAAGCAATGGAATGACTATAAGTTTAACTAACTTAACAATAGAATTGTCAAATTAGAATTATATTTACAATCAGTTCAAAACATATTTTGCTTTCAACTGATTGTATTTCTATTCAACCTTTACCGGGGTGTGGGTTCAAATCTTACACGAGGTGATGGTTTTTTTACCAAACACCCCAAATATATAATTATAAAGGCTTCGTAACCTTTAAAAATATCTGTGCTTTCATCCAATACACAGTAAACTATAAAACCCGCCAGGTAGAACATAAGATATGAATGGGAACAGAGCATCATGTTGGCTTTATGGAAAATACCCAGGGTATTTGCACGCTGTTTATCTTGTCCCGACCCTTTCCAATAATATTGTAACCTCGCTCAGGGCTACATTTCTTAGAGTAGGTAAATAAACTACTCCTACTAATATAATAAACGTGAAAGTCTGTAAGGATGAATAACTGGATGAATGTTTGTTACTCTGGCGATTTATGCCTACAGGTTCATCATCATCAACCTTTTTATCGACCCACTGCTGGACACAGGTCTCGTATGATACAGAGAAGGATTGAGCGTAATCACCACGCTTGCTCAATGCGGGTTGGCGATTTCAGACTTTAAGTCCGGGTTTCCTCAAGATGTTTTCCTTCACCTTGTGATCAGTCATTGATGTCCAAGATATACTTAGAAAGTACATATAACTTAGAAAACTTACATTAGTAGTTGCCTGACCTGGAATCGAACCCGCACAGTCATACTTACAGCCCTACACCCCTGCCTTGCCTACAGGTTACAGCAGGGTAATTACGTAACACACTATCAGTACTAATGGGTTTCATATTGACAGTTCAACAATATCCATTGCGTTATTGACTGTATTGAGCATACACATTTTGGAACATTTGAAGCATTAAACTGGCAATTTGCTACGAAATGATTCCAAATAACAGTAATAGCGCGTTAGGCATTTAGGGTGCTGTCCTGTTTGTACAGAGTACACATCATACACAGATGCATATCAGATACTCTGCATCGAGCATCGAGCGAAATTGCTCTACCCATGTTTCCATAAAGTAAAATCCATATGAATCAAGTTTCTTCTTCAGCCTATAGACGTCCACTGCTTGTCTTGTGCTACCCGCATCCATCGGCTTCCCGCGATCTTCACCAGGTCATCGGTCGACCTTGTGGGGGCCTCCCTACGCTGCGTCTTCCAGTACGTGGCCGCCACCCCAGAACCTAACTGCCCCATCGTACATCGGTTCTACGAGCAATGTGCCCTGCCCACTGCCAATTAAGTTTAGCGACTCGAAGAGCTACGTCGGTGACTTTGGTTCTTCTGCGGATCTCCTCATTTCTGATTCGATCACGCAGAGAAACTCCGAGCATATCTCTTTCCGTTACCCTTTGTATGACTATAAGCCTTCGTATGAGGCCCATTGTGAGCGACCACGTTTCAGTTCCGTAATTCATCACTGGCAAATTATAATATATATAAAATGATTACGGGTATATTCACTATATACAATTTATTCCAACTAAAAATTATTTATACCAAACTTTCCTCATCTTCTCTATATTATTTTTAGTTTTAGTAAGGTATTACTACACAAGCTTTGTTACTAAAGTGTTTCTCTTTTGTGTGGACAAATCAATATCACAAAACCCGCTCTGTAATAACTTCTTTTCCCTAGCGATGTTCAAATAAAACAAAGTTATTACCTTTTTGCCAAGGTACATTAGTACTTTCAGTACCTACATACACAACAATACTGATGTGCTAAAAGCATTGCTCATCTTTGCTATAAGTAAGATAGTGGAAATAAAGATCTGTTTCTAAGTTGCAAGATGCGCCGAGCGATACAAACCGCGTTGACTTTCAGTTGTTATAGAATTACTCTATTTGCCGCCACTTCGTCTTGCACTGGTCCTTAAGGCCATAGCACAGTTAAACGATTCTGCTAAACTAAGACGACTGCTCGCAGTCCACGCGGTGACAGCTAGCAGACACCCAGCAATCCACGCGACGACAGCTAGCAGACGGCCAGGTATCCACGGACTGCTCTCGCATTTCGCGACACATAGTTACCAACTCACAACACGTGAACTAGCAATTATTGCTATTGCGCTTGAGGATTAAGAGAGAAGCCCGAGCAATAACAGATGATGATTTTGGGCTCATAAAATGCTGAAAACAACTGACTGAGCGGCGACGGCACGGCGACTGCCAGCATTGAGTGCGCACTGCGTGGACACCGCACCGATCGCTCGTCTACTACGTGCGGCCAGCGAAGTATCAACTACAGAGTAGTCTGATGGTGGTAAGTTCCCTGACAGTGAGCTATCTCCTTATTTATGATACTAATGTAAAATATATCTGAAGAGCAATATTTAAAGCCAATATTTAAATAATATTCTTTTTGCCGGGTGGGTGCAGAGTCGTGTAAGTGGGCTATAGCATTTAGATTTCCGTAACGTGCAAGAAACCTTAAAGAAGAGCTTGTGGGCCAATTGGGGAGATTTAGATGATAATGATTTAACTCGTGGAATTTAGTTGGAATATATAAATCTCGGTGGTAGGCCATAACATCGGCTGTCGGCAGAAGTTACCACCTACCAGACAAAGTCTTGCCGCCAAGCGATTCGTCGTGTTCCGGCATGATGTCTGGTGAAGCCGTACGGAGGACCGGTCTGAGCAGGTGTGTTGCGATGTGTGCCGGGTACGTGGCGTCAAATGTTTTTGTGTCGGGAGTTTGGTCGTGGAGGGTCTCCACATCAATCTCCCTCTGGCGCAGCATCGTTGGCCGTGTTGTTAGGTTTAACTTTGCACCACCTTGCTCAACTGCCGTCTTCCTTCCTGTTCACTAAGTTTTTTTTAAGTAAATGGGGTTAATAAACTAGCGCGCTTTACCATCAACGATTGCATCACTGCTTACCAACAGGCAGGATTGCAGTCAAGCGCTAGTTTATAATCATTAAAAAAAACCAACTAAATTCTACGTCACGAATTTTACTAACGATTGTATGAATATAATAAAAATGTTGATACATTTTTTGCGAGTAAGTAAACTATGTAATCGTTACCTTTCCATTGACGGTTTTATCAGGTTTTATTTCCTAACCACTCAAAATTAAGTAAATATGTTTGGATTGAAATAAAAACACCAATTCCCGCCATTTTAGGAAATATGGTCTCAATTACGTATTTTGTTAGAACACAGCATGAGCTCAACTAGTCTGAATTCCTATTATAGAATTAGCAGTTTGTTATTTGTGTTTTATGGCTTCCAAAAACTAATTACATTAACAATACAGAATTAAATACTAGAAATATATCATAAAATTCAAATAATAAAACAAATCAAAACATAAACGAAAATAAAAAAGAACAGAATCAATTAATAAATAAAATTTTGTTTTCGCATAACGCTAAGCAAGCGCGCTTAAATTCATCTGCAAATATATCACAGTTCGGGTTAACTTGCATTCTTTCTGCACTGAATAGCCTCATGGCTATTCAGTGCAGAAAGAACGCATGGAATATGGGATGATGCACGGGCCACCGTACAACTGCAGGTATAGCTAGTAGTACCGTAGAATTGGGGGGACCCCCGGAAAGGCAGATGACGAACGTTTAGGGGGTTTTGATCCATGTATCCTCATGGAAAAAACACTCACCGGTACTCTTCCGCTCGACGCGGAGGTGTGCCGGACTCTTACCGGCTAAAAACCACCTAAGCGTTCGTCATCTGCCTTTCCTGGGATATCGGGTCCCCCCAATTCTACGGTACTACTGGCTGTACCTACAGTCGCACGGTGGCCCGTGCATCATCCCATACATCTTCCCGTGAATCTTCCACCTTCGAGAAAAAAAAAATGTACAGCTAGCAGGCGGTGTCTAAGGCTGCGGAGATAGGTATAAGGAACGTGTAGACGAATCAGCATATTGAGAAGATGAAAATCAAAAGTAAAAAACTTTTTTTTCTATTATTCAAGCATCTACTTCAATAATTCCAGAAATAACAGCAAAGCTATTCACAATGTTAGAAAACACAGTTAGGCAACGAAACATGCACTCGCAAAAATCGCTGTTTCATTTCATTTTCTACCTTAGACAGGTAGTAAATCTTTCTCCTTTTTGTTTTTTCGGAAAACAGGCGACGATGATTGGCTGTTAGCAACGAGCCTGCATGGTTTGACAACTATGAATTGGTTGCATTTATCTTTCGAAAATGACAGACTTGTGTAACGGGTATGTGTTACTAGGGAGTTTGTTGCGCCACTTAGTCCCAACGAAAGCACTAAGAAGTAGTAACATATTTCGGGTACCATTTTTCGTTATGTTGACGTATGAAAAGTACTCATTGCCAACCTAATTTGAATAAATTACTTTTGTTTGTTTTTATACTTCTCCTCGCAACAAATATCAGTTATCCAATGAAGTTTTTGAAGGAACAAGTGATGTTCCCGTGATTGTTGTTGGTTATCCCATGGAGGAAGTTTCACAGCTTAATTTCCAGAGTGTGGTACCATCTATCAAACAGAATAATATATTTAATATCTATGACCATATCTTCTTGATCTGTTGTTGAACCTACTCAATCAAGCCGTGTCACTTTCCATAAAGTTGATTTAGTGTAACAGTAATGTAGTGAACCACGAAATCAGACATTTTGATTGATGATAAAGTAATGTAGAATTATACATTCATAGAGACATCTCGATCTTACTATGAAAATCATTCTGTCCAATGTTTATGTTTTGCAAATGGGATCGTCAATTTTTGCTTAATAAAAACGAACTAAGAAGCTCAATTTTGTCATGTCATAATGATTATATCGTTTAAGTTATTGCGTTTATATGTATTTGATAGATTGTCAGCCATTTGGCACCCCGTTTCTTTATTATCTACCCTAATATTTTATTATATCTTGAATGATGGAGCAGTATATGCTTGGTAATGCCCGATACTTATGGTTTTGGTTGGCACTATGTGAAGATGAGTTAGTTTTGGTTATGTTTTTTCATACTCTGTATTATCGTCGCCTAGTGATCGCAAGCTAGACTGATGAGCTTGAAGCCCTGGGTTGGTAATCTACTAGATCGGTATATATATCGCTTGGTTAAATATAAGACCATCTGATTAAGGTAAGCTCGCTGCCTATTATATATACCGAATATAATCGACCTCGTAATTCCGCTCATGAAATAATTCACTCAAAATATAATGTCTTCTTAGGTTTGAATCGAAAGACTACAAATTGACAGTCCACCGCTTACTTACCACTAAGTCAACACTGCTCCATATTTACATACCTAATCTTCTATATTCTATTATAAAAAAATCATCTGTCACAGTGTTTGTCCTCGAACTCCTTCAAAATGGCTGAAACGATTTTAATCAAATTTCGCATTTAAGTATATGCGAATTTGATTGATCGTTAAGCATGAAAATAGGTTTTATCTATATTTTATATCACTACTCGCGGCCGAAGCCGCAGGCGCAACTAGTTTTAGTATAAAACGTAATTTTGCCAAAAAAAAAAACAAAATCCCGCTAGAAAAAGAGATTTTTGCATTTTGCTCATTTCTCTTTAGCGAACTTGGATGAGTACACCATATATTACGACGAAGTCTACGTAGCCAACATTTTCAACAATAGGTATACAAATATTGTGAAGGTGTCTAAAGAAGTACTTTTTATCGTTCGGCAAAGGTCACTATTTTATCCTACTTTATACAACAGACTACAATTTCGGTGAACTACAACAAATATATGCAAATGTAAAGTAGGTGTATTATATGTTTTGCTCTCCGAGATGTTCAACCCTGGAGAAAAAGGAATATTTTAAATTCGTATACCGTTTCTCTTTTTTTTTTTTTGTTTTACAACAGAGTTCATGGCATGTGTGATATTTTGAATGTAAAACTTTCGTAACAACTTTTCGCTGCGATTAAAACTCACGTACAATTCAATTAAATATACTTTTTGTACGTCGCTAATGTCAGAAAACATTCCACGGGAAATTATTACTGAGTGTAAAAGTACGCTATGTTGTTGGTTTATAAACGATGTGTGATACGAACTTCGTCCAAATCTATTTAGCTGCTTTAGCGTCAATCCGGATTATACATACATTCAGATACTTAACAGGCAAACAGATAAAAACTATCTAACTAAAAGTTTTCTGTAAATTCCAATATATTGTTGTGTTAAAAAATCAAATAATCATTTTTTGTAACCAACAGCAACAGTACATTTTTATAACCAACAACAACAGCACATTTTTTGTAACCAACAACAACAGCCCTTGTTTTAAAACCAACAACAACGGCGCATTTTTTTAAACAACAACAACAGCAGCAGATTTTTTTAACCCACAACAACACAACATTTTTAACCAACAACAACAACACATTTTTAACCAACAACAGCAGCACATTTTTTAAACCAACAACAGCACATTTTTTGACCCACATTGTACATGTTTTTAACCAACAAAAAAAGCATATTTTGTTTAACCATTGTTGGTTAAACAAAATGTGCTTTTTCTGCATTGTACATGTCTTTAACCAACAACAATAGCATATTTTGTATAACCAACAACAACAGCACATTTTTTTAACCAACAACAACAGTAGGTACATTTCTTAACCAACAACATCGGCACATTTTTTTAACCAACAACAACAGGACATTTTTTTAACTAACAACAACGGCACATTTTTTAACCAACACCAATAACACATTTTTTTAACCAACAACAATAGCAGGTGTTTTTAAACCAACGCAACGTGCAGATTTTTGAAGTGAAAACTTCTTTAGCGATGTTGAGCACTTTTATTGGATGGTCAAAAGCATTAAATACACGTGAGCGTGACTGACCTACCTGACACCGTGACCGTTTTTTTGCCTTATGTATTATGTGTTTTTGTTTACTTTAATTTTCAAATCATTCGATAAGTCGCTAATTATTTTTTTAATACTGGACGAAAAATATTCTCGCTCTCCACTCAGGTTTAGTCCATTTTACTTAAATTATATACAATGAAAAAAGAAACCTATGTGGTACCGGGCTTAGAATAGTATCAACCCATATCCTCGCGTGGTAACAAATTACTGCGATCCCCAAACCGCCTGCCAAGTATGGGGATTATGGAAATGGACCTAAATGGAATGAAAACCTCGGGGGAGGCCTTTGTCCAGCAGTAGACCTCTATAGGCTAAGAAGAAGACGAAAAAAAAACATATAAACAAATTGATATATATCAAATAACCATATATCAAATAACAAAACATTGAAATAATGCCGCCATGTCACTTATAAAAATGTACACAAAGATTAGAAATTTCATTAATTTGACATATTTTTCTCCAAAATTCCCTTGCAGTAAGTCCCGGAGTGAAATGCGTAGTAATTGCTTTTCCCCATTTCTGATGTCGTAAGTTGAGTGTTACTCTACCCCTGAAATGACATAGGGACTGGCCCGCCCTCATGTTTCATTTTAGATTCACATACGTAATCCTATTGGGTATTACATCGATAATCCCATAGAATTACATCTATATTGTAAACTTCCCCATCGGCTTAACTTTAGTGGATTTGAGAACCATTGATATCGGATTTATTGTGTTTGTGTCTAGTTTCACTTTGGGTAAAATTTAAGATGGCCAGATAATTCCTATCAAGTATTACTTTAAAATGACTCAGAGAAAATTTAGAGATCCATTATGCGTCGTGACGGCAGATCATCATCATCATCATCATCAACCTTTTATCGTCCCACTGCTGGGCACAAGTCGCCCCTCATACAGAGAATCTATAGAAGATTTGATGAGATGAGACTTTTAGAATAAGGAGCACTAATCAATAGAATGACAAACGTTGAAGTAGGAATCGAAAACCAATAAACCTACGTCTATGAACAGCAATAGTTAATAAAAGCCATTTACAAATACAGTTTCTGCCAATAAGATAAGTTATGAGTCTTACGTAGCAAATAACTAAAGGCAACGTAGCTGAGATTGTATCAACAAGTAAACTTACCCAAACTAACATCGTTATAGGAACTTTTTGATCACAAATTAAAACGAGGTATACCTAATAATTCTAAATTAATAAAGTAACTTCTGAACACTGTCGTGAATTAAATAAATGAACGTTACTCTCCATCTATTAGTTTATTAAATTCTCAATTGTTATTATTTTCTCAGTTCCAAATCATAGTTTCACTTCTAAATCCCTCGCATAATTTCATAAGTTCTATAAATCGAATTAGGATTCAAATAAATGTTTGGGTTAATAGCATTAAGGAATAAAACAGGGTTTCTGGGTACACGGTTAGTAAAATGTTCTTAGTATTCAAAATAGCTTCTACACAATTTTGAACCAGACTTTGAAGTAATTTAATTTATTTATTTAAATGTACATATTTAGTTGAAAAATTGTGGTAGTAACTGGATGAGACTTGCCCAGTTGAATGGCGTGAAAAAGGAGAGGCCTATTTCTAGTAATGGACTTCTATAGACGGTTGGGGTGATGATGACGATGTGCTTCATACATTCTGTTACTATAAATATAATTTTATAAATGATGGGGAAATGATATATAAGAGTTACAAATAAAAGACATGGGTAAACTGAAGTACAGAAGAGATACCGCAATGAAAACGCATGTAAAAAAATGAAGTAATAAAAAAATATTTCATTTACCATTTATTTAGTATTTTTTTTTTTTTATAAGTTATAAACAAGCGCTTGACCGCAATCCCGCCTGATGGTAAGCAGTGATGCGATCATTGATGGTAAAGCGCGCTAGTTTATTAAGAGTATACTATAGCAATACAGGAGACAACTCGGGCGCACATGCCTTAAGAACAATCGCTGGTATACCATCTGGACCACTAGCCTTATTCACGTCCAGCCGACACAGTGCTCTCAGGACCTCCTTGTTCCTAATGCGAACCTCCGGCATTGAAGCTCCGCACTGAGGTAAATCCGATTTGGCAAGGGACCAAAAAGATCTGCTACCGGATGGCTGCGCAGATAGCTTGTTGCCAATATGGGTAATACGGTCGAAGCGAGCCCTCTTAAGCGCCTTTTTGTAGGACTTGGCAGCACGGTTAAAGGCTCCCTTCTTTGAGCTTAGATCCGGAGCTCTGCGGTCACGAGCGTCAACCCAGGTGAGAAATGCCGCGTGCTTAAGCTGTTCAGCTTGGACACAATCGGCATTGAACCATGGGCGAGCTGAGCCACCGACGGGCACGTCGCTGAAGGGGAAAAAATACTCTATAGCTTGACGCACCACATCGGTTATAGCGTCCGCACAGCTCGACGGATTATCAGAAGAGAAGCAGACCTGCTGCCAAGGATAAGACGCAAAGAAGTGGCGCATCTCATCCCAATCTGCTGACTTGTATCGCCACAATCTCCGTTCACCACGAGAGTCGTGATCTGGAGGGGAGAAGGATGACACAGACTTCACCAGACAGTGGTCTGAAGTTCCCAACGGTGAGGAAACTGTTACAACACATCTGTCCGGATCAGTGGTCAGCAGAAGGTCCAAACAGTTGGCAGTGTGGCCCACTACATCAGGCACCCTAGTCGCTTGCTCTACCAGCTGGGAAAGGCCCATAGAAAGCGCGAAGTTTTCTCGCTTCTCTCCCAGCGTGGTCGGTCCTCTGGTATGGGAAGAGCCAGTCCTGGTGACAGGCGTTGAAGTCCCCCAGAGCGACGAACTGAGCGTCAGGGTGCCGATGCAGCGCATTGTCAGCAGCCTCACTGAGGTGGAATTTTATTTAGTATATTATCTTTATTTGACTGATACTTAACTTATTACACATTATAATAAATGTTTGATATCCATAATGTTATACAATAATATTTAACATCAGAATTATAAACAGCCATTATTTATATTATAATGTAAATAATGGCTGGTTCATCTTTTCACGTTACTTAAATAGACGTCGATGTTATCACACATCATGTTTGATCTGAAAAGCTTGTGTTGCTATTCAAAACGATAAGTAAGAGTCCGTGCCTGCATTTACATAGTCGACGTTGTAAGTGACTGAGATCGGAAACCGTAAGTATGAAGGCGTAAGCTGTATACGTCCACGTGGCGCAATGTAGTAAACGGTCTCCAAAGCCTGGAGCATAAATAATAATAATAATAGTTTTTATTCAAAAAAATTACACAACATTGTAAAATAAAAGCTACAAAAATATTCTTATGCAAATACATACATATTTTATTGCCTAAATAACAGCTAGGTATTATGTGTGTCTAAAAATATACATAAGGTCATACTTCTGTATGACGTATACTTATACAGAGAATCATGTAAAATTAGCGACATGTACGAGCTAGGTTTATTAAAAACCTGTGTTTCAGGCGCAGGCGAAGGCGCACGTTCATGGGCGAAGAGTAGCCAGCCTGTCGGTGTTCTATAGGACGCATTTTGGAGAGTGTGCGAGGGAATCATAATATATGATTTAATTCCCCCATCTCCGTTCCATCATCGAACGACCCGTTGTACGGCGAGTTTCCACCCTTACGTTGTTGACACCGCAACGATCCTAACGAAGCGTTTCACCTCGTCTTTTATACCGCGAACATCGAGGGACTGGGACAATTCGTCAGCGGCGGTGCTTCCGTCGGACTGCAATTTAAGTGTCTTCAAGGCTAGAGTGAATAGGCTCTTAATAAACTAGCGCGCTTTACCATCAACGATTGCATCACTGCTTATTATCGGGGGGATTGCTTTCACGTGCTAGTTTATAATTTATAACAAAATCAATATGCCTGCAACCATCTTTCTATTAAAATTAAATCTATGAACAAAACAAAGGTTGTTCAAAATTCCATACTAATATTATAAATGCGAAAGTGTCTCTGTCTGTCTGTCTGTCCGGCTTTCACGCCAAAACTACTGAACCGATTGTAATGAAATTTGGTACACAGAGAGTCTAGAGCCTGAGAAAGAACATATGCTATAAAAATCCCGCTATGACCAATAGGAGCAGAGCAGTAACAAAAAATGAAGCGAAAACGGGCGCTAACGCGGTCGTACTACATATTGCTCCCATTATTTTAACAGGCGCTTATTTTATATCAACTGAGTTCTTTTTAATTTACGGGAACCACCGCACGCTGTAAACTGAAATCCACGCGGACGGACTCGCGGGCAACAGCTAGTATACAAAATATTTATGTATTTAATAAGATATGCATGATACTTTTTTTTTGTAATTGGAACGATTTTCTTTAGACATGACATTCCGTTATATTTAGATTTCATATGATTTAAGTACTTTCAAAGAATTGCAAAACATAGATTTTAAACCACAGAATTAAACACATAATTAAACACAGAATTAAATCTTTAAATCCATTTTTCTTGAAAATGCCATTCCCATTTAAAGCCCACAATAAATCTAATCTATAAGCTGAGAACCAATTTTAGCTGCCTCGAGGCAAGTGCCGTCTTCCTGAGTCTGCCGTTAACTGAGGCATTAAAGGGCCACTTCAGCAGCTTTGCGATAAATTGAGGCAGAGGTCCGTTTATCATTAACCACGGTCCCAAGCACTCGGAAAGTGAATGCTATTTAGGTATTGTTCAGGATAATCTTAAGTCGATGAGTAGGTCATTTTAATTGTTTAAGTATTAGGAAAGGTTTAAGTTTTTAACATGAACCACGACATGTCAGATGGACCCATACATTAAGCCATATATTGCTTAAATGCGCGGTATTTATATGACGCAATAAAGCTATTATTTTCGAGGTTATTTTAGTATTTTTAGACTGATATGAAATAATACGCTCAATTTCTTTGTTTCAGATTATCAGAGGAGTTGAAGACGCATGACGAAACATGGACAGCGCAGGCAACAATACCACATTATATGACGATGACGCGTTATACTCGAGCGAATTAGCTCTTGACAGACAATTTAGTTCGGCCGAAACTATCCTTACAAGATACACCATATGGTCCACAGAAAAATGTGCGGAGACTTTTCTTTTTAATGGCACACATTCCGACGACTTCTCGAATAATATTTTTGTATACAATAGCACTCAGATCATGTGTTTGGATCACGCCCCAGTTATGACTACAAGCACTCTTATCAGAGCCAGTGTACTTTCTGCCATGGCTCTGTTATCATTCTTTGGTAATTTGGCAACAATCATAAGTATACAGAGAGGTAAAAGAGGTCGGGGAAGAGCGAGGCCGTCTTGGACTGCGATATACAGTTTGATATTCCAACTGAGTATCGCTGACTTGTTGGTGACTATTTTTTGCATCGCTGGCGAAGCAGCGTGGTCCTTCACAGTGCAGTGGTACGCCGGGAATATAGCATGCAAATTGTTTAAGTTCCTGCAGATGTTCGCTTTGTACCTCAGTACTTTTATACTCGTGCTCATTGGAGTGGACAGATGGCTCGCTGTGAAGTATCCGATGCGAAGTATGGCGACTGCGACGAGGAGTGGAAGACTTGTAATTGTTGCGTGGGTGTTGAGTCTAGTGCTAAGTGTGCCACAGGTTAGTGATCATTAATAGCTTTTGCGAATATCATATACACGCTTTTTTGTTCTCCAATAATAATTTACAGATATAAAGTATACAAAGTTAAAAGTAATATGAATATTTGCACTGGTCTGGTTGTGCCTCGCAAAGCATGTTTAGCCAATGGTCCCGGTTGCCATACGAATATCTAGTGGCAGTTGTTAGGGGTTGTTGGAGCCCTCAAAATTCAATACAATTGGTCTAACTGCAATGTTCAGATTTCGCCTTCGGGTTGTGGAGGTAAGACGGTAGTCGCTTCAAGGAAAAATATCGAAGTTTAGCAACAAAATCAGCAGTTAGACTGGTAAAGGGGAACCATAGACTCCATAGCTGAAAAGCTACGGATGCGACTGGGATTAACGCTGAGATGATGATGATAAAAGTATACAAAGTTAAAGATAGTGACCTAGATAACAAGTGAGAGGCTGCTTAACTTTGGCCACGCTATGATATTCAGAGTAATTAAAACTTGCGTCTGACATATAATTATTGCAGACCGGACAAGATTAAAGCTACACGTATGAGTCAAAGTTTGTTACATAACCACACAAATATTTAGTAGACGTGAGTAATTCACGGAGGTGGATGCAGCTTTACGCAAAGTATTAATTTTAATATTTATGTACCTACATCTGTGTCTTATATTAGTGTCTGTAACCTACCAACACTAGGAGTATAATCGTTACTAACGTATGGACTCTTGTCTGATATAAAAGTTTTCTATTCTATTCTGCAATCTGTCAATTGGTTGATACTACTCCAAAAATATATTGGGTGTCGGAATCAATGTCATAATAATGTTATTTATTGAGTAGGTATAGTTTGAACTTAACCATAATAGTAACGATTCGACGTCTGACTGCGTCCCAGAGGGTCATGGCTTCCTGTTTCGGATAAGGCGGGAGCAAGCGCCACAGTATCCCAATGTGGGAATCGCCCTGAGGACTTACAGTGAAGATCTGGCTTGGGCGGAGCACCGCCGTGTCTTTGTGGCAGTAATCGTCGGCGATCTTTTGATAAATTTTCGATACGCAACGACATGTCAGCAACTTTTTGTTTAGTAGGTAAATTAATTTACGTAAATTAAATGGGTGTGCTTATTATTTTTACCTTATTGATATAAATATTGTGAGCGACCACAATGGGCCACAAAGGGCGATGGAAAAAGCTATACTGGGAGTTTCTCTGCGTGATCGAATCGAAATGAGGTAATCCGCAGAAAAACCACAGTCACCGACATAGTTCTTCAAGTCGCTAAAATTAAGTGTCAGTGGGCAGGGCACATTGCTCGTAGAACCAATGGCTGATGGGGCAGTAAGGTTCTGGAGTGGCGGCCACGTACCGGAGACGCAGCGTAGGGAGGTCCCCAACAAGGTGGACCGATGATCTGGTGAAGGTCGCGGGAAGCCAATGGATGAGGGCAGCACAAGACCGGTTATCGTAGAAAGACTTGGGGTAGGCCTTTGTCCGGCAGTGGACCTCTATAGGCTGAAGAAGAAGAATATATATTTAAATTTACCGCCATTATTACCCGACTACGGCAAAGCAAAAGGAGGGTTATGATTTTGATAGGCTATGTATGTATGTATGTATGTATGTATGTATGTATGTATGTATGTATGTATGTATGTATGTATGTATGTATGTATGTATGTATGTATGTATGTATGTATGTGTGTATGTATGTATGTATGTATGTATGTATGTATGTATGTATGTATGTATGTATGTATGTATGTATGTATGTATGTATGTATGTATGTATGTATGTATGTATGTATGTATGTATGTTCATCTGTTCCCTCGTAACTTCTAAACTACTAATCAGAATTCGACAAATGACATATCATTAGAAGCGTCTTAATTGTCCGCTGGTTATAGGCTATATACGTTTTACAAAATCTAATGTGGCGCCCTCTAGCGGACAAAACATACAGAGTAAAAAAATAAAGTTAAGACAAATATGCCGTAATTTTCATGTTTGGAAAGGCGTAGTCACACGTTACATATACCTACCTACCGTAGCACCTTGACAACGTGTGACTACGCCTTTCCAAACATGAAAATTTATCTCCACATGGTGAATATTGTATACTTCAGAACAGTATTGTATGGCATTATTGTTAATTTACAACGAAGGCATCTTGGTAGAGTCTACTGTGTCCATTTACTTGCAACTACATTAGCAACTTTGTTCAGTTCAGTATTCTGAAAATCTTGTTTTATACTTTTTCAGCGTCGTTTTTTGTCGTAGTTGGGTTTTAGTTTTATTACTTTTTATTATTTTACAAAACAGAGGGGAATATTGTTAATGGTTTTTTTATTACCCGACTACGGCAAAGCAAAAGGAGGGTTATGATTTTGACAGGCTATGTATGTATGTATCTATGTATGTATGTTCATCTGTTCCCTCGTAACTTCTAAACTACCTATCAGAATTCGACAAATGACATATCATTAGAAGTGTCTTGATTGTCCGCTGGTTATAGGCCATATGGGGTTTCACAAAATCTAATGTGGCGCCCTCTAGCGGACAAAACATACAAAGGAAAAAAATAAAGTTAAGATAAATATGCCGTGATTGGTATCATTTGAAAGCGCTTTACTTGTACATTTTGAATATATATATATATATTACTAGGATTTGCTTGTGACTTTACCTGTATTCATGGGCTGATTGCGTATAATTCACATCTTTTCTTTCGTTCATAGCTTCTTTATTATATATCAGAATAAGACCACTGCAGTACCATTAGAAGGGCCTTGATATTCTGTTGGTTATGAGCTATAAAACTTGTCACCAAATTTAGTATTGCGCCCTCTTGTGGACAAAAATTTCTATGTTAATATAAAATTAAAATAAATATACCGTGTTTGGTATTCCTTGAAACAGCTTCACGAGTATTTATGCATGTACGTAATTAAAAGAATGCTTTAATGATGTCAAATATGAGCGACAAGAGTAAAGCGCGGATCAAGGGAACTGTGAATGAAATGTAGAGCAGTGTGAATGTTAATAGAATATATAATGCACTAATGAAAACGACATAACCTGGGAGTACCTCCACGCGGTGAAGGCGGAAGCAGTTTGATAACTGGCTAAAACTCCCATAAAAATGTCCTCTGTCCTCCCATAAATATGCCTTCGGGCTTATGTTGTTATATGTGCGTGTGTGTCTGCCTATTCGTCGTGTCGTTGTGTACCCGGTAACGTAGGGAAGCAACCACAGCCGTTATAATTCGATATACTGCTAAAAATTTGTCGAATTAAATAAATAAAAAAAAATTGCTAGTATTGTACCAAAAGTACCAAGTATAAGGTCTAGTAAGTAGCCGTTAATAAATATAGAAGTAAGAAGTAGTATAATAAGTATACCTACGTATAAAAGTCTATAAACATAAAAGTTTAATTACTTCAACTTACGTTTAAAGAATTTAGTCAAAGTTATGTTATTAAATTTAGTGTAAATAAACAGAGTTATAAATATTAACATTTAGTTTCATTATTTTGTTTATAAAAAATGGCTTTATCAAGGAAAACAAAAAAAGCTTCACGCATTTCTGAGGCGAGAAAAAATGAATCACAAGATATTACTGAATCTAGAAGAATAAAAGACAAAGATTATCAGAAAAATCGCAAGCAAACGCAGTCCGTACACTCTAAACTGGAAGATCGTTTGATTGCTAAAAAACGGGCTGAAACTCTTCGTGACAAAGAAGCTTCTCAAAAAAAAAATTCATGCGTTTACATAAAGCGAAAAACTACGTTGCTCAGATAAGGTCGCAAGAATCTCAAAATTCTCGATCACAGCGACTTTATTTGTTAAAGACACATGCTTCCCAAACCCGAAGCTTGGAAACTCCCACTTTCAAAAAACTTCGACTCAAGTCAATGAAAGATCATGCTTCTCAAGAACGTAATCTAGAATCTACGTCGACAAGACAAACACGTTTGGAAAACATGAGTAATCATGCCTCCCAAGTGCGTGATCAAGAGTCTACGTCGACTAGACAATCACGTTTGGAAAACATGAGTAATCATGCCTCCGAAGTACGTGATCAAGAGTCTCCGTCGACTAGACAATCACGTTTGGAAAACATGAGTTATCATGCCTCCCAAGTGCGTGATCAAGAGTCTCCTTCATCTAGACAATCACGTTTAGAAAACATGAGTAATCATGCCTCCCAAATGCGTGATCAAGAGTCTCCTTCATCTAGACAATCACGTTTGGAAAACATGAGTAATCATGCTTCCCAAGTGCGTAATCAAGAGTCTCCGTCAACAAGACAAACACGTTTGGAAATCATGAGTAATCATGCCTCCCAAGTGCGTGATCAAGAGTCTCCGTCGACTAGACAATCACGTTTGGAAAACATGAGTAATCATGCTTCCCAAGTGCGTAATCAAGAGTCTCCGTCAACAAGACAAACACGTTTGGAAATCATGAGTAATCATACCTCCCAAGTGTGTGATCAAGAGTCTCCGTCGACTAGACAATCACGTTTGGAAAACATGAGTAATCATGCCTCCGAAGTACGTGATCAAGAGTCTCCGTCGACTAGACGATCACGTTTGGAAAACATGAGTTATCATGCCTCCCAAGTGCGTGATCAAGAGTCTCCTTCATCTAGACAATCACGTTTAGAAAACATGAGTAATCATGCCTCCCAAATACGTGATCAAGAGTCTCCTTCATCTAGACAATCACGTTTGGAAAACATGAGTAATCATGCTTCCCAAGTGCGTAATCAAGAGTCTCCGTCAACAAGACAAACACGTTTGGAAATCATGAGTAATCATGCCTCCCAAGTGCGTGATCAAGAGTCTCCGTCGACTAGACAATCACGTTTGGAAAACATGAGTTATCATGCCTCCCAAGTGCGTGATCAAGAGTCTCTTTCATCTAGACAATCGAGACTTGAATACATGAGTAATCATGCCTCTGAAATGCGTGATCTAGAATCCCCATGTACTACGCAATCACGACTTGTGTCGATGAGCAATCATGCTTCAGAAAGTCGTGCTAACGAAACTCCAACTTCAAGAGAGATACGACTTCAATCCATGCAGATACGTACATCTAGAACCTACCGAGCTCGCTGAATTTTGTTCGAAACAGATAAGGACGAGTTTGACAGGGCTATTTCAGAGGTATCGGACAAAACAATATTTGTAGAAAAACACAATACAAAAATCAAGTAAAAAATATAACATCTAATAATCTTTTCCCACCTAACACTCCAGAAAGAATAACGGCCTGTAATCGATGTGCTAATTCTATAAGAGGTAATAAAGTTCCGTCAACGGCTTTCTGGAATAAAATGACGGTTCCGGAACCTCCTCAACAATTAGTAGCTTTATCTGAAGTTGAAATAAGGCTTGTATCGAGGATTGTACCGTTTGTTAAAATAATAAAACTGGGGGGACGTTTCGGACAAAAAGGGTTTAAAAGGCAGGCTGTATTGTTTGCTCAACAAGTTGAAGAAATCACGGAACAACTACCACTGGCAATTGAACAGTGTGGTCTCACTGTTGTCATTGAAACATTAGAAAATGTTGATAGGGTCAGGGAATATAGAGTCAATCTAGACAACCTACGTGCAGCTTTAAATTGGCTTGTAAACAACAATCATTTCTATAGAGGCGTTACTCTTAACTTTGAACACCTACAAAATTCAATGAATGATGAACATATAATTGAAATACCGACAACACCAGTTAATGACAACCGAGAGCCACATCAACATTCTAAAGTTATTAATTCAGAATGCAAAATTCTTAGAGGGACGTTTAATCAAGGAAGTGACATGTTTTCTTCAGACAGCAGGGGGAAACAATGCACTGCAAATGCAGCAGCTGCTATAGCTTATTCCACCACCAAAGAACTGTCGCAATGGGACGCATCGGACATTGATCGGGTATTAATATTTGGAGATGCATATTACTTCCAGTGTCTAAGGAACTTGCCAATCCAACCGAATTATTTAAACACCGAAGAATTGCTTCCGGAGTTAGTCATCGCGAATATGTCTTATACACTTGATTTTGAAATAGATTGTATAATAGGACTAATTAACCCAACAGTAGAGGTGCCAGAAGGATATTTTTCGAGCTTACTAGAAGGTCTACGCCACTTTTTCCTGACTATCGAGAAGAACGCAGGCATCATTACCGCAGAAACAGAGATATCAGTCGCGGTAATTAAACATGATTCGACGTATTACCTGTTTGATGCCCATTCAAGGAGACCTAAAAGATTTGTCGCGAAAACTAGAGGTTGTGCAATGCTAATGATGTTCAGTACTATTGAATCCCTCGCTGAACACCTACCTGTTGTTCTTCTGACAAGAGGACGCAGAAACCTCCAGTATTGCATAACGTCTGTATCTACTGTGTCCATTTACTTGCAACTACATTAGCAACTTTGTTCAGTTCAGTATTCTGAAAATCTTGTTTTGTACTTTTTCAGCGTCGTTTTTTGATTTAGCTGGGTTTTAGTTTTTTTACTTTTTATTATATGTAATTTTTTATCATTAATGTGATATAATTAATAAGAGAAGTAATAAGATACTTATTGCCTATCTCACTATACCCATTATCATGTCTTTTTGTTAATATGTGGATAATGTAGTGGGCTACAATATTGCTAATATTATTAATTATCCTTTTTGTGTGTGTATTTATATTGTTGCTGTTTATTGTCCCTAATAAAATAAAATAAAATATATTATTATATATGTACCTATATAGAAGGCAGTGTGCCTGATCATCATTTGTGTCTGTAAAACAATCTTCTGTATTTCTGAATAAAAATATAAACACAATATTAATGCTGAAATTTCTGCCTCTTAACTTCGGTCTTAGACCCGGTGTATTCAACGTGGTATGGCCGTTGGCGAAATTTCTGCCGTAATTCACCTCGAAGAGGAATAAAAGTGACATTGCAAACAGCTGGTAATATTTAATTTTACTATTGAAATACCGAAACAATGTTTTTCAATGTTACAAATATTTACATCGTTAAATTTGCTCTCACCGTACTTATGTTACGCGAATAATGTCAATACAGAAGAGTGAGACCAAAGAGCCGAATCATTTGACATTGACCGACATTCTGTGGGTAAAATGTAAAGGTGTTGACACGGTGGATGAATTTAACGATTTAAATCTTTGGAATTTGGTGAAATTTCACACATATTTGAAAAGATAAAAGGTGGCGATGATCAGACACGCATTTAAATAATGAAATCTCCTGTGCTTGGCCTAACAAAGTGTTTTGGACGGTATAACATGTTACCTTTAATGTTATTTTAATTATCATCTATTACGTACTTAATTTAAATACTCAAAACACTTTTGTATTGAGTTGACGAGAGAAGAGTTTCTTTTCTCGTCATAATATTATTTTCGAATTATCCATAGGATAAAAATGTTTTCAGCTTATCTTTTTTCATGTTTTACGTTAATTGTAAAAATTACTAATTACTACCCGTAGGTACTCAATAAGATTTAATTTAAAAAAAACATGAAACATAAAAATCAAATTATTTATTTGCCAGAATGCAGGTATACAAATAAGGTTGTGTAAAATATAAGTTGAGCCTTTGTTCTTCTCTCTCTAGTTCTGCTCATCAACTTAAAGAGATTCTGTTCACGATGGGACATGCAAAATTTAAATAATGTCAATATAAAGCTACAGTAATAAGAACAATAATCCTTTATCAAATAAAAAAAACAGCAATTAAATACCAACAAAATCGATTCGGTCACAATAAGTTCAAAATGCAATTAATGTCAAAGTACAAATAAAAGGTCAAATATGATTAAATATCACGTTACAAATTCAAAAATCATAAAATACAAGCATCATAAAACATCGTTCAAGAAATCAGTAATAGAATAACAACACTTTTGTTACAATATGTCAGTTAGGTTTTTTTTGAATATTTTTAATGGTTGTTGTTCAATTTCTTTAGGTATCCTATTGTATACGCTTGGCGACATACACATAATGCTGTTATAGCCACCTAACCATAATATCAGTCTTTGCCCAGTAGTGTGACAACATAGGCTTACAGAGGAAAAACACATTACCATCAAATTCCTCAGGGATTCGAAACGATTACACAAATAAGCTGTATCGAGTGGAAATTTTCATTCACTTCAATCGATTAAATATTGTAAGTGTTGTTTTGTTTCTATAGTTGGAATCCGTAAAAATATACAAAAATGTCGAGTTTCATAGTATAACATTACATTTTTCATACATTTTGACGCGTTAAAGTGTTTGTACATACCTATTTACTTGAATATAATTATTGCGCTGCGCAAGGAGGCGCGGGTTCGATCCCCGCGCAGTGCAAATATTTGTATACATGAATATGAATATTTGCACTGGGTCGTACCTCAAAAAGCACGTTAGGCCGTTGATCCCGGTTGCCATGTGAACATCTAGTGGCAATCGTTACGGGTTGTTGGAACCCTCAAAAGTCCAACAATTGAACTAACTGCAATTCTTCTATATCGCCTTCGGGTTGTGGAGGCCTAGACTCCATAGCTGAAAAAGCTTCGGATGCGACTGTGATTAACGCTGAGATGATGATGATCATAAATGTTGCGGCATGAACCGAACGACCTCCGCGTAGAGCCTCCGGTAGGAAGTTTTTTCCCCCCTAGATTGGAAAGTAGCCGCCTCAGGAAAGCCCCGGCCCATTCCAGTCTGGGAGCCAGACGTCAGAAGTACTCCTCGAAATTCAACTGGCTGTCGAGTACTAGTCTCAGGTACTTCATCGTCGCCCTGCCGGCCATGTGAACTTCTCCTATTGTTATGTGGGACCCTAGTGTTGGCGCGTCTCGAGGACCATAAAAGCAGGCATCAGGCAGCATGCGTACGGCACTCGTAGGCCGTATGATACAAAATGAAAATTATACTAACCTTCGGCACAGTAGAGACAGAACAGTAGATTATCTAAGGCCGCCCGCAGAGTTATTTGCCTTCTCTTGCATTTAACCACATCCCGTACTGCCCCCATGTTATTCCAAGCTATATTATGCCAGCGTGTGCGTGAAATCGCGTACCGACACGGCGCACGGCGCGCACGCAATCATTCAAACCGAGAGCGACTCGTTTCTATGAAGATGTTTTACTGTCTGTCTACTGTGCCTTCGGTAAGTAACTAAACTGATCTCACAATATTCGGTAACAACAATAGTTACTGGATTTCAGGCCAATACCTATTTCATTCATTGCTGGTATTTCGCCTCTATGTATGTGCCTATTTAACAAGGTGGCGAAACCATACGCCATTCAAGCACGGTAATTCAAATTCCGTGAATTAGATTACCTGAATAACGTGTCTAGAGAGGCATCAACTACCAGACCTTTAACTTAACACTGCCTAACACTAGGGATTGACTGACATATGTAAACATCGCCTGAAACCGTAAATCCGAACGATTTTTGTATCATGAATACAACTATCTTTGCATTTTGGTTAAAATGTAAGCATCAACTACAAATAACTGCTCATGCAGTAGATTTAAAAATAAAAGTCAGTCATAAGTTGTAAAGCGGTTGGTCGACTCTCGTGCTGGCCTAGTTTTGGTCATGGAGTCAACATAGACATGCAATATGGCAATCTCGGCGACGTTTTGGGCATCTTTCCTGATGATAGAGATCCGGATATTTTTTAATATTTTATTATTTTAATGGTAATATAAATATTTTTCTGAAATTGGTACTATAGTTGGATCAAATTAGACAAAAAAAGGAGAATGAAGTTACACAAATTCACAACAAGCTGAAAATTGGTGAGATCGTTTAAAATATAATCCATACTAATATTATAAATGCGAAAGTAACTCTGTCTGTCTGTCTGTCGGTCTGTCTGTCTGTCTGTCTGTCTGTTACGCTTTCCCGCTTAAACCTCTCAACTGATTTTGATGAAATTTGGCACAGACAATCTTTAGACCCTGAGAAAGAACATAGGCTACCTTTTATCCCGGAAAAATTTGATGTTCCCGAGGGATATCTAAAAAGCGCGATATAACCGAACTCCACGCGGGCGAAGCCGCGGGCGGAAAGCTAGTTATGAATAAAATTTAAAAGTTCTCTATCTTTCCCCTGTATGGAAAAAAATTGTAAATGTACAATATTATTATAAAGAGGAAAGATTTGTATTTTTGTTTGTAACGAATAAACTGAAAAAGTACTGGACCGATTTTAGTAATTCTTTTTTCATTAGAAAGCTACATTATCACTGAGTAACATAGACTATGTTTAGTGCTAGATTAATATATAAATCTTTAGAAATTCTTATTAAAACCGACCGAAGCTAAGGTGTAAAAAATTAGTCATAAAATATCTTTCATCGCATACGCTGCAAAGAGTATTTATGATAGGACAAAAAATGTTCGACAATATTATAGAATATATCAATATCTAGAAAAACTTTGCGAGACCATATGTTTAACTATTGTAGTTATGTCACTATAATTACTTTTTCACATTTATTAAATTGATAGAAAGGCCGATCAAAATCAGACCGTGTTATCCATACCATCACGATTACCTGACATTATTACTACTCGGTGGTAGGCTATATCATCGGCTTTTATTTTAAATACGTACATTAATAGTAGTACACTTAGTACAAAAAATATTTTTGTGTCCTTCTAGTAACGAAAATTAAGGAGAAACAAATTGTATTTGCCGCATTCCCGTTTCGCACTAGTTGATTTTTGACCATTTCGCGCTCAAACGCGGCCGGATGGTTGTCGAGCATCGCAGCTTGCGCGTTATTTATTTTATAAATACGTAAATAAACCTCTATTATAACTCCGCAAAAAATGTGCGGAGTTGGAGGTGGAAGCGATGATACGATTTCTTGTGGAACATCCGCAGTAACGGAAGCGGAGGTGAAGCTCCGTTACAACCCCAATCGGGAGTTGGGTCATGGAGGGTGTCCGAATCTCCCTCTGGCGCAGTATCATTGGTCGTGTTGTTGGGCTTAACATTGCATCACCTCGCCCAACTGCCGTCTTTATTCCTAATCACTCAGTTTTTTTTTTACTGATTAGTCTCTTAATAAACTAGCGCTCTTTCAAACCTATAAACGATGATTCATTCCTTACCATCAGGCGGGATTGCGGTCAAGCACTATTTTACAATTATAAAAAAAGAAAAGAACATTACGGTTCACTTCGTCCGTTTGGGGCTCACAGTACCTGCTGGAGAAGATCTCGTCTCAGTGCAAGTGGATCAAATAAAATGTTGAAGCCTTAGCCATAGAAGAGATATCCAATGGTCCATCAGAAATTTCTTTTAACGCCTCAGTTGGTACAATGCAACGTTTGTTTACGTTTTCTTTCTTTTATCTTTTTCCTGTGGAAGTACGATAAAATTCTGTGTATTTATTGTTTTCTCCACGTTTGTAATTGCCAAGGACGTCTTTGAGAGCTGTGTTGGGTAATTTAACATGATAAAGAAATGAAATAAAAATACTTAACAAAAAATAATGCTAATATAATGGGCCTCTGCTAGTACCATAATATAATTGATCAAATTGAAATTGATAACTATGTTGTAGATATTAATATGAAACTTCATAATATTGTGGGTCAAGAAATCAAATATCCCAATATATATATTTCTGAGATGGCGTCGTTCTGTTTATCATCGGACATATTTTAGCCATTGTGGGCTCATAGAGGGTAGTATTGATTATAGCACAGTTCAAGCTCGGTTTGGATTTTAAAACATATAGTAAATGTATGTCATATACGAACAGGTCAATCACACACTGTAGATACGCAACTCAACGATACGGAACGGAAGACAGTATTTAAGCACATGCTCTTCGTGCGAAGTACTGTCTATTATACTGTATTCTTTGGTCCAATCTTTCAATCCAGTGCATTCCGCTCAAACTACCTTGTATATGTAGCAAGCTTCTACACAACTCAGGCTACCAGCGGGTGTGCATGGCAGCCGTCACCTCCGTCAGCGAAACAGTAATACTAGCAAAGCCGCAACCTAGCAAAGATAAAGCGCGTAAGAGAGAGGCAATCTCAGTGCTTTCACGCTTCGAGCCGCCGCAGGGGAACCCTGTTAGGTAGTAGCAAGTTTGGACTCCCGGCCATCGAAAACGCGGGTTTGCGGGCGGCGAGCTCCTCACTGCTCGCCGCCCAGTAAGGACCAAGCCCGAAAATATATATCCGTATTTCGGAATCTGATCGCAATGTGGGATGATAGAATATTGTAAATGTTGTATTGAAAATGGACATGTATTGTAAACGAAACCAAAAATAAATTTCCTCTTACACAAAGCGATTTAAAATCCTATATAAGTATCTTTATTGACCGAAATACATAAAAACCCCAATTGTCTCTCATTGGCGAAATAATAAACTGACAATCCCCGTACTAAATTCGATTCACGCCAATAAAAAAGTATCACAAAATCTCTTCTGCCTTATTCTTTGCCCCAATCAATATTTTACTCTCGTAAAGATAAACGTAAGTCATCACGAGAAATTACTAGTAGGTATACAGGAAACAGGGACTTCAACGCCTAAATTGTTCTATGAATTCTATTTGGTAACTAATCATCCTAGGGTACAAAAGGGTTTGATGATTTTTATGCAGCAAGATAATTGAGCAATACAGTATTAGCTTAGAAATAGGTCAATCATCGAATTCGATGTGGCTGGGCAGCGTTCGGGAAGGTATGCAGTATCTTTTCGTCCTACATACATGTCTCAAGACTAAAGTTTTTGAGCGGTAGTTGTGGAATGACTGGAACTGACACAGGGCCGCTCCCAAAGGGCCTTATTAAAAGGCTTAAAATCACCCAAAGGGAAATTGAGAGGGCTACGCTTGGACATTCCCTGCATGATCGAATCAGAAATGAAGAAATCCGCTCCAACGCGACCGATGAGCCTGAAGAATTGCCAAACTTAAGTGCCAGAAAAACCGGTGGAATTGGAAGTGTTTAGGGAGCCCGGAGGCTTGTGTCCAACAGTGGACGTCTATAGCCTGAATTGATGATGATTACTATATATTCGTACCAATGGGTTTTATTTTGACAGTTTAACAACATTCATTGCGTTAATTACGTTTTTGTGCAAATACATTTTTGAAAATACATGAAGCAATGTATTATGTGTTTATATTACATAATTATTATGTTGTGTATGTGTACTTTATGTTGAGTAGTACTGGCAAGTTACTTTACTTTGGCTTTTTAACGTAATTTCAACCTGCTGGTAGTTATTCGAAATAATAACTATGAAATTTTAAAGTAGCAAGGTGTAAACCGATGAAAAATAAGAATGTCACGTGATCAAAAAGGTAGCATTTTAGTGGGTTTCATTAACTATGTTTTATGTTTTCATTGATGTCAGCTATCATTTTTTATACATATAATATTAAGTAAGTTTCACGTGTGATCAACATTTGAAAAGGAAGCAAAATGGCGGAGAGGTAGATATGCCACGAACCTTTAACACCATATTTAAAGTTAGGTACTTGAAAAAATATCTTCTGTTTTAAACAAAAAACTACAAATTTTTGAATGGAGCCTATTACCCTTATGATTCTAAAATCACGAAGTATCTACTACCACGTATGTATCTACTTTCTTTCTTTCTGAATTCATGGTCTCAGTTGTGCGTCGACTATATCTGTGTCGATATACCCATGTGTAGGTATAATCGCTTTGGAGTTTTACTACTGTGGTTTATTTTTGTATGTCCTTTTACCTTTAATTTCTTTGGTGTCAGTCAACTTTTAAATCGCGAGTGAACCGGTATCTTTTGGATGCGTCTGTTCTAAAGTATACTTCATCGACTCAAATATACACACGAAAAAATATATATTCTTCTGTTTCAAACAAAATTGCTCCAAATAAACCACATATTTTTGAAAATAACGGAGCCTATATTACCCTTGTGATTCTAGAATCACGAATGTACCTAGTATCACGTCAATTCTGTAACAAAAGCATAGTACCTAATTATATTACAGGAAACAAAACTTTTTTCTAATATAAATTTATTAGTAACACTTTCATAAAGCGAGTAAAATATTTTTAACAGAAGTAACCAAATCTATCAAAGTATAATGAGACTATTAATATTACTTCATGAGTTATTTGCGATCTATTGGAAGAAGTGGTTAGTTCAACACAAGAGCATTTTGCTACAAAACTTTTAGGATTTCTAGAAATTTATTTCGATGTGATTTTCAAAACGGTTTCTTCTTCTGCATAATGATAATATTCACTCAGAGCATTGTGATATAAGAGATAATAACAAAATATCGTTTTCTAAACAACAAACCGAAATCAGAATTTTGTTCAACTTGAGTAGTACCTACCTACCTGTGGGTACATATTAATATTGAATTTTGATTACATTCTTTTCGGTGTAACTTGCACTTTCAATGGATTTATTTAATGTTAATAACTAGTAATTTAATAAAATAATAAGTCAACTTAGTTATTTATGTCATATTTTTAAACAAAGTTATTTTATATTTCTAATGCTTATTTAAGTTTCCGATCGAAACGTACGAGGCATAAACGAAATGAAAAAGCAGGAGAAATAAAAGAGCCAATAGTAAAGCTCACATAAAAAATGTATTTATACATCTATTTGCAAAAAGGTGTCTGTTTATGTCAACCCAATTATTTTTCTATTCTTAATAGCCAGGTTCAATTTTCAATTTACAATAATACATAATTTCTTGTGTCACAACTGCGGCCTATATTATGGTTATTGGTTACTAAGCAAAATGGTATGCATTTATTCAAGTAACGGATGAATTTTCAATGTGAGATTCGTTGAAAATACCGGTCGTGGTGGCCTAGTGGTTAAAACACCAGCCTCTCAAGTATGAGTGCGCGGCATCGATTCCAGGTGAGACAAGTAACAATGTAACTTTTCTAAAGTTATATGTACTTTCTAAGTATATTTTGGACACCAATGACTGAAGGTGAAGGAAAACATCTTGAGGAAACCTGGACTTTAAGTCTGAAATCGCCAACACGCATTGAACAAGCGTGGTGATTACGCTCATTCCTTCTCTGTCTGAGAGGAGACCTGTGCTCAGCAGTGGGACGATAAAAAAGGTTGATGATGATGATATGATGCATTTAGAATGCCAATGTTTAACTTCACTGGCATAGTTTATTTATTTTATTTTAACCATTGATGTTCACACGTATACAAACAGACAAGAATAAATAGAATAGAAAAATGGTACAGATGTAATGCTTATTTTCTAAGAAATTTCTTCTAGCATACCTGCAAAAGGACAGTAAATACAGGGATGTAGACAGCGTGTCAAAAAAGTAAAGGACAATAAAGATAATACAAAAACAAAACACACACACACGCAAGCACAAATACGCAACACACACATGCAAATAATTAGTTGCCGATTTTAATTTTTCTAGTTGTTTGTTTCCTTTTACCAACTTGTGTCGAAAAGTGATTCCAAATAAACGTTTATTATTATTATTACTCTGCTAGATTTTCTATAGAGCTCGAATTTGTTGCAAAACAAATAAAGTCTATTTTGATACCGATACAATAGCGAAAACAGCCAACAAGTTGAACAATAAACCTCTATTACCCTATCAATGTTGTTGATTCGAGTTGTGTTCTGTAAAATCATGACTCTGTCTATATAAAGCCATTCATACTACAAAGTATATAGGCGCAATGTTTAGGAACTCTCACCTTTGTTCCGCTAAAATAGCTTCGATGTTTTTCTATAGCTAATATCACGTACATAAGAATTAAAAGAATAATAAGAACGATATTATAAAACTATCTATACGGTAGGTAACTATTCGTTTTCTCATTTGTCAATAAGATTATCAAACTGCTTTAAAAGCTTTGTGACTGAAGCTAAGTTGAGATTACCACTACCTTACCACCATACGACTTGCCATTACATGACTTATGACTAAGGCCTGTGCCTCGAATCTTGCGGGCAGCAGGGCGGCGGCGGCAGCGGCGCGGGAGCCGGGCGGGCATCGAAGACCCGTTTTCGAAACTAGCGGTCAGATCGCGCGTCACTATAGCCGTGTAGTGTTGTGTTCACGATTGTATAGACAAGATATTTGTTTTTATTCGCGTAAGAAATGTCTGAACAATGGCGGCAACATATTTTGATTCAAATTTATTCCCAACGCTTGATCACCGTTTGACTTAAAGTACACCGCTCGCTGCCCGCAAGATTCGAGCGCGAGAAGTACACCGCTCGCTGCCCGCCACCGCACCGCTGCCGCGCCGCTGTTTTCGAGAACCGGTCCATTTAATTTTACGCATAAAATCCTGCCGCTCACGCGCCGCCGCCGCCGCCGCCGCTGCCCGCAAGATTCGAGGCAGAGGCCTTACACTATACCCGCGTCTCACGTCGCGCCGCCAGAGGCGCCAGTCACCGTCCCGCCATTATGGACGTGGCTCATTAACATTACACGAAACAAAGAGATTCTCAAATCAGAATTTCAATGTTTTCGACATCAGATTGTACCAGCTTACGTCAATGTATTTTACGCGGAAAGGCTTTGAATTAGTGAAGTGACACTCTCGTCAAGAAAATGATTTGGTTAGCGTTATTTTAGTGGAACTGAACAAACATTCAAGAACACTTAAGGTCTGTTATCCTTCACCTAAATTAAAGTCATGACATAGCTAAAACGTTCTGTAGGACATAAAATATCTCTTCATCCCTTAAAGGTAGCTGCAATTTCTTTCAAGAAAATTTCGTTTGTTTTTCTGGAACGAGCTAAAAATATCCGAAGTTATTTATAGCATACATTTACGAACAGAATATGGTAAAAACCATAATCAAAATCATGTTCTCTGAGGTGTGATAAAAATACATGGGACCCGGCCGGGATCCTTCCTCCTTTGAAATTCCATATGCCTGGTGTGTAAATCCAGGTCTGTCAACATCAATCACTTGATGTCTGTTAACAATATTTGTTTTGAAGAGATGCGAAGCATTTTTGAAATTACTGATTCATTTTATATGCAACTAGCTTTCCGCATGCGGCTTCGCCCGCGTACAGTTCGGTTATATCGCGGTTTTTAGATTTCCCTCGGGAATATAATTTTTTCCGGAATAAAAAGAACCCTATTACTTAATCCGGACTTCTAACTTTACGCCTGCAAAATTACAAAGCAATTGGTTCAGTTCCGACGTGAAAGCGGAACAAACAAAAAAACTCACTTTTCCAGTTATTTTTATTTTTTTGTTTGATAAATAATAAACTAGTGCTTGACTGCAATCCTTACTGATGGTAAGCAGTGATGCGATCGTTGATGGTAAAGCGCACTAGTTTATTAAGCCTATTCACTTAAAAAACTTAGGAATATGAAGAATGACGGCAGTTGAGCGAGGTGATGCAATGTTAAACCCAAGACCAACACGACTTTGATCACTACGACGATTGACGATTGATCTGGAGACTCTCCGAGATTGATCTGGAGATTCTCCACGACCAAACTCCCGACACAACAACATTTGGCACATGGTACCCGGCACAATCGCACCACAACTGCTCAGACCCGTCCTCCGTACGGCTATACCAGACATCATGCCGGAACACGACGAATCGCTTGGTGGCAAGACCTTGTCTGGTGGGTGGTAACTTCTGTAACTTCTAATTTATAATATTAGTAAGGATAATATGCGCTCAAGGCTAAATTATACATTACACGTACGTGATTTTTTTGAAAAGATAATTGTATTTATTAAACATGCTTTTACATTTTACTCAGCAGTCATATTAATAAATGTATTAGATTAATAAATGTTATCAGCGTCAATATTTTGACAATCATGGCGTTAAAACTTTGTAGATAAATATAAAAATAACATTTAATTTACTTTTACAAATTTTCATAAATTTTAATATGCGTCATTAACTTCTACAATAGAAACAGTGATGATACAGTTTTGTGAAGAAATCATTATTATAAACCTTTTAATGTCCTTGATTTAGGAATGGTATGCGTAAATAGACAAGCAGTAACTTTAAAAGGTTATCGGATATTCGTAAAAAATATTTACGAGGAACAATGTCCACCTGTATTGATTCTCGCAACAGTCATATATTGGTACAATTGCAAAACAAGGCCTCGTTCAGATTCCCACAAAACTATCGTATCAATTACAGATAAATTTAAAAAAAAAAAATTGTTATTATATTTCCGCAGAAGTGATGGAATGTGTGTGTGTGTGTGTGTGTGTATAATATCGATATTAAGCGCTCTACACACCAAAGCCGCCGGCCGGCTCGGCGGCACAGCCCACCGGCACAACACCGGCTGGCGGCTTATGTTAAAAAATCATGTCGGCAACCTTCGGCCGCGCGTGTTGCCCGCCGACACGTCGTCGTCGCCCGTCGGCGGCTAGCGCACGCAAGCGCTCACGGCTCAGTTGCCCGGCGAGTGGCGACATTTCAGCTGTAGTGACGTGCTAGTATTTTATCTGTCAAATAAGTTTCTGATGTCGATCCGCCGACATGCCGCCGGCAAAGTTTTACAACTTGCAATGGCTGAAGCCGCCAACCTAGCCCGCCGGCAAAATGTTGCCGACATATGCCGCCGGCCCGACGGCTTTAGTGTGTAGAGGGCCTTAATGGTAAGACTTTCGAATTTCGATGTCCGACCAACCTTTTTGTTTCCTTCGTTCAACCATTGCTTCAAATAGTGACGGGCACAATCAAGATTGCAGTGGAGAATTAGTTTAAAAGTCCTATAAATCGATGTACGCTATTTGTGTGTGCATAATAAGTGTACCACACAATAACTACTGATATGTCTTTAGCGTTTCGTTTAAAATTTATATATAACTAGCCGCCGCCTGCGACTTCGTTCACGTGGAGTTGTTATTTGTACATTTTATTTTAACCCCAAAATATACTTACAGCATACTTTTTAAAAATTATATTATGCTCCGCAGCGTGATGTTATAAAGAGAAAGATTTTTTCAAATCGGAGCAGTAGCTTTATAAACATATTAGTATAGAAGTATAGATTATATTTTACATTTTCAAAAGATTTATTTTTATGTACCTACGTCAAATGTTAAATTATCTTGTAAGGAAAATGTCACTTCAATTTATTTTTTTCTGTTTATTCCGCGTTTTTTTTTTTCTTTTTATTTAAAACGTATCCTTAACATTTTAAATCTAATAATAGTATGTTTTGAAATATATGTATGTGGGATAAACATTGTACCTATTTAAAAGAACGCAGATTACCCAAATGTTAAAATGGAACGCAGCGGATGAAAGAAAGAGTGAAGTATGTGTGCGAGTGAGAAAGGGGTAATGGAGAGAGTGTGTACGACGAACAGCCACGGTGAACGCTGATTTTTCTTATAAAGTGTTTAAATAAAAGTTTCAACTCTTGGTGCTCGTTTATTTTGCCATACAATCCCATAAAATTGGGGGCTCGTCCGGGATTGGCAAAAATAACGACACGGGTTCGAGTTTGAAGACGACGGGCGGCGGCGCGTGGCGTGGTGCACCGCGGCGGATATAATTCAAAAACTCAACGTACGACGGCATCGGCAACTAAAACATGACGAAAGACGAATCACGTTCGGGCCAAAGCTCGATGTTGTATCTCACGACGGATCTGATACCTAAATTCACCGGTCAAGATAAAACTTATCCGGTTACGCGATGGATTCAGGACGTGGAAGAAAATGGAGAAATATGTGGTTGGACACCGTTACAACAGCTGTTGATGGCACGGAGGTCCCTATCAGGCACCGCACAGCTATGGATGGAAGCTGAACGCCCTCACAAAACATGGGAAGAACTCAAAGCGGCCCTGAGTAAAGAATTCCCTGACACAGTCGACATCAAAGCAATCCACGAGCTTATGAGCCAGCGGAAGAAAAGACGTGACGAGAGTTGTATCGACTATATGATGGTCATGAAGGCGTTAGGGAAAAGAGGAAAGATTCCCGATTATGTGGCCATTAAATACATCGTTGATGGCATAGTGGACCACGAAACCAATAAAATCATGCTTTACGGTGTCACGTCGTATCCTGAACTTAAAGAGAAGTTTAAAATCTATGAGACGATTAAGGAAAAGATGAAACTGGAACATTCTAGAAGTACCTACAGAAACGAAAAACGCGGCAACGTACGGCATGAGAAAACGTCGGAAAGGTGTTATAACTGTGGTGAAGGTGATCATGTGTAGGAAGATTGTCCGCAGAAGGCACAAGGTCCAAAGTGCTTTAACTGCAACGAATATGGTCATATTTCATCGAAATGTCCGCATAAAAATAACAAGGAGGTAGGCGGCCGTAAGGAAGATTCGAGTTCATCAAAATGGTGGCGTAGTTCCGGCGATAGAAAAGAACAAAACAACGAAGCATCGACGAGTGGGAGCGGGAGCGGCGAACGAGTGAGCAAACAAGCAATGTTCGGTCAATCATCGTTCAACGCGGATGATACGTCACACTCACAGAATGACATTGACAAGATGACAGATGACAGGAGTAGCGAATGTCAAAGTCAAACCGAGTATGACATCTACGACGTAAACAAACAATCACAACGGGAAAAACCTTTGAAGATCGTAGAATTATGTGGAAAAACGACAAGTGCGCTTATTGATTCGGGCAGTGACGTGAACTTGATATCTTCTGAGTTTTGTGCTAATGTCAGTAAAGTGATGAACAATAACATAACACTATCCGGACTGGGTTCCACTAAAGTGGAGCCATTAGGTTGTTTAACAACAAATGTTGTGATCGACGGTACGAAATACGACGATGTGTTATTCTACGTGGTACCTAAAGACTGTATGCCTTTTAATGTAATCATAGGTCACGAATTTCTTAAGAATGTTATAATGGTTATGAATGGTAGTGCTGTGTGGATGAAACCTGTGGAATGGGTGAACGAAATCAATTGTTTCAGTTGCAGTGTTGAGGTTGGTCATGTGAGTAATACTAACCTTAAAGAAGATGTTGTTCAGATGGTTGAGAGCTATCAACCATGCCAAATCAAAGAAGCTCCTATCCAGCTGAAAATAATTGTAAAAGATGACGTCCCGGTGGTACAACATCCACGACGCATATCACTAAAGGAACAGGTGGTAGTTGAAGAACAAGTTGCGGAGTGGCTGGAGCAAGGAATTGTACGCGTAAGTTACTCTGAATATGCCAGTCCATTAGTTCTAGTTCGCAAAAAAGATGGTGCTATAAGGGTGTGTGTTGACTATAGAAAATTAAATAGTAAAATCATAAAGGATGAGTTTCCATTGCCGATTATCGAGGATTACATTGACAAGTTGGCTGAGGCAAAAGTATTTAGTGTACTGGACTTAAAGAATGGATTTTTCCACCTGAGTGTCAGCAGTGAGTCTGTGAAGTACACTGCATTTGTTACACACCATGGTCAGTTTGAGTTTTTGAAAGCCCCATTTGGCTTGTCTGTTTGCCCAAACTACTTTATGCGATTTGTGACCATTATCTTCAGAGAATTGATATCCAAAGGGATTGTTCTAATATTTGTCGATGATATTCTTATTCCAGCAAAAGACGAACAGGAAGCTGTGGAAGGATTAAGAGAAGTATTAAGAGTGGCATCTGAATATGGCTTACAAATAAACTGGAAGAAAGCACAGCTGATATGTCGAAGCATAACTTATTTAGGTCATACAATTGAGGATGGACAAGTAAGGCCTGCCAGCGAAAAGATCGATGCTGTAACGAAGTTTCCAGAACCCAAAACAACTAAGCAATTACAAAGTTTTATCGGATTGGCATCGTACTTCAGGAAGTATATTCAGAATTTTGCATCTATAGCACGGCCACTTACAGATTTACTTAAGAAGGATGTTGATTTCAAGTTTAATGATGAGCAACGGTGTGCATTCAATTGTTTGAAGGAACGTTTGACTACTAAACCGGTTTTACGAATATTTAATCCAAGATTAGAGACAGAAATGCATACAGACGCATCACTTCTGGCTTATGCTGCTATACTCATGAAGCGATCTGATGATGACGGCGGACTACATCCCGTATATTTCATGAGTCGTAAAACGAATGATGCAGAAAAAAAGTACACCAGTTATGAGCTCGAAAGTCTAGCTATTATTGAAGGGGTAAAAAAATTTAGACACTACTTGTATGGTATAAAGTTTAAAATCGTCACTGATTGCCAAGCATTCCAGATGACACTTAAGAAAAAAGATTTGAGTACGAGGGTTGCAAGATGGGCATTGCTTCTGCAGGAGTTTGACTTTGAGGTTGAACATCGGCCAGGAACGAGGATGAAGCATACTGATGCATTAAGCCGTAACCCATATGTAGCGGTAGTGACACTGCATGATGAGATCAGACGAGCACAGCAGTTGGACGATGGTCTAAAAGCTATATTAGAGATTTTACAGGAGAGAACTTATGGTGACTATTATGTTGATAATGGATTGCTGTACAAAGGAATGGAAAAGCATTTGGTGGTCCCAAAGTCCATGGAAAATGAAATCATCAAAAGGGCTCATGCGAATGGACATTTTTCAAAAAGAAAGATGATTGAATTAATAAGTAAAGATTATTTCATTAAGAACCTTGATAAGAAAATAGAAGAGTTTGTTACAAGTTGCATTCCATGTCTATTAGCTACGCGTAAAGAGGGAAAACAAGAAGGATTCCTAACCCCGATTGAAAAGGAAGATTCACCATTGCACACACTTCATTTGGATCACATTGGTCCAATGACTGAGACGAAGAAGCAGTATAACCATATTCTCACGATTGTAGACGCATTTACTAAGTTTACGTGGATATTTCCCACTAAAAGTACCACCAGTAAAGAAACCATAGAAAAGTTGAAAATCCACCAACAACATTTTGGTAATCCAAGCCGGTTTATTACGGATCGGGGAACGGCCTACACGAGTCGTGACTTCCAAGAGTATTGCAAAGAAGAGAACATACAACACATCAAAATTACGACGGGAGTGCCAAGAGGAAATGGGCAAGTGGAAAGGGTTCATCGTACTATAATTTCTGTTCTTACAAAGATGTGTATTGAAAACCCTACTCTGTGGTACCGGCATGTAAGTAAACTACAGCGTGCTCTAAATAGTACTTTTCAGCGAAGCATAAATACTACACCTTATCAACTATTGATTGGGACTAAGATGAGAATGAAGGAAGACACTGAGATTTACAATTTGCTTTTAGAAGAAGGAAGAGAAAGCTATTCAGAGGAGAGAGAAAAACTCAGAGAGAAAGCCAAAGAACAAATTTTACAAGTTCAAGAAGAAAACATAAGAAATTTCAATAGGAAGAGAAAAGAAAGTATGAAATATAATGAAGGAAACTGGGTGGCAATTAAACGCACGCAGTTTGGCACGGGAATGAAGCTGAAAGCCAAATATCTAGGGCCCTATCAGGTTGTAAAAGTAAAGAGGAACGACAGATATGAGGTGAAGAAGCTAGACCCTAACACTGAAGGCCCTGGAGTAACCTCTAGTTCGGCAGACTACATGAAGGTGTGGCCAGGTTTCAACTCCAAAACCTAACAGGTGAGAGTCGCTCAACTTAACTTTGTGTTTGTGTTGTACGTATGAAAGGGTATGTGCAAAGTCTTGTTGACACCATGTATTCTTTGCTTTATCTGATTACTGACATGTGTTTGTAAATGTTACGATGTTAAGTTAGTTATAAGGAGATCTGTACTATGCCTACTGCTGTGTTAATTATCAGCTTGTAAACCTGTTTATTTAAGAATAATAAGTTAAGCAAAATGTTGTATTAGTAGTTAAGTTGAATTTATGTTGAAAGCAAGGGATGAATGTTTGTGTGGATGTCTGAGGACAGACACGGATCAGGATGGCCGACTGTGGGATAAACATTGTACCTATTTAAAAGAACGCAGATTACCCAAATGTTAAAATGGAACGCAGCGGATGAAAGAAAGAGTGAAGTATGTGTGCGAGTGAGAAAGGGGTAATGGAGAGAGTGTGTACGACGAACAGCCACGGTGAACGCTGATTTTTCTTATAAAGTGTTTAAATAAAAGTTTCAACTCTTGGTGCTCGTTTATTTTGCCATACAATCCCATATGTATATTTTAATTTTTTATATCTAAGGAATAAAAAAGAAAAACCTTCGTTACTGGATTATTCGCTAAAGGGGTCACTATGATCAGATTAACTGAACTTTACCCTTAGAGAAAATTTTAAGACGATTTACTAGTTTTAAGTAAGCCAGTGTACCTACTTTCTTGGAGCAGATGGCTGTTCAAAACTTCTTAGCATGCAAGTTACAATATGATTTCCTGTTTTCAGCGACTTAATCCAAACACCATTTTTGAAGTAAAAACTTCTTTAGCGGCATTGTGCACTTTTTTAGAAAGAGTAAAAAAAATGTTAAATTCGCACTAGGATACGTGATCCTGATATAAAATTCCTAAGACTGAGGGAGAGGAGACCGCCGAGCGGCGCGGTGTAATATCCCCTTCTCTTTCAAATACGCGGCGAAAATACTCAATATTTTATTGCTTTTCGTAATGTTACATAATAGTTGGTATATCGACATATACGAACTATTACCTATGTATTTATTTATTTATTTATTAAAACTTTATGCACAAACATTGCACAATGGCGGACTTAATGCCTCAGGCATTTTCTACCAGTGTACCTTGAGGTGATGCAGACACAAACATGGTAGGTGCAAATAAATTAAAATTAAAAGAGAGAAAAAAAAGTATTAAAAATATTATAATAAATACATAAATACATACATACAAAATATAAACAGTAGAGAGAGATAAAAATAATAGATAGAGAAAAAATAAATAAATTATATGTGGGATGAATCTGCCAATTTCTTACGTAGATATTCCCGAGCTTTAACTTTAAATGTGTACTGACTTGTCCACGTCCTGTTATTCTGAGGAAGATCATTCCAAAGGAAAACCGCCTGGACAAGAAATGAAGATTTAAGAAAACCAGTGCGGTGAGAAGGACATCGTAGAAGACAATTATTGGAAGAACGAAGATTCTTATTATGCGCAGTGAATAAATATTGAAAATGAGAAGTAAGATAAGAAGGTGAACAGGGTTTGTGTAGGAGTGAAAACAAGGTCGTCAAGGCTCTTAGAGCTCTGCGCTGCCTGATGGGTAGCCATTTTAAGATGGACCGGTGAGTAGATACATGATCGTACTTACGAAGATTAAATACGAATCGAATGCAGTTATTTAGAAGTCGGTCGAGTTTATTGAGTAGATCTGCATTCAGGTCGTAATAACACACATCACCATAATCAATAATGGGGAAGATAAGAGATTGAACAAGCATTGCCTTTATATGTGAAGGAAGAACATTTTTTAGCCTGTAAAGCGACCGCAACGTCCCGGTGACTTTTTTGCTCACACTTGCAACCTGCTTACGCCAGTCCAGGCAAGTGTCAACATGCAGACCCAGATCCTTGACGTCGGAGCTGAACGGAATGACTCTGTCATCATAAATAACCGGTGGCACCACTAAGCCACTCAGCCTACGCTGACTAAAAGTACTCCCTATGATAATGGCCTGGCATTTTGTAGGGTTAACCGCTACCCCGAAACGATTAGACCAATCCCTCACCACTTCCAAATTCCGGTTCAGCTCCTCAATCGCATCCGATAAGTTGTCAACACTTGCCCGAGTATAGAGCTGCAGGTCATCAGCGTAAAGATGATACGCACACTGAAGTTCAGTAGTAATGAGATCAATAAAGATTGAGAACAAAAGTGGGGATAATATACCGCCTTGTGGGACGCCAGAAACAAGCTCACACCAGTTAGAAGACGAATCCCTCGCAAGAACTGTCTGCTGACGCCCCCGAAGATACGAGGAGAACCAATCCAGAACCTCGGAAGAGACCATAACATGGGATAGGATGGATAAAAGGACTTCATGATTGACGGTATTGAAAGCGTTCGAAAAATCTATCAAAACCAGAACGGAGACTTTAGTGTCTTCCATTCCCCGCCTTATATCATCAGTCACTTTAAGTAAAGCAGAAACAGTGCTGTGACCGGGCCTGAACCCAGATTGGAAAGGACTAATGAGGGAGTTTAGCTGAATGAAGTGGGAGAATTGCTTATGGACACAGGCCTCAAGCACTTTAGACAAAAAGGGGAGGATAGAGATAGGACGGAAGTGGCTAAGAAGGGTGGGATTAGGGACTTTAGGTAGAGGACAAACATGAGCTTTCCTCCATAGCGAAGGGAAGTCAGCAGTAATTAGGGAGAAGTTAATAACATGCGAAATTGCAGGAAGGAGCGGGTCGAGAGCCGTCACAATCATGTAGCGGCTGATGTTGTCGCAGCCCACGGCTTTAGATTTAATAGACAGGATAATCTTCTTAATCTCTTCCGGGTTAACTGGGGTGAAGACAAATGGGGTAATATTGAATAATGGAATATGTAACATTACGGAAAGCAATAAAATATTGAGTATATAGTAGTACTTATATTGCCATCTTAACTGTATATAACCGATGCATTGCTGAAGGCGTTTTTCCTCGTAAATGGCGACGCGGTTTCATACGAATAATACCAAAGTGTGGTGATAAACCACCGGGTGATCCGAAGTCATATCGGCCTATCACGCTTCTACCATCTTTGGGGAAACTTCTTGAGCGCCTCATCGTTCCACGTTTACTACCGAACGGTCCAAAATTTCATAGTAATCAATATGGCTTCACCATCGGTAAATCAACAGCCGACGCGGCGCTTTCTGTCAGAAGAACCGTTAACCAGTCGGAACACAAGTACGTGATTGGTATCTTTTTGGATATTTCTGGGGCTTTTGATAACGCTTGGTGGCCTATGCGGTTGTTAAAATTAAAAAACCGCGGTTGCTATAGAAACATATATAATCTCGTTTACTCGTACTTTATAAACGGTTCCGCGGTACTTAAGCTCGGTCATTTTTCTAGTACTAAAGCACTAACCATGGGATGTCGTCAGGGTTCAGTTGTCGGTCCTTATTTATGGAATTTGGGTTTTGATGATTTTCTCGCGATCCCGCTTCCTTGCGGCTGTTTACTTACTGGTTACGCGGACGATGGCCTACTGCTCATTCAGTCAAGTACCCGAGCCGGACTTGAGAACTTGGCCCATACTTGCCTAAATCTAATATCTCAGTGGGGTGATCGTAACCGCCTAGCGTTTGCGCCGCATAAAACCTATCAACTTCTACTAAAAGGTAATCTTAAATCATTGCCTACTATTAAATTTAATAACGTTCCCGTTAAAAAACAGCAATCCGTATGCTACCTTGGTGTACGACCACCCTTAATAGCGGCAGTACATGCGCCTATATGGAAAGTTAACAGAACCTAAACTAAGACCTATAAGCCCTACAGTCCCTACGACCCTAAGTCCTATAAGCCCTACAGCCCTGACCTACCATATAGTTCGTAATAAATAAATATATAAATAAGTGCGGGATGTCTGCACCAAGAGACCTAAGGTAACAGACGGATAGTAGGTAGGATTTCCAGGTAAGGGTGAGGGGTAAACTCACTGCCAGTCCAGCAGACTCACAGGACTGATCAGAGATGGCTAAGGGTGTCTTGGCCACAGTGAGGGGTAATGAGACCAGAATAAATTCTAATCTGATTTATTTTTACAATATTACAGCTTATATACTACTTTTTCCCAACACACACAAATACACAAACGTCTTGGTATTCCATACGTGAAATCTGCAATTTCAATAATTTTTGAAGTAGGTCGCGCGTGCGCTGCCGAAATGCTGAATCACTGTTCAAAGGTAGCATTGAACATTCTGGCGACTCTCAGGGACAGGACTGAAGTTGGTACAGCTCGACGGTCTCGTAGGGGCCGGCTTGGCCTTGTCCCGCTTGTTGTGGCTGCGCGAGCACGCTGCGTGGTATGCCGTATTGCTGCCGTGTACTCGTACGTTGTTGGTGTGTTGTGTTGGTGACGCTGGTTGTCTGCTGTGCAGGCGGTGCAGTATCCCTCCTTGCTGCACGACAATCTCGAAGTCGGTTTATTACCTTTGGAGTAAAATAATATAAGATGCATGCCAAAACTATAATTATTATTGAGGCACAGATGCTAGTTTTATACGAGTGAGATACTATTTGTTTCCATATCGTGTTATCCAATTGATTTTTTAGGTTCATCTCTGATGTAATTAGATGATCGAAAATGCCCTTTGAACTGTCTAGTACTTGTTCTTTAGCTATGTCTTTTATGTTTGTTGGTACAATCTGACTATATAAGGAGAAGTTTGTTTCTCTAGAATACGATGCTAGTACTGTTATAGTTGTTGTTCTTTTTGCAGCAAGCACGTTATTAGTCGTTTTTATAATACAATTTTCGGAGATTTGTAGAACGCCCACGTCATGAATTGTAATTTCCTTTCTTTGGCCGTCACAAATAATCGATACTGTAATCGGTTTTGTTGAAATAAATAGCCAAGTATTCTGCATGAACAGTTGCTTCCATACAATATCTGTGGAAACGTTGTAGGTTTTTGATTTACATTGGGTCTGGTTGTGATTTTTATCTCTAAAGAGTTGGTCAACTATGCAATTTTCATTAAATTGCATGTTCTTGACAGCTACAGGAAAGCACACGAACTCTGTATTGCTACGCAGGCAGTCTCTAAATTCATCTTCACTTAATTCAAAATAATGCTCGTTATTATAATCGAACCCTATGAATGTTTGTTGAATCATTAAACACTCGAATGATCCGTCTGTTTTCCTCTCTGGGATTGGTGTAACGTGTATTAGGGTATACTTTGTTATGTCGTGTATTGGGTAGTAAGCGTACACTCTTATGTGAGTAGCATTTACATTCATCTTAGTTTGCGTTAGTTGATCCTGAATAATCTTTAAGTTTGAAGGCAACTTTTGATTGGCCGTTTTTATTAGATTGCTGACATGTTTTGGTGTCAATATACTATATACACTTGCATTTTCTAAATAAATATCAAGCAATCCTGTATAGTAATCCATAATTTCCGTGATATAATTATTGGCTAATTCGTAAGCTTGCATTACTTGTATTTTAATATGATTGCTGTCAATGGTCTTATACCACACGTTGTGTTGATTCATGAACGTAATTGCTTCATTAAGTTTAGCTTGGAATTTCTCTAGCTTTTTCTGGATTTGCTCTTCAGTTTGGTTTACAGCTGAGATTGTAGATAACATTAATTTGGTTTGATGATTGGCAGAGTCTATAAGATTCTGCTGGTTGCTGTTTAATGTATCTATATCCTTGTATACTTCATCATTAACTCCAAACACTGACGTTAAGAATTGTCCTAAGATTCCTCTTTTTCTCCTAGTATTCCTTATCTCAGTTAAGTATTCCTTTGCGGTCTCAAACTTTATCTTTTCTTCTTTTAAGTGATGATAAAACTCATTGCAATGTGATTCATAAATCATGGCTTGAGTGTCAGTACAGAGGTTTTGAAATTGTATAGTTATTTTTGCAATTTTTTCCAAGTCTTGCTCCAAATTTCTTTTTTCGTAATCTGCCTCAACTCTAAAGGTTCCTCGGTTTATAGTAGATGTTCCTATTTGCTCAACATACAATCCTGGATTTAAATTTTTTAGTGAATATGTTGGCGTACTTGAAACGGTTCCCGCTAAAAGAATAATTATTGCGTATAAGCACAAATTCTTTATCCAATTGTTCGGTGACCGACTTCGTTTGTTTACTGTTGTCCTTGACATATTACATTGTGTAGATGCTTGTCTGTTTTCAACCCTAGTACTAGTATCCTCTAATTCATTTACCGGCAAGGGAATCAACGTATGAGTTGATCTTTTTTGACACAGACCTGTTGATTTTTGGAGAGTTACAACTCTAACTACACCATCATTTCCTGGGTGCACTTCTTTGATTTTTGCCAATGGCCATTTGCTTGGAATCATGTTATCGTCTTTTATTAAGACCACAGTTCCAGTTCTAATATTTTGGTGTTCTTGTTTCCATTTATATCTCTGCTGAAGTTGGTGTAAATAGTCCTTTGTCCAGCTCTTCCAAAAGTCTTTTTTCATTTTTTGAATGTGTTTCCATCTATTTACTAGATCAGTATTAATGTTTGAAATGGGATCTGGAATCCCCACTGCTTCTCGACCAATAAGAAAGTGACTGGGAGTTAATATTATATTGGTGTTTATATCTTCGCTTTGTGCACACAATGGTCTTGAGTTTAGGCACGCTTCAATTTGGTGGAGGAACGTTGTCATTTCTTCGTATGTTAATGTGGACTCTCCTATCACTCGGCGTAAATGATGTTTCACTGACTTGACGCCAGCTTCCCAGATACCACCAAAATGCGGTGATGCGGGAGGAATAAAATGCCACTGGGTGCCTATGTTTGTCACTGCGTTTTGAAATTGTGCCGACTGCGTTATCTGTAAGATTTCCTGATGTAAAAAGTTGGCTGCTCCTACGAAGTTCGTAGCATTGTCACTGTACATATGTGATACGTGACCTCTTCGTGCCATGAACCTGCGTAGCGCCGCTATAAATGTTTCTGTTGTCAGGTCTCCTACTAACTCGAGATGTATTGCTTTTGTTGCTAAGCATACAAAAACTGCTATGTATGATTTATACGACTTGTGACCTCGTCCTTTCATAGTTCTTGTTTGTATTGGTCCCGCATAATCCACTCCCGTATGGCTGAACGGGTAAGATTGCGTCACTCGTGCTTTTGGTAGTATTCCCATTTTTTGAGACATTGTACTTGCTTTGTATCGTATGCATTTCACACATTTACCAAGTAAACTCTTAACTTTCCTTTTTCCACTAATGATCCAATACCTTTGTCGTAAATATGCTAGAGTCAATTTGTTCCCTCCATGCAATGTTTTTTGGTGAGCATCATGTATAATTATCGATGTTACAGGATGGTTATAAGGTAATAATATTGGATGTTTCTGGTCGTAAGGTAGTTCTGAGTTTTGTAATCTGCCTCCTACTCTTAGTAATCCATCCTCGTTTATAAACGGGTCTAAACTGGATAGCTTATTGTTTTTCTTTAAGGGTTGATTACTTCGAATAGTTTTCAATTCCTCTTCAAATTCTTGTTGCTGTACTAACATAAGAATCCGTTTTGTGGTTATCCTTATTTCCATACACGACAATGGATTATTATTTCTATGTTTACTGGCAAATCTGTAGCAGTATGTTAGTACCCTTATCATTTTATCCAAACTGGAAAATCTATCCCAGATATCAATTGTCACCGTTTTGGTCGTTGACACGTGACATAATTTGACTTCTTCATTTGGCTGTGGCGTCATTCTTGTTATAGGAATCTTATCCGTTTTGAGCCACTGCGGACCGTTCCACCATAACGTTTGGTTTATTAGTTTTTCTGGTTCGACGCCTCTTGAAACGATGTCTGCCGGATTATCGGCAGAGATGACATGATTCCATTGAGCGTTTGGTACTAACCGTTTTATTTCTGATACTCTATTAGCCACAAACGTTTGCCACCGATGCGGCTCTCCTCTTATCCAGCCTAAGGTTATCATTGAGTCCGTCCAACAAGATAACTCAACATCCTTGCAGTTAAGCGCTTCCTTGACCTTATCTATTAACCCGGCCAATAGCACAGCAGCGCATAATTCAAGTCGAGGTAAAGTAGTTCTTTGTTTCCTGGGTGCTACTTTTGATTTAGCTTGTAGTAATGTTACGTAGTAATCGTTGTTTATCCTTACACGGCTATATACAACCGCTCCGTAAGCTTTTTCCGACGCGTCGCTAAAACCAAATAATTCGATTTTTGTTTTGTCTGTCGTATGGCACCACCGAGGAACTTTAATTTTCTCTATGTCTTTGAGATGTTTTTGAATTTCAATCCATTTTTTCTGAACCATGTCATCCACTGGTTGATCCCATTCTAATCCGTTTGTCCACAGTTCTTGTATAAGTAATTTCATTTTAATTATAATTGGTGCCAACCAACCTAGAGGATCAAATATTTTCGCAACTTCCGACATGATAAATCTCTTTGTAGGTTTCTTATTTTCCGTTATAGTTATTCGGAAATAAAAACTGTCTTCACGTGGTGACCATGTTATGCCCAATGACTTTCTTGTCTCATCTAAAGGTAGTTTGAGCATCTCGTCGTTCTGATCTTCCACAGGTATGTTTTCAAGTAGTTCTAGACTGTTTGATGACCATTTCCTAAGCTTAAATCCGCCTTTGTTTAACATAGTTATCAACTGACTCTGCAATTCCTTAGCTGAGCTCTCCTGGGACTCTCCAGATAAGATATCATCTATGTAAAAGTCTTCTAATGTAGCTTTACTTGCGATTGGGTAATTATCTTGTTCATCTATCGCCAGCTGTTGTAATGTACGTACCGCCAGATAGGGGGCACTTGTTGTACCATAAGTGACTGTTGTAAGTTCGTATTCAGTAATACTATCTTTAGGTGAGAACCTCCATAATATTCTTTGGTATGGAAAGTCTAATTCACTGATTTTTATAAAACGGTACATCTTCATGATGTCTGCCATAAAAGCCACCTTATGCTTCCGCCATCGTAAAAGTATAGCAGATAAGTCTTGTTGTAATCGTGGGCCTTTAAACATATTGTCATTAAGGCTCATTTTCGTGCTACTTTTGCTACTTGCATCAAATACTACACGTAATTTCGTAGTAAGTGAATCTTCTTTAATTACTGCCTGATGAGGTATGTAGTATTGTCCTAAGTTGTAGTTTCTTTTGTCAACTTGTCTCATGTGGCCCATATGTAAGTATTCGTTCATAAATCCATTGTATTGTTGTCGTAGGTTATCATTTTTTAAGAACTGTCGTTCTAGTTGTAAGAGTCGTGCAGCGGCTCTTTTACGAGAGTCGCCGTTTAAGTTTAAATTTAAGTTTGAGTCCTTAAAAGGGAGTCGTACTGTGTAAGTACCGTCTGGGTTTCTTATTGTTGTTTCTTTATAATAGTTTTCACAGATTTGGTCATCCTGTGAAAGTTTGTACTTTTGTGGAATTTCTTCTAATTCCCAAAATTTTGTAAGTTGTCGTTCCTCTTCTGTGCGAGCTACCAAACTTAGTACTTTGACCTCATTTTTTGTATTACTTGGGTAAAATCCAAATAAAATCCACCCGAACTCTGTATTTTGAGCAATTATGCCGTCACGAAGTCTTTCGAAACCCTGTAGTATAATTTTACTGTATTCTTGGGCACCTAATATTACGTCTATTGGTCCCTTTTTGTAGTACGTTGGATCTGCTATAAGTGTATTATTCAAGCTTTTTTCTTCTAACTGTTGTAAATCATTCTTCGGTAATGCACTGGTTAGTTTTGGTAATACAATAAGTGTTACCGGTAACTTGTAATCGCTAGGGTATCTCGGTTGCAAGGTTATATCAATTGTATAATTTGACGTTTTTGGTGTTTCATCTCCAATACCTTTTATTTCGGCTTGAATTTTTCGTCGTGGATAAGATAACATTTGTGCTACTTCTTCCGTGCAAAATGATGCTTCTGACCCTTGATCACACAACACTCTTAACAACTGTGGCATTCCATCGTAAGAGGTAGTTCTTACTAAGGCAGTAGCTAACAAGGTAGTATTTTTCTCATCAGAATTTGTTACTGATAAGCTTGTTGTTGAACTGTTTTTGAGTTTTTCCCCAACTTGACCTTTTGCAGTAATCTTGCTAGTGGCCGTATTAGTATTATTTTCTACCTGTGTCCTAGATTGATGCAACAGTGTGTTGTGTCCCTTACGTTGGCAAATTTCGCATTGTTTATATACCTTACTAACGCATAACTTTTGATCGTCGTGATTTAAGCAACGTTTGCACATTCGTTTTCCTACATCAGCGTTGTATCGGTCGTTGACGTTCAACGCTTTGAAACTAGAGCAATCATGAATAATATGATCGTTGATTTGACATCGTTTGTATTTTTCCGAGTTTGATTTTAGTTTATTATTTAATTGTTCGTAAATACTTTGTACGTGTTGCAATCTTTCTTCGCATTTTTGAAGGTAATCGATTCCCTCGTCGTAGTATTTCTTTAAAGTACTAAAGTAGTTAGTAGTTATGTATTTATGAGTTGATAACACCTCTTGTTCCTGTAGTCGTGAATGGTTTCCTTGAACTCGCTGGAAAATTTCATCTAATGTCCGTTTTCGGTCATTGATGTATTTTTGTGTCTTCCTTGTAGCTGAGTCCTTTTTTATGTTTGTTACTATCCTTCTGATCTCGAAGTAATCAGTTTCTTGGCTCTTTAATAGTTCGTTGATTTCTGGTATCTCCATAGTTTGCTTCTTTCTTTTTCTCCAAACAGTCCTAAGTACCCTAGTCTATTAGTTAAAACGTGCACTTGATGTATCTGCGCCCTCGTTATCTTGTAACTTCACAGTCAACTGGTGAGACCCGCTTGTGGGAAGCCAGTGACCGATACGCAACGAAAGGCTTTCTGACAGAATACCCAAGTACAAAGTACTTCAATATACCAAGGAACTGGTGTTATGTTGAGTATTCCAGCCCTTAGCTCTATGAAGTGTCAGCCTATCTCCTATAATCCCTACGGGGGTAAGAGGACCGCGTGGTACAATGTTCAACGCTCGAAGGACCAAAATGTACGACCACCCTTAATAGCGGCAGTACATGCGCCTATATGGAAAGTTAACAGAACCTAAACTAAGACCTATAAGCCCTACAGTCCCTACGACCCTAAGTCCTATAAGCCCTACAGCCCTGACCTACCATATAGTTCGTAATAAATAAATATATAAATAAGTGCGGGATGTCTGCACCAAGAGACCTAAGGTAACAGACGGATAGTAGGTAGGATTTCCAGGTAAGGGTGAAGGGTAAACTCACTGCCAGTCCAGCAGACTCACAGGACTGATCAGAGATGGCTAAGGGTGTCTTGGCCACAGTGAGGGGTAATGAGACCAGAATAAATTCTAATCTGATTTATTTTTACAATATTACAGCTTATATACTACTTTTTCCCAACACACACAAATACACAAACGTCTTGGTATTCCATACGTGAAATCTGCAATTTCAATAATTTTTGAAGTAGGTCGCGCGTGCGCTGCCGAAATGCTGAATCACTGTTCAAAGGTAGCATTGAACACTTGGTATGGTCTTAGAAAGGAATTTTTCATTTATCGAACATATAAAAATAGTTGGCGAAAAAGCTAAAAGGAACTTTTATGCCCTAACTAGAATATCCAAAGCAACTTGGGGTCTATCATTCCTAACTTTAAAAACTATATATGGAGCTACCTACTTAGGATGTATGTGCTACGGTGCACCTGTTTGGGCCGATGGGGCCAGCATAGGGGCGGCGCGACGTAAACTGCTTCAAAGCCAACGTTTGGCATTGATATTTTTATGCAAGGCGTATAGAACAGTCAGTACTGAAGCCTTACCCGTTCTGGCAGGTGTACTTCCAGTCGATCTTGAAGTACAGCGACGTGCTTCAATGTACTACTCCGCGAGGGGGGAGGCCATGGACACTAACTTTGTTACACAACGCGACCTCAATAGAATTTCTAGATTATTTAAACCTCAGACTGACGTCTGGGAGGACCTCTTATCCGAATGGCAAAGTAGGTGGGATAATTCCATCAAGGGCCGGCACCTCCATCTGTTCTTTCCATCCGTTGGCGATCGGCTGGCTAAGACATGGCAGGAGGTTGACCACTGCGTTGCCCAATTTCTCACAGGTCATGGCAACTTTAAAAGTAAACTGTATTCTTTTAAACTTGTTCCTTCGCCTTTGTGTCAGTGTTCTACATCGAACTGTGAATTTGAACAGTCCGCACATCACATCTTGTGGGAGTGTATTCTTTGGCAGAATGAACGCAATATTATGTTGGATAGTGTACAAGTTACATCCGGAGTTGTTTATTATACGGACCTTGTTGAAACTAGAACTAATTTCCGTGCGTTCAGGCGCTTTTGCCATACCTATTATTGGAATCAATTGTAACAGCAAATACCTACTTAGGACCCATTAACTTAATCAAATGTTATTCCGTGGTGCTTGGCAATCTGGGCTTCTCCCAGTTGCAATAATGTCCCTTTGTGCCGATTGGCCTAGTTCTATTCTGTCTCCTGCTTATTATGGAGGGAAGTGGAAAAATATCTTTTTTCTTACTCCTCCGCTATTCTTTTCTGATTAATTTCGTTGCGGGACCCAAGACAGTTGAAACATTTCTCCGGGACTCGTCGAGCTTCATTGCTCGGCGTTTTTCTGGCGGTCTCCACTGTTGATTCTGGCTTTCAGGAGTCGCAGTGGGTTGGGAACAGTGTGGCGGGTTTTGTCCCACAAAAAAAAAAAAGTACTTATATATAACCTACAGAATACCTACGTATTCTGGTTAGTGGTACATGTGTGTTTGTACTGCAGATTGCTACGCGTATCCACGGATGGTGACTCCTGATGGCTTAACCATCTATATACCTGTAAAATTCATATAAATTAATATAGCAAAACGTGCGAAATTAGTTTCTATCCATTCCAAATTAATGTTTAAGATTTTACTTCTGCCGGCATACCCAGGGTGCAACCCATTGTTTTTACATGCTTTTTATTAGCTTCACTTGTATGTTTGCTTGCTTGCTTGTTTGTTTGTCCGTCTTTAACTCTTTGGACTACGAGTGAACGGCTGATTACTGTAAAATGTCCCACCGTTACTACGTACGTTCGTTCGTTTTGTTTTTAAAAAGAATATCGAACTTAAATTTAAAAATAATTTCTAAAAAAGCGTGAGGCGCTTAATATACAGACATTATCATTATTATTAGTATCATAACCTTTTAGTAAGACTTTCATTAATTTCTAATTCTCTTTTAAGTATAAATCGTCAGTTTTCTGTTCTTAATAAACCATACATAATTAAGTTGCCGAAAAAGTGGCAATACTGGGAAGAGCTCACATACCCCCAACGATGGATGTGGTTTTTTAAGAGTCATCATCATCATCATCTTAGCGTTAATCTCAGTCGCATCCATAGCTTTTCAGCTTTGGAGTCTGGGGTCCGCTTTACCAGTCTAACTGCTGATTTTGCCTAAACTTCTGCCGGATGACCTCCACAACCTGAAGGCGATTTCTAAGCATTGCAGTTAGACCAATTGTTAGACTTTTGAGGGCTCCAACAACCCGTAACGCTTGCCACTAGATGTTCGTATGGCAACTGGGACCAACGGCTTAACGTGCTTTACGAGGCACGACCAGACCAGTGCAAATATTCATATTTATGCATACAGATATTTGCACTGTGCGGGGATCGAACCCGCGCCTCCGCTGCCGTTACGCCACGGAGGCTGCTTTTTTAAAAGTGCGAGAGATAAATACTATTCAAGTGTCAAAGTCAACGAAACTCATGTGGCCATATTTTGAAGTGGTCGGACGAATCTAATAATTTAAATCTTTATTTTTTTTTGTTTCAGGCAGTGGTATTCAGAGTGGCCCAAGGTCCGTTCGTCGAAGAGTTCCACCAGTGTGTGACTCATGGGTTCTACACCGAGCGGTGGCAGGAGCAGGCGTATACCACACTTTCATTGATCTTCATGTTCATACTACCTCTAGTCATACTGGTGTCTACTTATGTATCCACAGTTAGAACCATTGCTAGTAAGTATTTTTCTTGTCGAGTCGACATTCGAATTTCCTATCGGCGTGGCAATCGAATCTTGTAATGGATTTGTCATCAACTTCCTATGAGTATCCTGTAAGCTGGCGGTCTATTGTTTCTTCATACCCCTACATAAAGCCGACCTGAGTTTATATATATGTATAACTATTTATATCCAAGATTTGTAAACAGTATTCTCAACATAATCAAAAACAAGTCTATAAACAACTTTTGTTCAGTTCCAACAGCTGTGCCCAAAGTCACTCTCTGATATTTCAAAGAAGTTATATTCACAGAAATAGGTAACAGATGGTACTTTTCATCATAGATACAAACTGTCAACTAACCGTACGTATTGAAATTATGAATCAAACTCAATCCACATGGTTCATTATGTATTTATGTACTAATTAGAAATAAAGAGATACGCAGGAGAACCAACTTAAAAAGCTTTATTCGCAGTGGACAGGGCACATTACTCGCAGAACAAGTGGCTGATGGGACCGAAATATTCTACATTGACGATCGCGTATCAGAAGACGTAACGTTGGATGACCTCCTACAAGGTGGATCGATGACCTTGTGAAGGCAGTAGGAATTTTTTAAACGTTATATACAAAACTTGTGCTTGACCGCAAACCCGCCTGATGGTGAGCAGTGATACAATCGTTGATGGTAAAGCGCGCTAATTGAAAAGGCAGTGATCGGAATAGGTAGAGTGATTTTTGGTACTTGTATTATAAATGTTCACAGAAAGAATAACGTTAAAGGGAGGTAACAAAACTAAACTAATTTATTAGTTATTTGTTGAAAAATAAAAACAATCAAATTCCGACCGAAGCATTAATACATTTCATTATTTTAATTTTAGCCTCTAATGAAGGGCATGGTCAAATCAAACGGTTATACGACTTAATATAATTTGGACATTTTTTTTTTTAATAATCAAACAATTTCGTAAATCCGGAGGAATGTCCACATTATTATATAGGTACGTTTCCGATCAATAACCCCAATTCACTCTACTTATTCCGATCACTGTTAATAAGAGCCTATTTAGTCTATCCCTGAAGATACTTAAATATTAATCAGACGGGAAGACCGCTGCAGACAAAATTATTTAAGTCCCTCGATGTACGCGGTACAAAACGACGGTAAAAACGAGGCGAAATGCTTCGTCCGGATCATAGCGGTATTAACAACGTAATGGAACGAAAACTGTTGGATGCCAGAGGTACAGAAGCAGTCCAAGTTTATGTTCAACAGTGGACGTCTTTCGACTTAAATTATGTTGATAATGGGATTTCTATTTACTTCAGTCAAATAGTCGCTTAATTCTTGTTAACTTTACAAATACCTATCAATGATCTCTTTAAGTCACAACAAAAGTAATTAAATTTAGTCAAACTTTAGACGAAGTACAGCGTTATCTTCTGAAAAGTGGATACAGTGGGTAAATATTTGAAAGATCCACAGCGAAAAAAACAACTTTATTTATTCGGTAAAAAAAATATGCTCAAATCATTCAGTTTCAGTTCAGCGGGGATAGATGACCCATTATCTGGTGTACGATACCCCAACAGGAAAGCAGTTCCTAGAGTGATATGAATAGTATAGTGTAATCTATCATAATAGTGCATAACCTGCTCCAAATAATAATATAATAAAAAATGTGCGCTTTGTAACAGTTTTAAGCGTAAACGGATTCTTAAGTTTCAGTAAAGATCATGAAAATTATCTAGACGCGCGAGAGACTTTGTCTCGTTATTTAACGTTGAGTAATTATTTATATATTACTAGCTTTCCGCCTGCGGCTTCGCCCGCGTGTTCGGTTATATCGCGCTTTTTAGATTTCCCTCGGGAACATCAAATTTTTCCGGGATAAAAGGTAGTCTATGTTCTTTCTCAGGGTCTAAAGATTGTCTGTGCCAAATTTCATCAAAATCGGTTGAGAGGTTTAAGCGGGAAAGCGTAACAGACAGACAGACAGATAGAGTTACTTTCGCATTTATAATATTAGTATGGATTATTTTCGTCCATCAAAAAGGCTTAAACGGGGTTTAACGCCTTAGGCATCAGACCCGCATGTATACCTTTACTTTTACGTATTTCTGCTTTCTCTACAAGTCAGACAAGGGTATTTAAGAGATTAGATGGCAGGTGCTTTGTTTGAGCCGAACAATGATTAAGCCAGTGATTTCGTCTGCCTTAAATTTTCTATGCCCGTAATAAGGACCCGCGCTTTAACTTAATTTACTCTTAGTGTTATTTCAGACTGTTTTTTTTATGTTTTCTCGGGTTTTAAGGCTCGTACACAATGCGACAAGATTTATTTTAGTATATAAATATAACCAAACAAAATTTAGCTTTTTATAATATTAGTATAGATAAATAAAAACGTACAATAATATGTAATACTTGTGCGTGTTGGTGATATGTTTATACATACTATACACCTATCACAAACACACGAAGACTGCACCAAAGACTAACAACGGCACGATCATAATGTCCGGGCCCGAGCTTTTGAGGGAAATCGAGAATTTTTATGGACAGCTCTACACATCGACGGTAAAACCCGCTTTAAATCTTGCTGAAGATCCCAGAGCAAGATTACTGACATTACACTGCCTGCAAGAGATTCGATTGGCTCTCAAACAGCTTTAAAACAAAAAGGCAGGGATAATACGCAGACAATAGGCAGGCAATGACGGAATAATGGCTGAGCTACTGAAAGCGGGTGGAGAACCGATCCACAGGGCACACACATATTCATCATCGTATTTTTAGGTGGAAGACGTCCACTGCTGGACTTAGCCTCCGCCAAGCACCTCTACTTCGACCAGTTCTGTGCTTTTCGAATCCAGCAGTGTAAACTTAGGATGGAGAACCGATCCACAGGGCACACACATATTCATCATCGTATTTTTAGGTGGAAGACGTCCACTGCTGGACTTAGCCTCCGCCAAGCACCTCTACTTCGACCAGTTCTGTGCTTTTCGAATCCAGCAGTGTAAACTTAGGATGGAGAACCGATCCACAGGGCACACACATATTCATCATCGTATTTTTAGTGGAAGACGTCCACTGCTGGACTTAGCCTCCGCCAAGCACCTCTACTTCGACCAGTTCTGTGCTTTTCGAATCCAGCAGTGTAAACTTAGGATGGAGAACCGATCCACAGGGCACACACATATTCATCATCGTATTTTTAGCTGGAAGACGTCCACTGCTGGACTTAGCCTCCGCCAAGCACCTCTACTTCGACCAGTTCTGTGCTTTTCGAATCCAGCAGTGTAAACTTATTCAAACCCAAATTTATTAAAATTGAAACACTGGATGATGTGGCCGTTCAATAATTTTAATTTATGGGACGTTAGCCTTTGATGACGTTGCAAGAAAGAAGAATTGGCGTAAGTTGCGATTGTGGGACAAATTTTCCTAAAAAAAACAATAGAAGAAATGGCAATATGTGATTTATAGCAACCTTCATATTCATCATCAACCTTTTTATCATCCCACTGCTGGGCATGGATCTCCTCTCATATAGAGAAGGATTGAGCGTAATCACCACGTTTGCTCAATGTGGGTTGGCAATTTCAGACTTAAAGTCCAGGTTTCCTCAAGATATTTTCCTTCACCTTGCAATCAGTCATTAGTGTACAAGATATACTTAAAAGTACTTACTTAGTACTTACTTTTCTAAAAGTTATATGTACATATAACTTTTAGAAAAGTTACATTGGTGCTTGCCTGACCTGGAATCGAACCCGCACACACATACTTCAGAGCCACCACTGTTTTCATGATGACAGCCTCCGTGCCGTAACGGTAGCGGAAGCGGCCGCTGCGCAAGGTGGTGCGGGTTTGATCCCCACACACTGCAAGTATTTGTATGCATGAATATGAATATTTGCACTGGTCTGGTCGTGCCTCGGAAAGCACGTTAAGCCGTTGGTCCCGCTTGCCATACGAACATCTAGTGGCAGTCCTTACGGGTTGTTGGAGCCCTCAAAAGTCCAACAATTGGTCTAACTGCAATGCTTCGATGTCGTCTTCGGGTTGTGGAGGCCAGGCGGCAGTCGCTTAACGGAAAATGTCGAAGTTTGGCAATATCAGCAGTTGGACTGGTAAAGCGGACCCCAGACTCCAAAGCTGAAAAGGCTTCAGATGCGACTGGGATTAACGCTGGGATGATGATGATATACTTAAAAGTACATGTAACTTCTAACAGTTACACACATACTAAAAGTTACATGTGTACTTCATATTGCTTCGCCAAAATTTACTTACTTTGATATATTATTAAAATATGCCTTTATCGAAAGACATCGTCATAAACCGTCAAGTTCAGGAATCAAAAATTCGAAGATATGTGAAATCTGTTGGTGTTACGGCTATGATCCGGGTGAGACGAAGCCTTTCGCATAGTTTTTCATACCTCGTACATCGAAGGACTGGGGCAATTTGCCAGATAAGGTCCTCCCGTCGGATTAAATTTTTAGGCTACAGTGAAAAGGTTCTTAATAAACTAGTTCGATTTACCACTAACGAGTGCATCACTGCTTACCATCAGGCGGGATCGCGGTCAATAATTACTTCATAACATATTCGCAAAGGGTCTGCGTCGTGGTTTAAACATCTCGCAGAGAAGAAACTTCTGTCCCAAAAGTGGGATCTTTATAGGCTGAGTTTGAATACATACAAAAGTTCAGGATACGAAATAAATATTAAGTACTTTTCAAAAATTATAATACACATTTCAGTGCGTGTCTTCAATTTCTTTTCAATCACTATTTTAATTAACATAAGAATCATTTGAACTCAAAAAATCATGTTTCACAATCTTTCTGAAAAGAATTTCCGATTTTCAAATTCTTACGTTTCTTTTTAAACGTCGTATAATGAAATAGTTTTATTTGTTGTAATTAGGTATTTTAAGACATTTTTCCAAATGCTTTTGGTATATATCATCATTTATTTATTCATAACAATTTTGTTGAATATTATAATAATGAAATAGAATTGAAATTTATATAAGACAATGTAAAATACAGAGTAATGAAAAAATAATCGAGTTAATAAATTATTATAAATATGTTAAAAGGTATACAAACTATTTCTAATATTTAGGCTCTGTAGCCTGGTAGTAATCAACTTTACCTGAAACAATATGCTTTACTGTATAAAGCATATTGTTTCAGGTAAAGTTGATTAAATCTCTGGAAAATGTGTTTACTGGTATAAGCCCCGCACGATGATATTGCGATGGAACCTTGTCACAATAACAGCTTTGTAACGTCATCTGTCACATATAAGGACGGCTAGCAAAATTAATATACTAGGGATATTGTTAGGTTTATTTGTATTTTATAATTTTATTATACATATACTCTTTATACCTACTCACCCATATTCTGACAAATAAACTTTCATTATTAAAAATTTCAAGGAAATTCTTGGAGACGTAAGAAAAATATACTTATTCGTATATCTTTCTTACATGTACTCTAATTTTTTCTAACTACATTTCTGTAAATTTGCGAGCGGGAATTGAACCAGAGTTCACTGTGTAGCAGTCATGTGTTAATTACGACCTACATCTATCAGATTATAAATAAAACCAGGATAATATGTAAAAAAATGTTTATATATAATTCAATATAATCTTACCCTATTTATTCAATTCCACTCATATAGACTTCCGAATCAGAACTGCTTTCTGTGTCTGTCGTTTCCGATTCACTGTCGTCTGCAGTATTTATGACAAATAACTCGTCAGCTATTCGATCTTTATTCCAATATTTCCTCTTCAAGCCGTTTAACATGATTGACTTCCCTTCGCCAGTCATCTGGAGTTATTGACGCCAACGCCTCCAACGTCAGAGCTTCAATGCGACTTTCCAACAGCTCCACATTCTTTTCTGAGATCCTCATCTTTACCAGGTTCCAGATGTACTCAATTGGGTTGAGGTCGCAGTTGTAGGGTGGTAATCTAACGACCTCATGGCCATTGCCAGCTAATAAATTCTCAATTTTAAAATTTTTGCGGCGGTCTGTACCGTTTAATTAATAAATACAGTTCAGGTTTTGTACTGTCGTTGGGAAAGTCGACAACCATCAACTGTTTTTATTGTTCATACTTGGTGGCCTATTCTCTTCCCTACTGTGATAAGGGGCGTTGTCCATCACAATTAAGGAGTTGCGTGGTAATTTGGGTACTAATTTTTCTGTAAGCCACTTGGTGAAATTCTCAGCATTCATTTGATCATGATAATCCCCCGTTTTGGTGTCTGCTTTAAACATTAAAAGGGCATTGTCAACAAAACCGCTTTCACTTCCTGCGTGAACTATTATTCATCGGCGGCCACGGCTGTCGTTCCATCTCACTCCGACATCGGTTGCTGTTTGCCAACATTTTTTTATCGTGTAGTGTGCGTGTATCCACGTTTCGTCGAAATAAATAACGGGTCTTTTGTTATTACCAAGCGAGTCATTTTCTTTCATACGTCGTAAATATTTAGCTCTCCACGCTTAAATTTGGGGTCTTTCAATTATAGCCTGTCTTTTTTGGTAGCATCATTTAAATTGGTAGCCTAAATCACATTTAATTATTTTTCTTAATGTAGTTTCACTACCAGTATAATTAAGATCTACTTTGAAGCCGCCAAGGTTTTGCGCATTGTGGGTATTTCTCTCCTCGCCGTATACATTGAATGTAATATTTCTTAAAGCTGTTAAGGAAAATCCGTCGAAATATTCCTTCTTTTGTCGTTTTCCCTTAGTAGGAGTTCTCATTTTGCCGGCTGTTGCTGGCTCATGCTCTCGTCGCAATTTCATCACAGTATTTTTTGCAACGCCTGTACATGCCACACGCTCCGTGACTTTGGTAGAATTTTGCCAAATATTTTTAATAACTATTAGCAGTGGCTTCGGTAGGTATTAAAATTTCCTCAGTAGTGTCCGAAGCACTTTTTAAAGCACGGTTTATACTTTCAAGAACTAACTTACAGTCCTCTTTCTCTTTAACAAAATAATTGTCCACTTTAATTATAATTTCACGAGCACGACTGTTAATTAATTTCTTACTCATTTTAACAAGTAACAGCTAACAAAACTAAACAACAAAACTAAAAACAATAAAACAGAATAACAAAAACAAAAAGCTACCAAAAATATTCGATATGCGTAAGTGGGTAAGCGCGGACTGAACATGCGAACGGTACCGACGGTGCGAGTTTGACTACGTCATCAAGATGGCCGCCAGTCGCAATATAATCGTGCGGGGCTTATAATATAGTTCATTATTCTATTAAAATTAAACAATTTTCATAATCACAGCCGGTTTCCTCTTTCGGTTTTATATTTATTATATAAAATTGATTGAGTTAACAATTTAAACCCAAAGATAATTTGCTTGTAAAACAATTACAAAGTCCTCTAAATGAATTTCATAACGAAATTCCTGAGGTATAATATTTCGAGTGCTATCGTTATCAACTTGGCCATTAATTGATAAATTACTGAAATAACTACAGAACATAGTTTGATTTAGGTTGGGAAGCATCAAAATTATTGTTAGTAAAAAAATAAGTTAACGAATTTTGCAAAAAGAGATATAGTTATATTTTCACCTGAGTACTTAGAGGTATTGAAAGGTTTTAAAAGAGCTTAAAAAAAGGAATTGTTTAACAGGCATCAACTCTGTACCTATTTTCTGTTCCATTTTTTCTTGTCTGTTTATACAATATGTAAAGAAAACCCTGTCCGGCCCATAAGGATAGTAAAGGTTAGGTAAACACTTGACCAAATATAATATAAAATTTTACATAATCATCATAGTAACAATAATAATGAATTTTGAAATAATCTTTTTTTCCCGGGAATTAATTCCAATTTCCCCGAAATTTGGTAATTTTTAAAAAACTGACAACACCATTTGTCACGGAGCGAATAGCGATGCGACCACGTGCCGCATGCCCCGCCCCCCTTCACCCGCGCATGTATGCCTATCGGGTTGCCTGCCGCACATGCATTAAGTTACCTCGCTTTTTCGAAATAACATTTATTTTTTTGGGGGATTTTTTTTTAAGTTTAGTCCGGCTTTGTAGGCATTATTAGAATCAGTTAACGATACCTAACAATACTTTCACGGATCGGACAGGGTTTTCTTTACATATTGTATATGTGTAGTCTTACGAGAGAATTTTCAAATCAAATCAAAATATTTATTTGGCAGAAAATACATTGTTCGACAAGGGAAGATCTTAAAGCTCAAGAGTTATTTGTATTCTGGCTGCAAGCAGGCGTGCAAATTACAATTGTCAAAAAAAGCAAACTTTATTTATTTATTTATTTGGACTTCTAACAGATAAAACACCTTAAATGCTAGAAAATATAAATAACAGGATATGACCTTGTGCTTCTCCACTGAGAAGTCACAGCATGCAAATAATAATTTAACAGCATGAATACCAATTAAATTTTAATACAATGTTATATGAAATTAGATTCTAAAGCAATGTCATATTAACTAAATTTCAAAACAATGTTACGTTAAACTAAATTTTAAGACAATGACAACAAAATTATATTAACTTTAATTGGACAGATTATAAAAAACCGCCAAATGCGAGTCGGACTCGCACACAGAGGGTTCCGCCGTACAAACGTAGCGGTTTACAATTTATGACGTACTAGCTTTCCGCCAGCGGCTTCGCCCGCGTGGAGTTCGGTTATATCGCGCTGTTTAAATTCCCCTCGGGAACATCAAATTCTTCCGGGATAAAAGGTAGCCTATGTTCTTTCTCAGGGTCTAAAGATTGTCTGTGCCAAACTTCATCAAAATCGGTTGAGAGGTTTAGGCGGGAAAGCGTAACAGACAGACAGAGTTATTTTCGCATTTATAATACTAGCATTGATTTAGAATTTTTCACAGTTTAGAGGCAATTAGATTTAAGAAGTGTTTGATATGAATTTCAACTTTAATATCTCTACGCGTTCATGTGAAAAAGGGTAGGTAGTAAGTTTATAATTATTAAAAAAATATTTTATGTCATGTAAGCAAAAATAATATTTTAATATTTTATGTAACTTCAAATTTATCATTTTCACAATTTTTCCTTTATCTGTCTGTACTATAATATAACGTTGCTTCGTGCCGAATTTCAAGATTCTGAGTTCACGGGAAGTACCTTGTAGGTTTTGATTCCCTAGCGTGTGACGGAAATTCGTCTAAGGTGTCGGTATAAACTGCTGTATCTTTTGATCGCTTTAACTTAGAAGTTTGATTTTTTCACTGCTTAAAGGGACAATAGACCTAGGTATTTGGTATAAATTTCAATTTGATACCTTTATTAGTTCGTGAGAAATAAGGTAGTAAGTTTCATTTTATTAAAATATGTTTATTATATTATATAACTAAAAAAATGTGATTTTCGCAATTTTTCCTATATTTGCATTATATGGCAATCCTTCATGCCAAATTTCAAGATTCTGAGTTTACGGGAAGTATCCTGTAGGTTTTGATTCCTTTGCGAGTGTCGAAAATTTGTTGAAAATATCGACATATCGGCTGCATATTTTGATTGGCTTGGCTTAGAAGTTTGATATTTTCACAGCTTAAAGGGACAATAGATCTAGGTATTTGGTATAAATTTCAATTTGATAACTTTATTCGTTCGTGAGAAATAAGGTAGTAAGTTCCATTTTATTAAGATAAAGGGTCTTGACAGACAGACAGACAGACGGACAACAAAGTGATCCTATAAGGGTTCCGTTTTTTCCTTTTGAGGTACGGAACCCTAAAAATCGACAAAAATCAATAATAGCACAGTAACAAAAACCTTTCGATGCGCAAAAGGATGGGCCAGTGAGCGGGAAGTGTGAGTGACTCAGTGGATACGTCAATCAAAGATGATATTGATATCTATTGATAGACTTTCACCGCTTTGAGAGATGTGGAGGTAAAATAACTAAAAAAAAAGTCTAAGTCTGAACCAGCATATCACTTAAAAATCGCAAGTTACCTCTGAGCCATGACTGCTGCTGCAGGAGCGGCCCAGTGGAAATAGCCCCGACTTTACTTCCTCTCATCGAATGAAGAATAAATTTGTGTATCACAAATGTATTTATCACGTTTTGAAATTAAGAGATCGCGAAAAAATTCCGACCGATCCTTCTGAATCCTAACATCTTTCGATTTATAGTATTTAGGAAACCGGGAATTTTGAAATAAAGGGAGGTTTTAAGCAATTCTTCCTCAAAATTCTGTAGTTATAATGGCTACCTTTCATAACAAAAATAGTATTAAATATTGTTAATTTATTTTTCAGAGAGCGAAAAAGTATTCAAGCCTGAAGTACGAAGGCACGAAAAGTACTTCACTCCTGATATGAATCGAAGACGACTCATTGACAGAGCGAAAATGAAGTCTTTAAGGATGTCAGTGGTCATAGTGGCCGCTTTCCTCATCTGGTGGACACCTTATTATGTTATGATGGTTATTTTCACATTCCTCAATCCTGACAAAGATGTAAGTAACTTTTAAGTACACAATTTTTCAAGTTTTTTTTTTTTTTTCTTAAAGTTTAAATAAGCTAGACGCGCCGCTTTCTGGATTTGCGTTGTTTCATGAATATAATATGTACTGTTACTATAAAAATTTGACAAACATTTTAAATGTTGTACTTATGCACCAACAATTAAATCAACTTTAGCAGAGGATAATTGTAAAGTACAGTCGTTGTGGCCTAATGGTTAAAACACCAGCCTCTCAAGTATGAGTGCGCGGGTTCGATTCCATGTCAGGCAAGTACCAATGTAACTTATCTAAAGTCATATGTACTTTCTAAGTATATCTTGGACACTAATGACTGAAGGTGAAGGAAAACATCTTGAGGAAACCTGGACTTTATAAGTCTGAAATCGCCAACCCGCATTGAGCAAGCGTGATGATTACGCTCAATTCTTCTCTGTATGAGAGGAGACCTGTGCCCAGCAGTGGGACGATAAAAAGGTTGATAATGATGATGAATTGTAAAGCTATAACATTTGAAATGTTCCTCGTTTGATATTGTTTTCGAGATTTCTACTTTTTACGTTTGAATATAAAACTTAACTCAATTACGTGAAACGTCTCTTGAAACTTTGATCTTTTAAGACGTTCAAATTCGTCGAACTTAACAAGAAAATTTCCTTCATTTTCCATTACTAAAAGAATGTAGGTTGAAAATAAAGTTTTTTTAATATAACTCTAACACGCTATTAAAGATTTGATGCGAAGACTCAAATTAATTGGCAATTGAGGACAAAAAGAATTTAAAACTTTGAATATACGCTATTGAAACTTTTACGATTACTGATAGATTCTACGTAAAAAACTGGCAAGCAGAAGCCACTTTTTGAATAAACGTATCAACAAATCAAATCAAAATCGTTTATTTCAAATTAACCATCACTTGGTACTTTTGAATAGTCAATGTCGGTCAGTCCAAGAAAAGTGAATCTAAATTGCACGTTCTAAAGCGTAGATCTCTATGGAGAAGAACGTGCAAGAAACTCCATGGACACTCTTTTAAAATCATAATATATGGGTTACATTTCTTCGTTACATATTTATGTTGCTTCTATCATGTGAGCACAATGTAAAATTAATTAAAATATAAAAATGAATTAAGCCCACTGGCAACTAAGAGATGACAAAGATGAAGATGAGCTGATGAAGAACACAATAATAGACACCCAACTGATTTGTAATGAGCATGTTTTTTTTCTATTTCATAATAAGTAATATATGTAATAATAATAATAAACCAAACTCCTCCGTATGGTACCCATACGTTCCCGTGGGTGTCGTAAGAGGCGACTAAGAGAAATTTCACAAGGGAAGCTTGCAGCAACGCTTCTCCTGTGGAATATCAAATTACTGCGATCTTAACCCGTCTGATGTAATGAGAAACCTTGGGGGAGGCTTTTTTCTAGCAGTGAACCTCTATAGCCTGAAGAAGTAGAATACCAAAAGACATCCGATTACTGTTATTGATCTCATTCTTTTTTTATCGCTAAATCGAACTCGTTTTCACTACAATTTGAGTGTCTTCAAGGCTAGAGTGAATAGGTAGCGCGCTTTACTATCAACGATCGCATCACTGCTTACCGTCAGGCGGGATTGCGGTCAAGCGCTAGTTTATAACTTATAAAAAAAAAACAAAAAAAAAATAACACATAGGTACCTACGTGTGTGGTCTACCTGATAAGTTTAGTCCTTCGTGATAAGGATAGAAAAGGAAAAAAATATATAAAGATAATTTTAAATACGAGAAGAGCCTTTAGTTACTTTATAGAAATGACTAGCTGTGCCCGCGACTTCATTCGCGTGGTTGTCGAAAACAAAACAACGACGTTTAGATAAAAGTAGGCTACATACATATATACTTTATTCAAGAAGGTGGTATAGTATTTTTTTGGACAATAAAGATCCTGACTTTGATATAGTTGATTACGTTAATGCTTCTCTATATACTATATTAGCGGTGGAATGACCCGGAACATATACAAATTCTACGCGAGATTGACCCTGTTCTACTGTTTCTGCTCGTCTTAGTTCATCTATTCTTTCCCTTTCAGATGTACACCTACATAGCTATTTGTAATCTTTCTTCTCTTTGTGAGAGAGATTCAGACTCGCGTGAAAGAGCGTGCCGCTCTCTGGGTCCGAGGACAGACGTGCTTGGCATTCCTTGATACTCTCTTGGAAGCGCAGATCTGTGGTCCGAGTTCTTTCGAGGGCGTGACGCTCTCGATCAGCTGATAGTCGCACTTCGCGTTCTTGGATGCTCTCTTGAGAGCGCAAAGTCGCAGTCCGAGTTCTTTGCGAACTTAAGCGCGACTCTTTTTTGGTAAAAGTCTCGGACTGTAGTGAGAGGGCATTACTCTCTCGAACAGCTGACAGCCGTACTTCGTGTTCCTCGATGCTCTCTTGAAACCGTAAAGTCACGGTCCGTGTTCTTTACGAACTTAAACGTGACTCCCTTTCAGAGATAGTTTCAAATTCCTGTGAAAGAGCGACGTGCTCACAGTTAGCAGATAACCGTGCTTCGCGATCATCATCCTTTTCGCTTTTCGGCTACGTAGCGAAAGGTTGTTTTTTTTTCTTTGAGGCATTTTCAAGGAAAATATCAAAGCAATAAACAAAACCTACAACACTTGTGACCGAATAGCATGCAAACTTAAAAGAAATAAGCTCTTTTACAAAGTCGCAAAGACGTATTTCTCTGTAGAGTTCACACAGAAATAAGTCCTTTTGAAAAGTCACTTCTCAATTATCAACATTAGTTCTATTTTTAGTCTCAAGATGTCGTTGAAAGTACTAAACTGAATTGCGTGTTGTAATATTTTACTTCATGAACTCACTAAATTAATCATATCTTTTGATAGAGTGAACCGATTTCGATGAAACAAAAACTATGTTATACCTCAAGTTACGTATGACTTTTGTATACAAAGATTGTCTGCATTGAATTCGTAGATTTTACGTGATGCGCGCACAAACAAACAGACAAAAATTTCCGCACGTCAGGTGGCCCTTGTGACTGTGATTCGTTGGTGGGAGAAGTGGTGGGAGGCGTCCGACGTGACGGCACAGTGATGACATGCGCGTGAGCTGCGCACGGTACTGGAGAGTACTTAGACATTGCAGCAACAATATATTTTTCTAAAAAAAAAAAAAACTAAAATAATTGTACACTAAGTTACTCCTTATTACATAAGCTATCTGCCAGTGAAAGTCCCATCCAAATCGGTCCACCCGTTCCAGAGATTAGCCGGAACAAACAGACAGACAGACAAAAATTTTAAAAATATGTATTTTGGTATATGTACCGTATATACATTCATATGCATGTAGTAGAAAGCGGTAATTTTAATATTACAAACAGACACTCCAATTTTATTTATTTGTATAGAGTATAGATAAACATAGAGCGCAGCAAAACACATTTTAAAATATGAGTGCTTTATTTGAACACAGATACTAGCAGTGAGTTCTTCACTTTGGCTGAACATGGGCTGAACCACAGAACAGTTCTGTGGGCTGAACACATTCAAAATGCAAAAGAGAAGCGCTGAGTATGACTACTCATATTAACTTAGGGTCAATTCACAACACAACCACACACAACACACCACAATCACACCACATCTCAGTGTCAAAATGTGGTCAAGCTGTGGTTACGTGTGCATAGTGTCGCAGCGGCTTTTTGCAGTTGCGTTGTGGTACCGACAAAATGTCTATGTGGTTGCGTTGTCGCTGTCGCCATCGTGCGCAAGCTGAGCGCGTTGATGGCGTCATGTCGTGACGACGGTGCTGCCGCCGGTGGTGGTGTTGCCGTCGCGATGTGGGTGCGATGTGATCGTATTACACAGGTGGTCGATAACAACAGCAAAATGTGGTATGTGTAAATTATAATATTCATTTTCAATACAAAATATACGCCCGACCATATCTCGTTGTTGTGGTGTGGTTGAAGTACGTGTGAATTGAGCCTAAGAGATCAGTGGTAGCTTAGCGAACCTCATCAGGCTCTTTACTTTGTGTAAATTATTTCATCACGTCCGCTCTTAAAACATTAAAGGAAAATAATGTGATCGATGATGATTACAAAATAGATATCTAAGTAGACATTTCAAATCGTCTAAATAAAAAAAACAATTTTTAAGTTTATCTGTATAAAATTAAGCCTCATGGTTGAGTGGGAATATTCGACAGTTTTGGGTAGCTTGACCTGCTCTCGAAACAAATCCCTGACATTGTATACCTTCCCACCTAGTTCCTTAGTACTTTCTACGTACTTAATTAAGATGCGTTTGTTAGGATAGCAGAGTGTGGATAATTAAATAATATTAAAGCAGACATTATAGGAGACACATTATGTATATATTTACTTATAACATTACACACTGGGCATATTTACAATCATCAGCACTATAAATTACATAATACCAGGCACATAAGAATTGTGTGTCTATAACAAACATTAAGAATACTTAACTGGTAGTGTGCTCGGTCCGAAGGCTCGACGAAGACTGTCTACTAAGGGACGAGTCACCGTATTTATAGGAAATGCCACTCTCAGAGTACCATCGAGCCGTTTTTATAATTTTATAAAAGTTATTCTACCCTCGGAATCAACTAAACTTAAGCAATCCACAATACAATACTTTTATTAGAATTATGACTCGTTATATTTATATAACACGTTCATGAATTGCCCTTTCTTGATGAAAATGCAGGTAGAATAGAATAGGTCTTTATTTCACTAGAATTAGGGTAACATAAATATAAGACGGTAAATTATATAATAAAAAATATTTACATTCTGCCTTATTAGCATGCAAATAGAATATTATTTTGTTTAACATAATTTTGTATTTTTTGGTAGATGACAAATGGATTATAAAAATGTATCATCCGAGAAATCCGGCACAGAATATGTAATAACATTATATCTAATGTTTATTTGCTCGATAATTTGTTGCCAAGAAAATATCATTATTTTGGTATATTTACGACTTCTACATATCTAAATTGTAAAAGTACTTTTGATTTTATTTATGTGCTTTATTTTAGGGAAGTCTGTGAGGAAACAACGAACTTATCTACTTTTAAAATATAATCATATTTTCTTATCGAAGCGAAAAATGTCTGATGTCATGGTAGCCTAGTGGTTAAAACACCAGCCTCTTAAGTATGAGTGCGCGGATTCGATTCCAGGTCAGGCAAGTACCAATAAATGAAATAAATAAATGTAACTTTTCTAAGTTATATGTCCTTTCTAAGTATATTTTGGACACCAATGACTGAAGGTGAAGGAAAACATCTTGAGTAAACCTCGACTTTATAAGTCTGAAATCGCCAACCCGCATTGAGCAAGCATGGTGATTACGCTCAATCCTTCTCTGTGTAAGAGGAGATCTGTGTTAAGCAGTGGGGCGATAAAAAGGTTGATGATGAAGATAAAAAAGATTTTTTTAAATTAATTACCAGATTTTAATACAATGTGTTATTATAAAAAAAACCACTTAGGTACATAATATTCATAATCAGCCTAAACTTGTAATGATGTTTCTACTCCGCAGGACTACAACGCAGGCCTCCTCTCGACGAGAAGGAATGGGTCGTAATCTACTATGCGGGCCAGTACTGAGTTGGTATCATGAGAAAACCGGAATGCCCTAGGGAAAATTTCGGAGTTCTCTCTAGGACATGCCGGGTTCCTCACGATCAACGGTGAATACTCCTTCACTATTTCTAGAACAGTGTTGATGAAATAATTTGCACAAAGTTGGGGCGCCTGATGGGGTTCCAACCTAAGACCTACAACTTGTACGTCGCGGCTGATACCATTAGTCTGCCACTGCTCCAACACTACTTACATTCTACTAATTATAAATTATCATTTTCTGTTGCATGTAGAGGATGGGTGAGATATTCTCTTTGTAAGTAACTTCTGCATATAGAATCAATTAGAAGAGATATATTTCGATAACTCCTAATTAGCAATAACTATTAATACGAAACTGAGTGTAGTGACACATCTGCGGAACGTACGGCGCCGAAAGCTCAGCGGCTGAAGTGTCAGTCGCAATATTCAGTTGTTATGACAAACCAAACGGTCAAAACGCGCCGTCTTGTTCAGCTCCCTACGCGACGGAAACTTACGTGGCGTCATCGTCAGTCTGTCTGTGTCGACACTTTATGGTGTGCGGTTTTTGTGACGTACCTGAATTGCCCAGAAAAATGGATTTAATTAGAATATTAGCTATTATAGAGGGCTTAGAAGACGTTGCTGCTCTTCATTACCACCACGTGCGCGATGCACAACACACGCCGTACTTTCAGCTACGCCCGCCGAACTTTCGGTCGCGCAACGTATCGCTCCGCCCGAAGGAAGGTTAGGCCCTACGCCGAATGTGGCATAATTGCGACTGATGTGTCATAGGGTACTCGAAATATACTGCGAGCGCATTTAGCCGAACTTTCGGTGCCGTACATTCCGCAGATGTCTCGCGACACTAAACTGGTACAGCGTTATTTGTGACATAGTTTTTGTGACCACGATAGGATAATAATTTATCACCTCATATGCTATGAAAATATTTTTTCATTTATTTTTATAATTCAGTCCGCCTATAGGAATAGATCAAGTGTAAATACTCTCCTTGTGGGGTTTGAATATGTTCTGATCATTAATGTATGTACCCTTTTCTTGCGGGGATCAGCAAATGACCTCTCCCGTTCGGCGGAGCAGCGGTTAACTGAATATAACCCACCTGTGTTCCTGTACATAACTGTGCCACGGGGGCCATGGAATCTCTTTCGAACTACACTACTTTACTGCGCCATCACAATGACACAATATAAATTTTTTTTCAACTGCTGGAATTTTAAATTGAAATATTAGTTTTATTTTCATTACAGCGATAAAATGGAATGCTTCTATTTGAAAAGTTAAGCCGCTTAGTACCAAACTTAATTTGGGTTTGCAAAAGATATGAAATTATCAAGGCTACAATTTTTTTTTTTTATTGTTATTGCATTTATACCCCATTCGCGACAGCATTAGATAAAAGTTGAAAAAGATTGTTTTTGAGGTACATTTTGTAATAAAACTACAATATATGTTATGTTTTGTTAGTTTGATGTTGAATTTATCATAATGATTAACTAATAATAATAATAATAATAATAATAATAATAATAAAAAATAAAATAATAAACTTGTGGATTCTGAGGTACCATATTATAAGTATGTGCCCGACCCAGTTCTTGAAAATGACCATGTCACGTTGTACTGGGATCGGCCTATCATTACTGACAGGACTATTGTTGCAAATAAGCCTGATATAGTAGTGATAGACCGATTAGCGCGCCTTGCAATGATTGTCGATGTTACCATTCCACATGACGGGAATCTCGTGAAAGCTGAGAAAGAAAAACAAATTAAGTATCTCGACTTGGCGCACGAGATTGTTGACATGTGGAATGTGAACTCGGCTGTCATTGTACCGATTGTCGTGTCAGCCAATGGTTTGATAGCCAAGAGCCTCGACCAACATCTATTGAGGCTCTCGTTAGGCAGTTGGATCAAAGGCCTGATTCAAAAGGCAGTACTCCTCGATACGGCCCGCATAGTGAGGAGGTTCCTGTCTCTGGAGCCCTAACCACCGGTAGCTTGGACCCTGCTCCCGCCATCGGTGGAACACTATTTTTTTTATATTTTTAAATGTTTTTGTATGTTTTTTATATAAATATTTAAAAATGTAAAACGATATGTAGACACGGAAAAATAAAGATATAATAATAATAATAATAATAAAACTTTATTTCGGGTGGCATAGACCCATATAGTTGGCTTATTGACAATAAATTATAATTTAAAACAACAGTATTTAAAAGTACAATTCACAGCAAACAACGGCCAATAAAGCCGTTATTTGCTGTGACTTGCCACTCCCACACACGACTGTATCCAGTGTGTTTGAAAGGGACAGTCAAATCGCACAGCTATTGCGTTCAGAATGCCGTTGTTGCTATTCCGTATACGGGCCAGCAGGGAAGCTGCTTTTTTACGCATGATGGCCTGGAAACCATCAGTGCGAGCATCAGCAAACATCCCGGATGCACTGCACCGCCACGGCAGACCCAACAACACTCTGAACGCATCATTGTACTGAGTGCGCAGGGCTCTGTAAGCTCGCTGCGTATATCTCACCCACAGGCCGCCCGAGTAGAAGGACTGGCAAAACGCTTTGAATAACGTAACCTTCACCTCTGTCGTGCATCGTGCGAACCTGCGTGCGAGCATATTAGCCCTCACCGCCAGAGCCCTGCGCTCCCTCTCGACATCCTCGTCGTCCCTAAGATCACTTGCCACAATGTGACCTAAGTATTTCACGGCTTGAACCTGCTTTAGGGCCATTCCATTAAGAAATACAGGAGGCACATGGGTTGGCTGTTGTTTGCATGATTTAAATACCAAAATTTCACTCTTTTTAGAGTTATATTGTAACCCATGCGCCTCCGTATACTCCTCACAAATAGACAGCAGTTTCCTCAGTCCGCTTATGGAAGGGCTCAGCAGCACCATATCGTCTGCGTAACTAATATTGTTAAAACAAATGTCATCAATGTGACAGCCGACATGTGTGCTACTGAAGCCAAGTACTAATACCAGCTGTAAATAAGTATAAATTAAATGAATTCATTTAATGAGCTTTATAAGGCTTTTACTAAAATAAATTATTTATCTGTTATGTAAATTAGTGGTGTCTATTTTAAAAGCGTTTTAGCTACTGGAACGCTTTACATTTTACTATAAGTCTATCATATACAAAAAGTTTTCGAATTTGGTCAACGTTTTGGCAGCAGGGTTTTTTTTTCTGGGTTATAATGGCTTCTGCCGGTAAGGTTAGCTGTATTTCATTGTCATGAACTTGTCGTATTTGGGAATGCGCTCTGACCAGTTTTGAGTTGTGTTATTTTTTAGCATTTTTTATCGTTAATAAAATATCTTTACAGTTTAAAAATATTATATTGAAACCATTAATTATTAAATAAAAATGGAATTCTTCACGAAATTAAATGTGCATCTCTATTTCTGTGAACTTATACCAATATAGTAGGAAAAAGCCAGATGTCGAATAGTCAATCGCATGGTCATTGTTTCGATAACTACTTCACATCATTCTCTAACGGTTACCTTAATCAGGAGGTTTATAATACTCCGAAAGTACTTATTAATCTGTAAAACTAATTTTAAATTAAATTTTTCGAGCAAGCGTAAAAGTTTTGTGAGTTGGAAGTGCTGTCAAATTGTGTCGTCATTCAGTATTAGTTCATACGCAAAGCTTACATATCAAGCTAAACATAATCAGTCTAAGCTGAATATTGATGGTACGAAAACTCCATTCAATGTAACAAATATTTGCATTGTTCCGGGTCTGGTGGTCTGTGTATGAGAATTTAAATATTTGCAAGCGCACCCAGGATACAGGAGTAATTATAAGTATGGGGCAACGCCTTAAAACAAAAAGTAAATATAAATAATAAATAATTCCAGGTCTGCTAAAATATAAATGTTTGTTTGACGTATAGCCGTTTGTAATATGACGCTGGAAAGGTTATTCTTAATACGGGCCCCGAACTAATACTTAATTGCTATGACCGTTATGATGATACGTCGCTGGAAAGATCTGTAACTTATAATTTAGTAGAAAGGGAGTGGAACCAAACCCACAAGCTCGGCTGTACACTAAGATGGGTTGATTACACATGCTACCAGTTGTATTTTCGCTATATTGTCCTACCGCTGAGAAGGAATTCAAATTCGCACGCCAGCGTTTATTAGCCTTGCGATTTTAGCCCATTAGTGTAACCCCCCTGGTCCAAATATGGCCTTGCAGACTTGGAACCAACATCGGCGATATATATATTTATTGAACCATTTACAATTATCATCACAGGCGAACCTAATACAATTTTTTTTAAGTCTGACATAATAAAAATATTCTGTACCTACAATTTAAAAAAAATCTATAAATAATTATATATATCATGCATAAATGTCCTCTAAGTTTCAATTAATTTTTTAAGAATTAAAAAATTAAAATTACTCTAAGTTAAAAAAAAAAATATTATGACGTGTAAAAGTGATCAGTGATCCTACTTGCTTAATAAACGACTTCATTTCACATCTCATGAAAGTGCTCACAGTATAACTATTGGATGTTGAGATCGGTAGGAGGTCAAACATTTTCACAAAACTATAGAATACAAAATTTGTATTCTATAGTTTTGTGAAATTTTTTGTAATTTTTACTATTTTATTTTGTTATTAACGAGTATGTGTAGTAATAGTAAAAATAACATTATATTATGTCAGGAAATAATTTAATGGGAATATACTACCGGGATAAAAACTATCCTATATCTCCTAGGTAACTAGGTAGGTAGGTCTCCTAGGTAGGTCCTGGGATAAGATATAGGATAGTTCTTACCGTTCTGTTAAGCCTTCTTCACTCGGTCGTATTTACAGCGATAACCGCCCACAATCCCGCGTGGTGTCATCACCACTTCTCTGCGTTAATTTTAAAAATAATTCGAATAGTGAAAATCATGAATGGCTACTTCAAAGCTGTGCTCATTTGATGAATGTGCGTCGAAACAAGACAAGATTAAATTACCTAAGAACTGTGCTAAAAATGTTATCATAATTATATAAATTCGGCGAAATCTGTTCTGTTCAATGATGAAAAATAAATAAAGTTACTTTCGTATGCATGGATTTTTATTCCAAGAAATGTTATAGAAATGTTCAACATGTAATTGGTATTCGAGGTGTATAATTTGTTACTGATGCCTGATTTTCATTCCATTGACAAATGCCCGTCTTTATCTAAAGAGACACAGGAAACTGATTCCAACAGTGCCGGTATTAAATTTGTCTGCTTTATGCAAACTAAATAAATTGCTAACCCAAATCCAGTTTTATTTTATTTTGTTTTTACGGTTTAAGGAGACTTACAACTACCATATATAAAGGTAGATAGAAGATAGTTACTGAAAGAAGGCCAATTAAAAGTTTCCACGGACAATATTATTAAGTTAGCACAAGAGACAGTAACAGGTACAGCGCAAAACAGGAAAGTGAAATCAAGATAAGTAAGCACTCGGAGAGTATTTAGTAAAGACTGAAAACGTTTTAGTGAATAACAAAAAGTTATTACAAAGAATTTTTTGTTAGTTTAGGAACACTGGTGGGGAAAAATCGATATCATTAACCCTCTGACACAACAACTTATATGCTCTGCTAGCTCTTATCATATAAAAGTTTTGTCAATATACGCATCGCATAGAGAGAACATACCGAGGCTGAAGATTCCTCAAAGTGAAGGATGGAACACGCAGCCCAATTATGCTCAACAATTCAGAACAGTTGATTGAACCATTAGCCATATTGAACAGGCACACCATGTCGGCAATTTTTCTCCGTTCAATCAGTGGAAGAATGTGAAACTTTTTGCAGCGGTTGCTGTAATTAGGCAAATAAGTTCTGGATCTAAACTGAATGCACCTCAAATACTTCCTTTGGATACTTTCGATGCGATTGCCGTAAGTATTGTAGACAGGATTCCATATTGGTGAGCATGCGAGATGACTGTGCACAAAAGCACAGTACAGAATTTTGAGTGTGCTGTAAATCCAAGGGCTTTAAAAGCCTTTTTAATAATTTTATCAATGTGTGCCAAAGAGAAGTTCCGAGTCGGAAGTGACTCCCAAGTCTGTAATCGCGTTAACTCTGGCTATTGAAGTATTGACTAGTTTGTAGTCGTAAAAAATGTGCTTCAGTTTACGAGTGAATGTACACGTGCAACATTTCGAAACATTTAGATCTAAACGGTCCAATAATATTAACATACAACAGTCCAATAATTTTCGTCATTGTGTAAGAATTGTATTTTCCTAATGACATATTTGAGCCTCATTGTAACTTTGAATCTATAGTAATACTGGGAAATAAATTTCCGTAATAACATCTAGTTATAATAACAAACACTTGGTGTACATTTGGAAATGAGAACATACGACAAACAAAAAAAAAACATCTTAAGTTTTCAACAGAACATAATTAATATTAATTAAATGGCATTTTATGTTTAGATACATATTTACGTTGGCATTAGGCTACTAATACTTGTTTAATGTCTCAAAAGGACTTGTTCGTTATTATTCCGTTATGTTCGTATTAATAAGCCTACTTCCGAAGTAAATATCTAAACATAATATGCCACTCAATTAATATTTATAAGTTCTGTATTTGCTCTAGTAGATCTTCTCTTTATTATTTTTTACGCGAGGGTAACCATATCCCTTAGTTGGATCTCAAACAGCTTGTTTATACAAAAAAAAATGGCCAGGGACGTGCCGGGCCATACTCAATATAGTACGTACCGTACTTAAGGGTTAAAAAATGGAATTCTATAAACGGGCCTACGAAGAACGGTGATAACTAAATAAAGATTATGGATTGCAACTATACATGGAAAGTTCGAAAAATTTTGTCATTGGAGTCTCACCACGAGTAGTGCGAACGGGCTGCAGCATGGAGTGAGAATTCTTTCGGTGTTATGCCACAACATCGACCGCCGGCGTAAGTTACCACCCACCAGACAAAGACATACCGCCAAGCGATTCGTCGTGTTCCGGCATGATGTCTGGTGAAGCCGTTCGGAGGACGGGTCTGAGCAGTTGTGTTGCGATGTGTGCCGGGTGCGATGCGCTAGATGGTGTTGTGTCGGGAGTTTGTTCGTGGAGGGTAGCGGGATCCGAAGCACGGTTCTCCGCTGGCCGACCGCAGGTAGTTGGGGGCCCAAGTAGTGTGCCAGCCACATATATAAATTCCAGGGTGGCCCCATCGTGCCGGTTGGCGACCGGACGAGAGCGAGCCCTGGGGGGGTTCGGGCGTCCCCGCAGTCTCCAGATCAATATGCCTCTGGCCCAGCATCGTTGGTCGCATTTTTGGGTTTATCATTGCATCACCTCACTCAACTGCCGTCTTCATTCTTATTCACTCAAGTTTTTTTTTTTTATGAAAAGGTTAATAAAGAAAAGTAGATGTGTACAGAGGGCGCACGTCCTCTCATTCCAAGTGCACCTCTCAAATGTTCGAGGTCTGCACTCCAATCTCATTGCAGTACATCACCACCTTGAGACTGAAAAGCCACATCTACTTTTCTTGACGGAGACCCAGATCAGATGTCCGTCTGATGCGGCATACCTCGGCTACCCGGGATACTCTTTGGAGCATCATGTCCTGCAGCGTGCCGGGGTCTGTGTGTATGTCCGCAATGGCATCTGTTGCCGGCGCCTCCGTCACCTCGAAGACCCTCACTTCTCGTCCCTATGGCTGTTGGTTGACACTGGTGTGGACAAAATTGTTTACACCTGTGTCTACCGATCGCACAGCGGTGATCAGGAGACGACTCGATTATTTGACCACCTCAGTGAGGCTGCTGACAATGCGCTGCATCGGCACCCTGACGCTCAGTTCGTCGCTCTGGGGAACTTCAACGCCTGCCACCAGGACTGGCTCTTCCCATACCAGAGGACCGACCACGCTGGGAGAGAAGCGCGAAACTTCGCGCTTTCTATGGGCCTTTCCCAGCTGGTAAAGCAAGCGACTAGGGTGCCTGATGTAGTTGGCCATACTGCCAACTGTTTGGACCTTTTGCTGACTACTGATCCGGACAGATGTGTTGTAATAGTTTCCTCACCGTTGGGAATTTCAGACCACTGTCTGGTGAAGTCTGTATCGTCCTTCTCCCCACCAGATCACGACTCTCGCGGTGAACGGCGAATGTGGCGATACAGGTCAGCGGATTGGGATGAGATGCGCCACTTCTTTGCGTCTTATCCTTGGCAGCAGGTCTGCTTCTCTTCTGACAATCCGTCGAGCTTCCAGCGTACGGCATTTCTCCTAGCTTGACTGGCTGGGTAAAAGACTTTCTGACTGAACCGTCCCTCCGAGTTGTTGTCGACGGATGCTCTTCTGACCCCATGTCAACTAATGCCGGTGTTCCTCAGGGGTCTGTTCTCTCTGCAACTCTGTTCCTGCTGCATATTAACGATCTGCTGATGCCCGGTATCTATGGGTATGCAGATGACAGCACAGTTGTAGAGAGATACCTGCCGGATGCTCGGGCTAGTAGGGTATTAATCCGGTCCGAAAGAGAGGCCATGGTTGAGCGAACGAGTGTTGCACTGCAGGCGGTCTCCGAATGGGGCAATGCCAATCTTGTAGCATTAAATGCCGCCAAAACACAGGCGTGTCTTTTCACCGCCAAAAGGAGCCCGTTCACCTTGGCTCCTACTTTTCGAAATGTGTCCTTGGAGTGTTCCGACCGCCTTCAGCTTTTGGGAGTTGAGATTTCCTCGAACCTTAACTTTGGGTGGTTCATTGAGTCCAAGGCCAAGGTGGCTGCCAGGAAACTTGGCGTTATCGCAAAGGTCCGACAGTACTTTACACCTGGGCAGCTTCTAATGTTATACAAAGCACAGGTCCGTTCGCGTGTGGAGTACTGCAGCCACATTTGGGCTGGTGCTGCCAAGTGTCACCTGGCCACTTTGGATTCAGTGGAGAGACGTGCAAAGAGGCTGATTGGTGACCCTGATCTAACTCGAGTTGGTCTCCAAAGCCTAGAGCACAGGCGTAGAGTAGCCAGCCTTTCGGTGTTCTATAGGATGCATTTCGGGGAGTGTGCGAGGGAATTGCATGATTTAATTCCCCCATCTCCGTTCCACCAGCGGACGACCCGTCGTACGGCTGGTTTCCACCCTTACGTTGTTAACACCACTACGATCCGGACGGGGCGTTTCGCCTCCTCCTTTATACCGCGTACATCGAGGGACTGGAACAATTTGCCAGCGGCGGTGTTTCCGTCGGACTACAATTTGAGTGTCTTCAAGGCTAGAGTGATTAGGCTCTTAATAAACTAGTGCGCTTTACCATCAACGATTGCGTCACTGCTTACCATCAGGCAGGATTGCGGTCAAGCGCTAGTTTATAATATGTAAAAAAAAAAAAAAGAACAGGCAAGGCAACTCCAACTTCCTACGGCTTAATAAATGTCGTATGCCATATTGTCTGCGCATCAGTTATTATATCCTGCAAGTATTAACAATGAAGGAATTTAATTGATAACGAGAATCAATCACACATTTCAACAATTTAATAGCTCTTACTCGTCCAATAGGGTCAGGAGGGGTATGGAAAATCTTAATAGTACGAAGTCACCCAAAATACAGCGCCATCTCTCGGGATATTGAATTACTAATTTGTATAAAATAGACGGGTTTATTTAATTATGGTGGTAATTTTGGTTCACGTTAACCGATTTGAATGTTTTTTTTTTAATTCTATATCAGGATAATAAAATATATACCTGTACTCGTATAAAAAATGGTTGCATATATGGTTATATTAAAAACTTAGTTTAGAAGTTATTTTGTATAATTTTTAAAAGACCATCCAACTTAGTAGTAGTAGTAGTAGAAAGTTATACTTTTGTGATATTTTTCATATTTTTGCAACGTATGGACAAACGTTAAAGGGGGAGTGCCATTTTTAACTTTTGGAGCGATGATTTCCAAAAATATTAACAAAATGAAAATAATAAAATTTATTTTTAAATATCTATTCAACAATATTCACACGTTAGTGTTGAGAAGAGTCGGTCTTAAAATGAACATGGACAAGATGAAAATCATGTCTAATGCCCATGTTGTACTGAGTCCTATAAAGATTGGAGACTCTGTTCTCGAAGTTGTTGACAGTTACGTGTACCTGGGACAAACTATCCAGTTAGGAAGCTACGTAGAATCTTCTCTCCGATATACCGCAGTGTCTCAAGACAAAAGTCTTCGACCAGTGTGTGTTGCCAGTGATGACTTATGGAATTGAGACGTGGTCGCTAATAATGGGCCTTATAAGAAGGCTCAATATCTACAAAGGGCAATGGAGAGGGCTATGCTTGGGGTTTCACTGCGTGATCGAATCAGGAATGAGGAGATTTGCAGAAGAACGAGAGTAACCGACATAGCCCGAAGAATTGCAACACTAAAGTGGCAGTGGGCTTGGCACGTTGCTCGTAGGACCGATGCCCAATGGGGACAACGGGTTCTCGAGTGACGACCACGCAATTACCCTGCAGGTTGTAGGTAGTAGATAGTCCAATAATTTTACAATGAAGTTTAGATTAGCTTCTGTATTGGTTAGGTAAGCATGTAAAGGAACGTTGCAGTAGTAATATTAGGTCCTTTTTTTGTTGGGATGAGAAATCATCAAATGACTTCTCCTGCTCTGGTCGGAGCGGAAGGGCGTGTCAGATTATACCGACTAAAACCCATCCGTGTTTCTTTACTTGCTTGTGCGACGGCCAGGGCTACGGTTTCTTTTTTAACCATCCCGCAATCCTGACCCAAGTGGCATCGGTCTTCGAGGACCCCGTCACAGTAATATAATATGTATATACTGGGTTTATATTTACACGTTTCCAGTTTCTTGCTTGTGAAATCTAATACAATTGCCTACTGTTGGAGCAATACATGACTTGTATGGTCTATGCATCATTTGGTTGGTATAACTTTTATTATTACTTCAATATACATTATATATGCCAAAGGCAGTAGGATTACTCGTTTAATTGAGTCGGTATTCCTTGCATACTCACTTACAGCCTTCCTTGTACTCATTCGGTTTCTAACCAAATTTTTGACCCAAAGAGCAATTTTTAGAACAATTATAATGTGATTATGTCCCGTTAACACTTGATTAAAAAAACGAAAGGCAAACTTTAGAATTTATTTTTATCAATACATTTATAACCTCTTGTTACCTTGATTTGATGATCATACCCGCCATTTTTTAACAAAGGGACCGATAAATTAAGCCGATGCGATACGTCAAATGCTGTTGTGTCGGGAGTTTGGTCGCGGAGGCTCTCCAGATCAATCTCCCTCTAGCGTAACATCGTTAATAATAATAATAAATCGTTTATTTGCATTAAACATGGTATACAAAGGTGTTGAATAAGAATACAGTAGGTACATGCATGTTTAGCTGAGATGAACATAGCACGCAACATTTTTAAGGTAAACTAAAGTGAACTATTTTTAAGGCATTAACATATATGATCCATAAATTCTTTTAAACTATAAAAATTACATTCATTTAACCATTTATATAATGCAGTCTTCAATAATCTTATATTTAATACTTTGAAATAACTTGGCATCTTGTTATATATCCGCGTATATGTTGCAAGACAATTTTTATTACATTTGGTCAGTCTTGGTAGATCACTATGTACTAATCTAAAAGGATCTCGTCGATCCGTGGACATATTTCATTGGCAGTTTTAAACAGCTGTATATGCCTTACTACGAATACGCATATTTCGTAAATGTAAATGCATGGGAGCGGTAACAAGCCAAGTCTTTTAAACACTGGTCAACATGAATCGTCGGGTTTTAGTCCACAATTTGATCTTATGCACTTTTTTTGAGCAATGAATAGTCTAGCCATATAGGTGCTATTACTTCAGATAATAACACCGTATCGTAATATCTATTCAACATAGGCGTGATATGATATAAAAGCAGTTTTCATATTGGTAACATTTTTAACTTGCTTAAGTGCGTATACAAATGTATTAATTCGAGTGCTAACATTATCTACATGTAATTTCCAATTAATATCTTTATCTGTTACTAGCAAACCCGGCGAACTCCGTTTCGCCACCTGCTCCGGCTTCGTTTTATGTAACATTTCGTTTGGTCATTAAAAGATGAAGATTTTTTTTTGTTTTATATTTGAAAAGGAAAAATTTTATTTCATTTCACAACATTAATGAATTCATTTCGATTCCAAATATTAGTGTTATTTAGTTGAACTTCTCTGAGTAAATGAAAGTGAATCCAAAGTAAATACTGAATCGAAGCGTTATACGTGTCCGCAAATTATCCGTTTCATTGAGGCGCTCTTTGGTAAACTACATTTTTTTGGTCTGACGTTAACACAAACAAAGCGGATGGTTTCCCAACTCGTGAACACGCAACGTATAACTGCCCATGTGAAAAACAATGGTTTTCTAAATTTATTCCGCAAACGCTAAGCGATTGGCCTTGCAACTTGTTAATTGTCATTGCGAACGCAAGGCGGCAATCGTTTGAAGTCAAACGGAAGATCACTCCGAATCATTGATATTCCAGGAATACATACATTTTCACCTGCGTACTTTCCGTTAATGGTTGCCCCAATCGAATTCGGCATAAGTCTTTTTACCGAAAGTCGACTACCATTGCAAAGCCGTGGTGGATTCAAATTACGTAATATCATAATAACTGTACCAACTTTGAGATGCAAGTTATGTGGTGGAAATCCTGGTAACTCCAGAGAGTTCAAAAACTCCGTTGGATAATTTACTACATCATCGGGATTTGTTATGGAATCAACGGATTTGTATGTCACCAAATCGCCAGCAATTTTTGATTGAATGGTGAAATTCAGTACGTGTACATTATTATTCTTTACGGCAAGAATTGCTCATTGACTTAACCAAGCATAATTCTGATAATTCTCACTAATGTTTGGGAAAACATTTTCAATAAGAACTAATTGAGAGTCTACAAATCGGCAAAAGTCTTTGGTAAGGCTAATTAATCCAGATGTCGCATCAACTGGGACTTTTCCATTTCCATTAGCTAACAGTTGTTTGGAAAATTGTGCAGCACTTTGATCATTTTGAAGTTGAACTCTCTTATTAGTGGTTAGCGATAATGTTTTTACGTAATTCCATAAATGTGATGCCTTCAGGAAAGCATTCAATTCATATCCACGGGGAATTACTGGCAACATCTGTCTGAAATCACCTGCCAACAATATCACCAAACCGCCAAAGATGTTGTTATTTCGTCGAAGATCCTTCAGTGTGAAGTTAAGTGCTTCAAGTGATTTCTTATGTGCCATTGTGCACTCATCCCAAACAATGAGCTTGCATTGCATCAACAATTTTCCCATTGCACTGAATCGGGAAATATTGCATTCCAACATGCAATATGTCCCGATGCAGTGCAATATCAATTGTGTTGTTGTATCAATTGTGTTTAAATTGAGTGGCAGCTTAAGCGCAGAATGTGCAGTACGACCACCATCTAGAAGAATCGTCACAATTCCAGATGATGCTAACGCCAAAGCTATGTCACATCTTGATCGAATAGTGACCAAAATCAATGAAATGACAAATGTTTTCCCTGTTCCTCCAGGTGCGTCCAGGAAGATTAGACCACCAGTATTATTATCCACTGCTTGCCTTAACGTTTCGTATACTTGTTTTTGCTGTTCATTCAGCGACGGCACATTATTTCGAACGAATTCCTACAATGTATCAACATTGTATTGCAACTCTCGATTTAATCCTTGGTTAAATTCATCGTCCATCGATCGATTTGGCGCAATCATTCCGACTTCAATCAGTAGCTTGTTTGCAATAGTCAAGCATTGATCCTCAATCAGAATCAATCCTTCATTGTAGATTTCATCGGTTACTTGGATGTCAGGATTATTCGTTTGAATGCGCAAGCGATGCAAGATATCGTCACATATGTCGTCTTTGTATTTGTTCCATAACTAAATTGGTTGTGAAGGAAAACATGTGGTTATGATAATTGCGAACAGCGTTCGTATTTGGTACGCATTTGATGAAACAACTGAATCCGCAAGTGTTAAATCCCAATGAGAATCGTTCTCCAGCAAATCCAATAGTTGACATGCTTCTCGATATGTTTGGCATTGGTGGCCATTCACAGTTTTCAAATGCGCAAATGATTTAGGTCCACGTACATTAACCAGCAGCAGTCGCAAATAAAAACATTCATCATTTCTAGGATGAACAATATACATGCGACCTAGTGCATCAGTGGAAAACACCTGTGACCAATCTAGAACTTGGGTTCCTTGTTTGCGACGTTGGAATTTCTTTTTTAATTGATTCTAAGTGTAATACTTGGGCATCTCAACGTACAGCAGCGTCGCTGCGAATGGATCTGCTTCACACATTGTACAGAAGCTAGTCAATGTTGTCGATGGTGGTCTCTCGGCTCGTTGTGCCGCATTAGCTTCAGTGAAGTAAACTCTTTGGCCATTTTCCAAATGCACTGCTAAATGCACAACTGTGGGATATATTTTTTTTAATTTGAAATGACAATAATCGCCATAGTGCTTCATTAGTACTGGCGTATCTGCCCATTTGGAAGCTGGTGGTTTCATCATTCGCATTTTCGCTTCAGTACTTTTCCCGCTTTTCTGTTAATTTTTTTTCTGAATTTTCTTTGCTATAAACCTCACGGAGCCCGAGACCTTTCCAACGAATGCAAAACCGTGAAAATTGGTTCGTGCGCTCTGGAGTTCGTTAGCGTCAGGAAGGAAAACCCGACTTATTTTTATATAGTAGATTAGACAGCCTCCGTGGCGTAGCGGTGGCGGACGCGGCCGCTACGCAGGGTGGCGCGGGTTCGATCCTCGCACAGTGCAAGTATTGTATGCATGAATATGAATATTTGCACTGGTCTGGTGGTGCCTCGGAAAGCACGTTAAGCCGTTGGTCCCGGTTGCCATACGAATATCTAGTGACAGTCGTTACGGGTTGTTGGAGCCCTCAGAAGTCCAACAATTGGTCTAACTGCAATGCTTCGATGCCGCCTTCGGGTTGTGGAGGTCAGACGGCAGTCGCTTCACGGAAAAATGTCGAAGTTTAGCCATATCAGCAGTTGGACTGCTAAAGCGGACCCCGGACTCCAAAGCTGAAAAAGGCTTCGGATGCGACTGGGATTAGCGCTGGGGTGATGATGATGATGATCTTTATCTGTTATTACACCTAAGAACTTTGTATATGTTACTTCATTGAGTTTATTTATATTAAGTTTAATGTTATTTTTATTATTATTTGTATCATTGAATTGTATATAGACGGATTTGTTTAGGTTTATTTTTAAATGATTAATGTCAAGCCAATGTATTAATTTATTGATTGTATTATTAATTTCACACTCATGATCTCCAATGGTATTTTGTTTTTTATCAGTTGCTACTACAATAGATATGTCATCAGAAAATAAGATACATTTATGCTTGATTATTTCTGTAATGTCATTTATGTATATAAGGAATAATACGGGACCAAGCACACTTCCTTGTGGTACGCCGTATTTATTATGTCTATATTCAGAATAGTGGGGTGTCATGTCTCTATTTTTGTTAATTCTATTGATAGTAACGCATTGTTTAAAAATAAGATATTATCCACTGTAGCGCGGGTCCCCTTATTCCAATAGCTTCCAACTTTTCTAGCAATATGTCATGCGATACGAGATCGAAGGTTTTTGATAAATCAAAAAATAGTCCAGTAGTTATCTGATTGTTGTTAACATTAGAAAGTATTGCTTTCATAAGAGAGAATGTAAAATGCTAAAGTTGTAGATTTACATTTTTGGAATCCAATTTATTCGGCACTTATAATTCTGAATTTGTTGCAAAAATCAATCTAAGTAAAAAGTCTTCTAAGCATACACCTTTCATAAATTTTAGATAAGATCGGTATCAAAGTTATAGGTCGATAATTATTTATATCGTCCTTATCTTCCTTTTCGAACAAAGGCTTTATTATGGATAATTTCAATTTATCATGAAAAGTTCCATGTAAAAATTACATATTGATTAAGTGAGTTAAGATGTTAGTTAGCTCATTACAGCAGACTTTTATTATTTTAGTACAAATTTCATCATATCCCTCAGAGCTGGTAATGCGTAAAAACATTATTTCTTGTAGCACCTCATTTTCTAGTAATGGTTTCAGAAACATTGAGTTGTAATATTTATTTCTTCTAATGTTTCGGTCAGCAATCTGTTGAGTTGGTATAGAAGTTAAGTTTGTGTAATGGTTATTGAATATAGAGGCTATTTCCAAGGGGTCTGTAATTACTGTATCCTTTAGCTATTACTGTATGCTTTCTGTGTTTATTTTGAAATTAGTAGCGTTAATTTAATTTTTAATAACAGTCTATGTTGCTTTACAATTGTTATCATGCACATTATAAATTTTAATTAATATTTAGGTTTAGGTAGGTAGGGTTTAGGTAGGATCTGAAAGATCATCGGTAGGACGGTTGAAGTGGCGTTTAAAATGTTGGCTGTGTTGTTGGGTTTAACATTGCATCACCCCGTTCAACTGCCGTCTTCCTTCCGATTCACTAAGTTTTTTAAGTGAATAGGCTTAATAAACTAGGGCGCTTTATCATCAACGATTGAATCACAGCTTACCATCAGACGGGATTGCCGCCAAGCACTAGTTTACAATTTTTAAAAACAAACAAAACAAGCCGAATGAAAGAAATCACTTGTGTGGATTTGTCATTATAAAATTCTCAATAGCATCGTGAAATGAATTTACTGGCATTTTCTATTTAAATGACAAATAAAAAGCAATAACTGACGAAATGAGAGTACTAAAACGATAAGGTACAAACACATTTTCTGAAATTGGCGTGGTAGCGAAACGAATATAGCGCCCCTTTGTATAGGTTATAATTTGATCCTACCATCTGAATATTAACGAACTCATAATAGTGAACGATTGAAGGCTGACTTTTCCAAAGACTGTGTCTGCTTTTATGATATTTTCTCACAAATTTCTCAATATGTGAATGAACCGTACGTTCTTTCTTTGAGAAATGAATGTCTTTAAATTGAAAGCCAGACTTTCAAGTATACAATAAATAATGTAAAAATTTTGTCATTCATTCCATCTAAAAACCGAACATATTTTTATTCCGGGAATAAAAATCTGTCATTGAAAATGTCAATCCTGATTTCGCCAAAAACGTCGTTACTGAGAAATGTGAGCGGATAATATAATCATGGTTTTGTAAATTTGGCTTTTAGTAAACTAGTTCATATTTAGTTTCCGTGAAAATGAAATCTTTTCGATATTGTGTAAATCAGGGTTGTCAAAATGAAACCGAAATGCAACCATTATTTGATGAGAAGGGCGAATCTGCGATTTGAATCGTTTGATGATATTATATTTTTTGTGAACATCATCAGTCATTAATTTCTTATTAATTTTCCACAGCAAAGTGAAGAGCTCCTGAGCGGGATCTTCTTCTTTGGCATGTCAAACAGTCTAGTCAACCCTGTAATATACGGGGCCTTCCATTTATGGCCTAAGAAGAATCGATCTCGTAGACACAGTGACAGGTATGGAAAACTTTTCATATTACTCCAGCGAAACTGGGAGTGGAACTTATGTAAGAAATTATATGGGTTCCTTACGTAAGACGAAGATAATTGCGTAGGGGTCATTCCTGTATTATTAGAAAACATTCTCATTCTAATATCAGTCTTAATTTACAACATAATTATATATTTTTTTAAAGTGCCTATAATGTATGTTTTTGACACATTTTAAATAAATATTTAAAAACAAAACTTTCATTAAATCTTGTTGGTTGATTAAGAAAACTTTTCCTTTTTTTAAATTTCTATTTTGATTTCCAACGGAATTTAATATTATACCTTAAAATAATAGCCATTTGTAGAATATTTTATATATTCTGATATTAGTTTTTAGGACGAAAAAGGATTTCCATATAGGTACCTACATACATATATGAAAGTAATCATAACATAAATACGGCTAGTATTTATGTTATTGCCGCTTTTGAATCATGACTTTCATACATTGATATTTACTTAGTGGGTGGAGTCATTCTAAAGATATTTCATTCATCGATTCAAAAAAACAAAAAACAAAATCACAATTTATTTATTCAAATTAGGCTGAGAATCAGCACTTGTACTGTAATATTATCTAAGACATTCGCCCCTAAACGCCCGTCCTTCGCCCCTTCTTAGTGCTTTCGCTGGGAAGAAAAAGTGGCGGAACAAACTTCCCAGCCGCACAGCTGTCTGTTCATTTAATAAAACACATGACTTTATAAAATAGGTTAGTTAACACAAGAAAATACAACATAAAATGAAATTATTTACCATATACCAGCTGGCCAAGCCAAAATACCAGCACAAGAAAAAAAAATCAAAACATCATTCAAATGGAAATGTAAATAAGAAAAAACTTAATACGTAAATAAAAGCCACAGGTATGAAGGGCGTGACAGCGTACTTATGTATTGTAAAAAGACAATTATAATTATGAACTCATGAGTGTGTAGTAGTGTTTTAGTATGCGTGTTTAGAATAATTAATAAGAACTTCCCCTGTAGTGAAGTGATAAAATATAGGATGTAAAAGCATTTTTAAAGTTTTATGTTCATAATTTATTAAGTTATCGAGCACAAATCTGTTTGTTTCATCTCGCCAATTTCTTTCTTCAGCATGTTTTACGTAGCGCGTCAAGTAAACTTATTACTGCCATCCAACGTACACACAAGTACAGATTATTCTCCAGATTCCTCATCGTTATAGGCTTTTCTAAGTATGATAAACGGGTAGCGTTTACTCACAATTTTGTCAACATTGACCTCATTTGTAGTCAGTACAAAACCGGTCACCGGTCAGGTGATAAATTTCAACTTCAGCTTAATATTTCATCCAAAAAATAATAATCGATTCAAAATCTTTTAAAGACCCATCCGTGAAGTCTATTTGATTAATATACACATGACTTAAGTAGTGTTAGGATTGACATTTACTTGTAAAAACAACAACTACTAGCTATTTCACCATCATCATCATCATCATCAACCTTTTTGTCGTCCCACTGCTGGGCACAGGTCTCCTCTCATACTGAGAAGGAATTGAATTATTGTACCAAAAAAAAAAACAACGAATTGAGAACATCCTCCTTTTTTTGAATTCGTTTAAAAAACAAAATATTCACTACACTGTACTGCTATAATATTAACTCTTATTGTTTTTAAATCCATTCATTGAAGCTCGGCCTCCAAACCGTGATCGAAAGATGTCCCTTCTTTAAAATTGTTTTTCATAAAGTGTCGCGTGAAACTTAAAACTTTCAATGTATTTAAGAACTTGGAAATTGAGATCTTAAACAGATTTGCTTGTGTAAGTGGAAATATTATGTCAAACAAAATAAAACGATGAAATAATTTATTTAATTGTTTATCACTTATGCAACAAAGCCGGTAGTCAGGGACATGAATTGCCAAGCAAAGAGACTAATAATTGAAATTAGTCCATAAATATACATTTATTTAAATCAGAACCGTCATTATTTGTCAGTTTTACGAAATGGCAAAATGACGTAGGATTCTATTTTTTTTTTAATAATAAGACCAGAAGAGTCACCAAATTTTTGTCATCATTTTTAGATCTTTCATGTTTTAAAAATTACGATAAAAATTTTGCTGAAGATTAAGTTTTATTGTTAGTAGTCAATTAGAAACTAATTTTGGGTAATAATTTGAAGGTTAATCACAAAATGGAAGCAATATAGAGTTAAGTTAATTATTGTTTTAACAGAACAAAGATTCTGTGACCATAATTTCGTGGTGTGTGTGACACATTACGTGGTTTGTCACAAATGACAAACCACACAATGTGTGTCTAACGTTGTATGTATGTTTAACTACAGCAAGGAGTATAGCGTTTTACAGTACCTACTGGTAGGGAGCTGTTATTTGGTAAACAATAATGTATTCTATTAAATTCTGCAACACAAGAATACATACATACCACCAACCATACCACCATAGTTACCTCTCTCCCAAATTTTTAGTTTTGTGTGTATATATTATAAGTATATCTTTTGGTAATAGTTTGTATGTGTATATAGTTTATTTAAGTATTTTTGTAAATAGTGTTAAGAGCTTTTTTTTTCTTTATATTTTTTCCAACTAAAGCAACTGCCATCTAATCTCTTCGCCACCTGTGTTTGACTGGTAGAGAATGCCGAAGGATTAAGTCCGCCTCTGCACAATTCATGCGCGAAAGAATAAATACACATATATAATTATGTAGGTATGCACATTGTCCTGCAATTAACTCACTCCATAAATACCCCAATTAAAGTATAATTTTAAAGTAATGCTTGACTGTAACCCGGCCGTGTGGTAAGCAACGATGCAATCGTTGATGATAAAGCGCGCTAATTTATTAGGATCTTTTTCACTCTAGCCTTGAAGACACTTTAATTGTAGCCAGACGAAAACATCGCCGCTAGCAAATTGTTGCAGTCCCTCGATCTATGTGGTATAAAAGACGAGGCGAAAATCTTCGTCAGGTTCGTAGTGGTATCAACAACGTCAGGGTCGCCTGATGATGGAACGGAGATGGGGGAATTATGTCATGCAATTCCGGCGCACACTCAAAAACATTTAAACTCAAATACACGCACAATAATTATTCTAATTATTCATGAAACGTTGCTTTTCAGTAAATAAGCTATACTGATTGAATAGAAAATTATGGTCACATTTAGAGATAGCAAACATCATTAACGGTCGTATACTGTGAGGTTCTTGCGTAGGTACATCATCAATTGTATTATTATATTGGTTTGTTTTGACTGTTCAGCGGAAGTATGGCAGTAATCTACATGGTTACATTTATTTTAAGGATAATAAATTACCTACAAAAAGAATAGAAATCGATTCGTTAAACAAACGTGAACAAACTAATTTCATAAAACGCATTCATTCTTTTTACATACATTGTATTTAATAAGTGTGTTTGATGCACAAATCCAGATTATGGTTTGCTACTGAGAAATCCTTAATGGAAAATCCGCTTTGCCTGGCCTGGTAATTGAATTGAGCAGTGCGATTTTGAAACGATATATAGGTATGACGACGTTACGCAAGGGTCCATTTCGTAGATGAAGTTCTGAATTAAAGCACGAAGTGTAAGCATACCTTCAGTTCTATAGAGGAAAAACTAAATAGGCAAACCGACAGTTTCGCCCCGGAGAAGTGCCCTGGTCCGCACCTCCAAGCGAAGTCACCGTTCGACAATCCCTGTTTTCCAAAACGATTCAGTCTCGTGCCGCCATTACAAAATAACGTTACAACATTTGCCCCATTACTGCATAAATCAAATGAGCAACTTTTATTAAATTGATATCGTTATCCACGACATAAAAAAACTTAGATGAAGTAAGCGTGAAGTTAGCTCATTCCCCACTAATGCCAAGGATAGACAAATATTGACAGCTTTTTTCTGGGATGGAAAATCATCAAATGACCTCTCCCGCTCTAGGCGGTGCGGAAGGACGTTTTAGACTTTTACTGACTAAAACCCACCGTGTTTCTTCACTTGCCTGTGCGCCAGGGCCACGGTTTCATTTTTAAACAACCTGCAACCCTGACCCAGGAGGTATCGATCTTCGTGGACCCCGTCACGATGTGCTGACATCTCTAAAAGGCGTGCGTGAAACACAACGCGCCGTCCACTCAGACCTGGTCCTTACCGGGTGGCGAGCTGTCCACTGCTCACCACCCGCAGACCCGCGCCTACGTTGGCCGGCAGTTCGATGTTGTATCCCGACCAGGGTGTCTCCTGCGGTGGTAAGTGGCGTGAGGGTGCTGAGATTCCCGCTGCCTCACGCGCTCCGCCTCTTCCTTTGCCAGCATCACTGCTTCGCAGAAGGAGGTGACGGCCTGCTATGCACTTTCGCCTGGACCACAGTCGGATGCGAGAGATCGCCGCCGATCGCCGCCACGAGGACACGGCACTGCGCTACCCAAGCCAGGCAGACCTCTATATTCTCAGGGCGATCCACACAGTAGTGATACCCTGGCGTTTCCTCCCGCCTTATCTGGAACAGGAACGTCCTGAAACAACGGTATCCGGTGAGGAATATTGACAGCTCACTTTACCTACCTTTTTACGGTGAGATTTACACGGAGGACGGGTCTGAGTAGTTGTGTTGGGATGTGTGTCGGGTACGATGCGTCAAATGTTGTGGTGCCGGGAGTTTGGTCGTGGAGAGTCTCCGTATCAATCTCCCTCTGGCGCAGCATCGTTGGTCGTATTGTTGGGTTTAACATTGCACCACCTCGCTCAACTACCGTCTTCCTTCCTATTCACTAAGTTGTTTTTAAGTGAATGGGCTTAATACACTAGCGCGCTTTACCATTAACGATTGCATCATTGCTTACCATCAGGCGGGATTGAAGTCAAGCGCTAGTTTATAATTATTAAAAAAAATACCAGAAACAATTGACTGACCTCAACTAGGTAGCGCTTGAAACTACCATAGCAGTTTATTTTTTAATGTTTCCGAGAACAGCGATTTATTTTAGGAAAACAATTTTTCCCAAAATTAATTATTCTATTTACTAAAAAAATCTCATCGTGAATTTTTGGCATAGTCTTGATTGCAATTTGGTAACTGTAATCATTCTGCTTGAAGGGACGTCGTTTAATGTTCCAATAAATTGACTTTATTTCTTAATTTATCAGTATTTAGGGTAAAACATTTAAGTAACGTAAGATATTTAACCCAACACCCTACCAAAGTGTAAGCTAATATTGTCAATAAAGTAAAATTGTTGTTGAGAGCTGCGGTGGCTTAGTGGTATGCCCTAGAGGCAAAAACTTTTAAGACATGTGACCACGTTGGGCCCACGTGGAAGATTACTTACGGTCCTCCACCAAGAAGAGGTATGTGTCTCAAAATTGGAGAATTATAGGCTGATTATGTATGTATATTAGAATAGATATGTATGTGGACAGCTTCCGTGGCGTAGCTGTAGCGGACGCGGCCGCTGCGCAAGGTGGCGCGGGTTCAATCCACGCACAGTGCAAGTATTTGTATGCATGAATATGAATATTTGCACTGCACTGGTCTGGTCGTGCCTCGGGAAGCACGTTAAGCCGTTGGTCTCGGTTGCCATACGAGCATCTAGTGGCAACCGTTACGGGTTGTTGGAGCCCTCAAAAGTCCAACAATTGGTCTAACTGCAATGCTTCGATGTCGCCTTCGAGTTGTGGAGGTCAGACGGCAGTCGCTTCACGGAAAATGTCGAAGTTTAGCCATATCAGCAGTTAGCCTTGTAAAGCGGACCCCAGACTCCAAAGCTGAAAAGGCTTCGGATGCAACTGGGATTAACGCTGTGATGATGATGATTAGAATAGATATGTATATGTATGTATATTATATGTCGTGGTGGCCTAGTGGTTAAAACACCAGCCTCTCAAGTATGAGTGCGCGGGTTCGGATCCAGGTCAGGCAAGTACCAATGTAACTTTTGACTAAAGTTATATGTACTTTCTAAGTATATCTTGCACACCAATGACTGAAGGTGAAGAAAAACATCTTGAGGAAATCTGGGCTTTAATTCTGAAATCGCCAACCCGCATTGAGCAAGCGTGGTGATTGCGCTCAATCCTTCTCTGTATGAGAGGAGACCTGTGCCCAGCAGTGAGACGATAAAAAAAGGTTGATGATGATTAAAATAGAATAGAATATAATACTCTTTATTATGTACCATATACATTACAGAACATAAATAAAAATATTTTACAAAGGGTGACACAATGGGCGGTCTTATCGCTAAGAGCGATCTTTTACAGACAACCTTATATTATCTATACTTGTTTGTTTGTGTGTATGCGGTAATCCCTGAAAGGCTGCACCCTAATTGCGTAACACACCATCCCTATCTGTTAGAATAATTTTGAAGCTTATTCCATTGCTACCTTTGTTCCAAAAAGGGGTCTGCTCAACAAGGTAAATAACGCAATGAATGTTGTTGAACTGTCAAAATGAATCCCATTGCTATTTATAATGTGTTACGCAATTGTATTAAGCCACGTGTTGTTTTAAATGAACAGACAGCTGTGCTGCTGGGGGGTTTATTCCGCCACTTCTTCTTCCCAGCGCAAGCACTAGGAGGTGTCGAAGGGTGGGCGTTTTGGGGGAGTCTTATGTAATATTGACGTTCAAAAAGTGCTGATTCCCAGCCTAATTTGAATAAATGACTTTTGATTTAGATTTTGAATTAACCTGCAGATACGATTACAATAATTAATTCACTGATTAATTGTCACTATCTAGGACTAGCTATAGTATAGTATGAATTCCATGTGACAGAAAAAGGCGAGTGAAAACTTATGTTTTGTAAACTAAATTGTGTAAACTGAGGTAACATGGAATAACCGGTTGGACCTAGGTCCCTATATTTGCTTTTAACCTATACTTTTCTCACGTAAGGTTAACCCCACAGTAACCGTATACAGGTAAGTACGTGCGGAGCGCGGTAGGTCGTGCGCTGCCCGTGGCCACACGACTACTGCATACTTGAGTTTTTGATTCTACCCCCGTAACTTCTCCTTTTGTATAATAAATGATCACCACCATTATTTTATTAGTTAATGCAAGCATATGTTTTATGATAATAAAGAATTTATCTAAACTAAAAAACTATCACGTTAGAAAGTATCGTGACCGTCAAAATATTGCATTTTCAATGGTCTTACTTTCATTCGCCAAGTGTTCAGAGCAACGTATGATATAGAAGTTAGATAGTTCCAAAAGGTACCTCGTATGGTAGCGATGCGTTAACCACATATTTGTTGGGACAACCAAGTAAGATAACAAGCTCATAATTTTGTGGCTTTTTATGGTACCTTTTTGAAATTTTGTACATAAATTCTTTAATTAAAAATACTGGACACGTGTTTTGGATTTCGCATAAACAAAATAGAAAGTTGTACTAGTTGCTTTATTTGTACTAACACTATATGGATGTTTTTTAATCCGAAATAAAATTTTGAATTTGAATAATAGAAGATATATCAACATTTTTTTATGTTTTCACCTACATATTCCTAATAAAAAGAAATATGTCACGGTTTTATTAATCGTGGAAATATTTGTAACAGTAACATAATGGTTGCTATGGAAATACATGTCAAGGTCCCGCGGGTCATATTTTTTTTTAAAAACTCCCAAGCCCCGAAGCGGTATACAATTTTTCACATCTAACGATATGAAAAATTGTTTTCGTATGAGAAATTCCATTTTGAGATATTTCGTTACATATTTTTCCCCCATGTTAATTAATTACACAAAAAAAGGCTGCTTTATGTTATGCTATGTTTATACAATATGTAAAGAAAACCCCGTCCGGCCCATAAGGATAATAAAGGTTAGGTAAACACAATATGACCAAATGAAATATGTAAAATATTCGTCATAGTAACAATAGTAATGAATTTTGAAATAATCTTCTTTTTTCCGCGAATTAAATCCAACTTCCCCAAAACTTGATATTTTTTAAAAAAGTGACAACACCATTTTCGACGGTATTAATATGAGCGATGCGACTACGCATCGTATGCCCTGCACCCCTTCGCCCACGCATGCATTGCTTACCGCATATGTATTAAGTTGCCTCCTTTTGCGAAATAATATTTATTTTTAGGGTGTTTTTTTTTAGCTGAGCCCGACTTTGTAGTCATTAGTAGAATCAGTTATCAATACCTAACAATACCTTGACGGTCGGTCAAAGTTTTCTTTACAATATATTGTATATCAACGGATTATTTTGCTGTTCGTACTGCGTATGTGCATAGATTAGCAGTTAGATGTAACTTATTGTCAAAGAAGCAAACATAATCATTCTATTGAATCCATTCAAATTTATTTGGGAATAGCGGAATATGTCTTTTTCTTTCATACTTCTCTACTAGACGTCATATCCTTAGTTATCCCTTCTTAACCTTATCATCATTCAGACATTCCTTCCATTGTTTCTTTAGTCTTCTCTTACTGGTATAGCCATTGATATTCATACTCAAAACTCTCCTCACACCATTTTCCTCATTTCTCCGTAACACATATCCACACCATAGCAACCGATTTCCTCACAACTTTTCAGTTACCGGTGCTAAGAAATATGTAACGAAGACATGTAATCCATATTATGATTTTAAAAGAGTGTCCATGGAGTTTCTTGCACGTTCTTCTCCATAGAGATCTACGCTTTGGAACGTGCAATTTAGCTTCACTTTTCTTGGACTGACCGACATTGACTATTCAAAAGCACCAACTGTTGGTTAATTTGAAATAAACAATTTGATTTTGATTTTTTAAGAGGAAAAGGGAAACATTATAATATGGAAGAAAATTGTGCTTATAACTCCTTCATTTAAAATCACAATATCACCTTGCATACAACAGTAGAATATTTAAAATGCCAGCTTTTAGTTCCTCCGTTAGAAAACTACTGTAAAACAGGAAACAACTTTTTTGCCCTAGGAATTATAATAATTTTGTAAAACTACAAATATTCGTAGGAAAAATGCGAAAATTATATTATTAAAATTATACCTGAAAATTCATGAAAAATTAGAAATCTTTTATTCCATTTTTTTTTATGGACTGCTTCTAACTGCTAGTAGTAAATGAGGTTGAAATTAATTAAAAGACCTTTCGATTCATTTTCTCTTTTAAACAGCCACTTAATAGGATTTTAATTTACATAATTTATTGCCATTCTTGGTATTAAAATTAGGATTGCCATTATTCAAATCCTCATTAATGAAAATGTTACAGAAATACATGGCTTGCTTTTTTTTACTTTGCAATTCACTTTTACTGTTCCTTTTAAAAAAAAAAGAAACAGTAAAAGTGAATTGAAGCAGGTACACTTTTTAACAGCAATCCGTGTTTTTTTCTTCTCGTTTAGATTAGATTCATGTTTGAAAATCTATTTCAGTGAAACCCATTTAAGTATTGAATACTTACCTAAATCAGTTCATAACCACATCTGTTATTTAGATCTAATCTGCATTTTAAAAACCCATTAAATAATTTAAAGAAAGGTATCGTGTAGGTATATAGGGAATGGGTTGCTTTATTACAATGCAGTTTTAATTTTCTATCGAAAGAAAATTCCTAACTAAACTACTACGAAACTTTATTCAAATTTTCACAAAGTTTAAGTTCTGTTTAACTCTTTAGTGCGAAATCACCCAAAGAAACGTATTACACCAGAGTAACATCTCTAAACACCAACACCTATTTTTTGAGTTTCAAAATTAAACAACCACCAACAATAAAAACTTTTTTACAAAAAAAAAAACAACCGACTTCTAAAAACCACTGCAAAGTGAAAAATAACTAATTTCGGAAGTCGGTGTCTTTGGTTTTTGTATATTAGTTTTTGACACCGACTTCCGAAATTAGTTATTTTTCACTTTGTAGTGGTTTTTCGAAGTCGGTTGTTTTTTTGTAAAAAAGTTTTTATTTTACACTTTTTATTTGTGAAAAGTAGGTACTTACTATGTATTCAGTTACATCGGGTCAGACTGGAAGCTGACGCAAATATGGTTAGGAAACGACGTAATTTTGTTTACTTTAATTTTTACCCGTATTTTGAAGAACTCTCTCTATGGTCTTTATCATCAGATTTACTGCAGACCATTATTTTAACCTAATGGGTGCAAAGTTATCATCAATTTAAGTGAATTAAAACCAATCAAAAAGTAGCTACTGTAAACCGTTGAGGAGTTTCCGGAACTGGGCTTTATCTTCATATTTTAATTTCAAAATGGAAGATATTCGCACCGCCGTAAAAGGTTCTTATATGAAGAAAGAAGCCTATTTGTTTAATACCTGTACATCAAAATTACCGAAAATATTTGAGATTCAGATTTAATCATTTATTTGAATTTAATTGTATTTCTTACGGTTTGAGCTCTTGCAAGGACAATGAAGAACGGACTACATCGGACTACTAGTCTGTTCATTCTAGTGTGTTCTTCATTGTACTGCATCGTCACACAGTTTAGAAAAAAAAAGGTTCGTTTTTTCTTGTCTCTGCCTAGTGTCACTTTGAGTTTCATTAGTTTCAGAGTAAGGCCAGCTTGATTTTTATTTTGCAATTATAATGGGTTAATCAATTTGTTCAACACATAGCTTGGCTATTATTACGACGTGTTGGACCGGGTAGGGTGGGAAATTGAATCTCTTCGGATGTAACATCTTGTATAATTATGGTAGAAATTCACTTAAGTAAGTTCTTTTAACCATAAATTATACTACGATGTTACATCCTCAAGATTCAATTTAACCATGTAGATGTTTAGTGTCAAACGAATTGCAGAATGAAAGATTTTTAATGAATCATAACACTTTTATTTCAAACAATAACAGTTATAGGCAATACTAGTAATTATCTGTTATTATCAATTAGATTATAGGTATCCATGATAATATTTACGATCATTATTCATAAATCTAATATTTTTTATTAGAAACTCAACAGTTTTATATAGAAATAATAAATCGTTATTGATGTTAATAACTGCCTCGGCAAAGGAACTATCTAACGCATTAACTGGTTGATTATAAAACTTGGCAACAAATGAACCATTGTTTTAGTGCAAGATTGTATTGCGAAAGGGTATTTTAGAATGAAAATTTAGCATTATGTCGACTGTGACGATCGATCTCTTATGACAGTCACAACCCATCTAGATGTAAAGTTCTTATGAATACAAATTAATCAAGGCCCAAACACAAGGTAGCTGCTGTGAATTGTTGAGGAGTTCCTTCGACTGTCTCCCGGCTCCATCATTAGATCTACTCCAGACCTTTATCAAATTGTAGTGCTTTAAAATACTTAATGAAAATGCTAAGAAATGCACTAGTCGCCTGCAATTTTTGAAAGTTCCCCTTGTTTTCTCTGGTCTTCCACCATCAAACCCTGATATCCTTATCATGGGACCACCTTGGGATCGTCTTCTTTCCAACAGTAAAAGAATTATCAAAATCGGTTCATAAACGACGAAGTTATGCGCGAACAAACATAAAAAAAAGCATATATACGGTCGAATTCAGTAACCTCCTCCTTTTTGAAGTCGGTTAAAAAGTGTCAATATTTTAAAGTGTAATAATTTAATAAATGCTACTTAAACAGTTTTGTAACAGAGACTCGATCGTCGATATCGAGCGCGTTTGGCGCTCTTATTGGTTGAGAGTTCTTACTACCTTAAAGCGTGCCAATCGATGAGCAAACGCGCTCAATATCGACGATCGAGTTTCGTAATGAAAGCTCATACTAGGCCTACAGTACATCATACTGACGTCACGTAAATTCCTGCTTGAGGTGCTGTCATCTGTACAATGTGCAACTATCATATACAATGTCCCGTCATTAATCATGGGGCAGTTGCCCACCAGACACGATGGCCACCTAGTCGGAGGACCCCTCCTATAACTATGGAGAATAAGTGAACTTTTCACCCTGTTTTTTATCCTCTTTCCTTCTTTTTTTCTTTCTTTGTGTATGTCTCACACTAGGAAGTGCTCATATATCCTGGGTGCATTTACAGACATCCCAAACATCTAGACCCAGAACATCTACTTGTAGGTCATACAAATATTTGTTCCGTGCGGGAATCGAACTCGCGACACGCAGCGCAGCAGTCAATAACTTAATCACTGCGCTAACCGTTCCACCAAAAATGATGCAATCTTTTTAATATTAACTTTCTTTATAGGGAATCTGGAGGTCATCGCTCGCTTCTCCATCGCGGTGACAACAACACCTCCTCAATTCGACTGACAATAAACAATCGATCGATGAGGTCTTCAGCCAAATACTCCAACGGAAATAATGTCAGTTTGTTATAACCATTGCGTAAAACTGTGAACAATCAGGTCTTAACAGTGCCCAAAGAGACAGTGCAAATGGACTCAAGCAAACAAATTACATGTGTCGTGTGCATCGAAAGACAAAGAATGAGAAAGGCGTTATTATTGTAAAACAAAGGCGTTGTTCGAAAAATGGAGACCAAAAAGTGATTTACGCTTTAATATTGAGAATGTTTGTTATAATAATACATAGTTATAGAAAATGGACTTTTAATAGCTGGTGTATATACAACAAACGACATAAGGTAACATTTGAATTTAAAAACTTGATCCATTTTTTTAATTAGTTTGACGTTAGCATATTTGAACTTCTTATCAGGCATCAAATAATAACAGTTGTTAAATCCGCTTATTTAAACGTCAACTGTAAAAAAATGTAGTTAGAGTTTTGGGGGGAAAGTCAAGCTGGGTGTCACGCTCATTTTTCATTGGACTTTTAAAATTATTTATAGTGTTGTTTCCTAAATAAAAGTGCGTGATTTGTGTAATAAAAAGTGCATTCAGTAAATAATTCATAAAAAACAGTGAAATATCGCAGCACAGTGGCCATATCATGACTTTGTCTCAACCTTCCCTCGTAAGACGGTTCACGCGGCCGGCTTTTGCGATATGAATAATTCCTTGCGTGACATTGGCTAAATGCACAAACCGTGCGAAGCCAAAAAAGGAAGAAAGAAAAAATGTAGTTAACATTTTATTATTTTTTGCACGTTTTGCTTACCTTTCCTTTATTCGTTTACTGTCATTTAGACAAATGCCCTGACAACTGACGAATTGCAATGATATGGCAGGGGATAGCTCAAATTAGCTTATGGCTATTTGTGCCATACTTCCTATATTGGGCCATATACCCTTACTTGGACCACAGAGGACATCATATGCGTAGAAGTTTAGAACTAGTAAGTTTTTACTTTTCATTTTTAGGTATCTAGATATGTCTGTCATTCAAGAATTTAGACCGTTATTTGTATTGTCCTTCGAAATACAATTGATGTAAGTTTGTTGTTGGAGAAGGAAGTCCAGTTGGATATTCTTCTATCATCTTCATCTTGATTAATTGGAGTTTTGAATCATTATATTTCTCATCTGTATTAGTTTCAAAATTATAAATGACAAGAGTACAAATGCTGTTATCCTGTATTAGAAAATTATTATTCGATTACGCTCAATCCTTCTCTGTATGAGAGGGGACCTGTGTACAGCAGTGGGACAATAAAAAAAAAGAAAAGGTTGATGATGATGATGATGATTCGATTTAAATGTGAATATATAATTGATTTCAATCGAATAATAATTTTATTTCTTTTGTCTTCATTCCTTCTTGTAACATAATATATTTGCTAATTGATGTTAATTTTCAAATTCTCTTCTTAACGCACCATTTATAAATAAATTCAGGTCTGTATTCATTGGGTTGAATAAGCGGTACCAAGTTTAAATGTATAATACCAATTTATGTCCGAAAAAATCCATCTGTTGTTAGTATAATATGAATTTAACAGGTAAATTGAAATAAATTTGTATATGTATATATAAATGATGTTTTTTCTATGTCTCTAAAATTGCAAGATTCGTTTTGATCTAAATTTGAAAGAAACCAACAAATTGAATCGTTTGAACGTAGAATCATTCAATATTGTCTCTTCTTTTTTACGCTTTGAAATCGATTCAATTGTAAAGTGATTCGATTTAGTTGAACCATAATATATAACATTGACATTAATATTAATATGTAATGAACATAATATGTTACGGAAGTTTTTTTAATTGATGTTGTAATAAATCACAAATGTATATAAAAACAAAATAAATTTCAGATTTTTCGTTCTTTATCTATTCAACAATATGCTATTATTTCATTAAATATTTTTCTCTAAACGATTTGTTCTGGTGTAATAAATGTCATATTTCTGGGCAAATGAATAGAACAAAGCGTTCTATTTATTGGCTTCATTAAATTATTACTAAGATCATTTGAAATGTATAAAGTTCGAAAACCTACTTGAAATTCTGTGCTGAATATTAATGTCGTAATGTCACGTGCCGATTGCCGTTTCGGGCAACTGAAGCAGCAATTCCCGTATAGAAACATTTGCCGCAAAAGGTACTATAAGACTTGGTTTTTCTCATTCCAGGTTCCTTATGATGTCACGCTGTATACGGATGCTTTGTCCGAAGGTATAAAACATTTAAATTGAATTATTTTAACACTTGAATTTATTTTAACATTGGTAAATATTTTGATTCTTTTCACACAATTAATTCATTAAACTTCTCATACATCTATCTGCCCATAAAAATATTTTGCTTAAATGGAAAACATCAAACCCGCTAAAAATTGTAGATACATACCTACATGATACGTTTATACCGGGGCTGGATTTGTTTATTTATCTTCTTATATTCAGAATAAAAAATCATAATATTTCCCAAAATCAATGAGAATATGTACATTATTGTGGACATTATTATAGTTTAGTTTTTAAACTAAATTAAAGTTCTAAATTAAAAAAAGCTTTAGTTAAACTAAATTAAAGATCAGTGCGTATTTTTCATTCTATTTCATTTAGAAATTAGTTAAGTCCTGTCAGATATTCCGTAATAATATAGATATTAGACGTGATTAAAAACATGTCTACTAAAAATACGTCAATTAACGTCAACCGCTGACTAATTTGACAAGACTAAACTTTTAAATTCCTTTTCTATCTTTCTTAATATCTTTTTTTTTTTTATTAGTTATAAACTAGTGCTTGACTGCAATCCCGCCTGATGGTAAGCAGTGATGCAATCGTTGATGGTAAAACGCACTAGCTTATTAAGCCTATTCACTCAAAAAAACTGAGTGAAGAAGGAACTGGACTGAGTGAGGGAAGGAAGACGGCAGTTGGTGATGCAATGTTTAACCCAACAACACGACCAACGATGCTGCGCGAGGATGATCTGGAGACCCTCCACGACCAAACTCCCGACACAACAACATTAGGCACATCGTACCCGGTACACAACGCAACACAACTGCTCGGACCCGTCCTCCGTACGGCTTCTCCAGACATCATGCCGGAACACGACGAATCGCTTGGCGGCAAGACTTTGTCTGGTGGGTGGTAACTTATGCCGGCGGCTGATGTTGTTGCCTACCACCGAGAAGCCGACCTTAACTGTCCTTTTCTAAATGAAATGAAAAAGATGCACTAAACCGGAATTTAGTTTAGTTTGTGATCAAGGGAATCAGGGCTATTGTCTTGTACACTAACTCTATGAATCAACGACTCTTTTTTTTTTTTTGGTTCGTTTCTTTCCGTTCGGGCGAATGGAAAAGGCAAAGGCATAGTACGCCATACAGCCAAGTCTTCAGTAATTTTTTTTCATTAAATATCTATCCTAACTTATCCTAATTTATCCTAACTTATCCTAACATAACTTAACCTAAACTAACTCCTTTCGTTTTACGCGTTTGGACGATAAGGAGCGGTTTAGCGTAAAGACATGATGAGGCCACTATGCTACAATATTTCACTGTTCTTTTTGAATTATTCACTGAATGCACTTTTTACTACATAAATCACGCGTTTTTATTTAGTAAACGACACTATAAATAATTTTAAAAGTCCAATGAAAAATGAGCGTGACACTCATCTTGACATTCCCGCCAAAACCCGAATCAACGACTACGTTTATTAATGTACCATAAAGCGATTGATATTTAAACCTCTTTCTCTAACAGACACAGAATAAATTCTACGAGATTGTTCCGGACAAGTCACTTTAAAGAGAACACCAGTTCAGAAGAAAAACTTATGTCATTACAGGTAATGAAACGAAAGAAGGAAAATACTTACATTTATTTTTATTTGTTTTATACTTTTTTTGTTTATATATGAATTGCTATAATCGCAATAAAACACTTCTCAACAAAAGGTTAATCCTCTAGTCTCATTAAAGGTACAAGAACAAGGAAGTGATGATGGTATCTTCTTGATATTATGGTAGTATACAATACCTATGACTTCCTTTTGAGTAGTTTTGTACCTGAAATGGAATTTAATATTTAAGTTACATGATTAAAGGAATATGATTAAATTCCAGAATAATGCTGATATTTTGCTGTAACCGTTAAGTTGATGTTAAAAATGAATGTTTCTTAATTAAACTACATAGTTGTTCTTCTTTTTTTAACTAAAACTCGGCTTCGTGACATTTTTCAGGAACACAAAAATAGTTTACCAGATGTCATAGATCAGTGTCTAAGTGCAGCAGTCTTAGGAACAGATTGAGCAGAGAATCTCCTGACACTGCAACAGTACATATACCACCAAATACCGGGTAGGTTTTAGATATCATGGTTTCACTGTTCTTATGGTAATAATTATTCTTCTCGTCTATCCAGTAAATTACAGAATACGATAAATTCTTGACTAATGTGCATAAAGTAACCGCCAATTCAGCATATTATATTGTGACGTAAAAATATATGGTCGGTTATCAAGAAGAAATCAACTGTTTCATAAAACCGACGCGGTCGAAATGTATCTTTAAGCAATTTTATTTTAAAACAACTGATGAATATTCATTTATGTGTGAATTCATAATTTCAGTTTTCATTGAAAATGTATTCTGCATTTTTGAATCGGCCGTATTATTGTTTTTATCAGACTGTTGTCATTGTTTGAAGTTTTCAGAATATAATTATGATCGTTGGATGTCGCCTCATTATTTTTTATTTCATTTTCAGTGAGTTGGCATATCAATCACTCGACTCGACTCACAAGACTACGACTCTCTCTGAAAAGGACTTGTCAAGAATGTTCTTTTAATACAGAAGACAGAGATTTCAAGATACTAGCTAAATGAACGCATTGCATTACATTTTCGACATCTTTATCTTGCGTCGAGTGATTAACGAATGGATGTGAAAAATTTTTGGCATACCGAAGGACCACGCCACGGTGCGAGACAAAGTGTCTGTAGTGCCAGACCGTTATCTAGTGATACCCATTGTTTAGATAGTGTAAAGAAATGAGACTGTTGTACAAATACTTTATCGATAGACGCGCTAGCTAATTACTTTAGACGATATTTTGAATACATTATCGGCATTAGTATAGGTAGTTATTACCTACACGTCTGTTCACGTTTTATTTGATATTCGAGGAACCACTAGAATATCTGTTTTATAAGCTGAGTGTCTTTTTTTTACCTAGGTTTTAGTGAATGTCGCTGTTAATATGACATTGATAAATTTTTGGTAACAAATGTAATAGTACTCACTTTTATAGTTTTTTTGATGTATGTAGAAACACACAGCAGTAAAAATAAATATAAAGTGACGAAAAGAAATACTAGTTAACGTTATAGATAGAGCGCTATAGATTTGTATCTATGGTGCGCCTATGCGGTCAGTTTACATATTGACTACGTAATAATGCAGTCAAGAACACAAAAAGGTCACTTTAGATTGGTTTTGTTTCCTTGTGTTTTGTATTTACCACTATATAGACAGTAGCACGATTTGGAATACCAGATTCCGCTATGAAATATGGAAAATCTACTTTAGAATAATTGTAAATGTTATGTTTGATAGTATTCTAATGGTAATTAAAATATATTTTGTACAAAAATATAAATATCAATGTATGACCAATTTGTTTGTTAGTTCTTTTGAATGTTACTCACTATAAAACAAAGTATTATTAACGTAAACTATAATGTCTGTCTGAGTTTGAGTGTCTTCAAGGCTAGAGTGAATAGGCTCTTAATAAACTAGCGCGCTTTACTATCAACGATCGCATCACTGCTTACCATCAGGCGAGATTGCGGTCAAGCGCTAGTTTATAACTTATAAAAAAAAAAATGTTAAGAAGCAACAAAAAAAAAAATATAAGAAAATTTTTAGTTTATATTATGTCTACTTTGTATAAAGTGGTTGAGCATAAACTATGTGTGTTTCAATGTTAATTGTTTGTAGGCTATCGAAATGAAACACATGCAAGTAATCGAAGAGAAACCTATGTACACACGTTTAGATACTCCCCCTAATTCATAATTTGCCAGTGGCGGTGTTTCCGTCGGACTACAATTTGAGTGTCTTCAAGGCTAGAGTGAATAGGCTCTTAATAAACTAGTGCGCTTTACCATCAACGATTGCGTCACTGCTTACCATCAGGCAGGATTGCGGTCAAGCGCTAGTTTATAATACAGTATGTTAAATAACATAGGGCGTTCCCTTAAACTCGTTATTATATATCATTAATAGATTAAAATAAAAATATCAGCATAGAAAAATAAGCATAAAATAATCCGAATAAAAAGAAATTATAATTGAAAATAAATTTGAAACCTCCTGTTTTAAATCAAAATAGTAGCGCGGAATAGTATCTACCTAACGTTGCATTGCCCAACACACATCAATCAATTAGATCTTAGATCGCCGCCGCATACGCGGCTTGTCATTCATAAATAAATTGCGACGTTGCCGTCTTTCATGTTCGCGTGTACAGTGTGTTTCTTTAATATGTCAATTTAAAATTTTTATTGAATATTGAAAAAATTTTAATACATTTTGTTTTCGAATGGGAATATTTTTTTTAGCATGTATGTATGCTATACTATTTCGGGTTAACGGGAACGCCCTCTGTTAGTTAACATACTGTATATATAAAAAAAAGTAAACGCTGCTTAAAGTTAACTAGTGATCAGCGATTGTTTAACCATACTTTTTGTGACGTTTGTACGTCACTTACCTTTAATTATCGTCTTTGAATAAACACCATAGTGTTTAAGGAGTTTATTGATAACGATGATTAAAGTTAAGTGACGTGTAAACGGCAAAAATGCATGGTTTAACAAACGCTAATCAAAAGGAAGAATATGATTAGGTTAATTGAAATGTTACTACTTGCTTAGAAAAACTGTTTAACATCTGCACGTCAATACACGAATAGATTTTAAACAGTGTTTTACTGAAAATTTGAAAGCTTTGTATATGGCATAGGATTGATGACTGTCTAAATAGTGCCTAAAATGAAATATCGATAAATCAGTTTTGTAATCTTAATAACTTACATGTAAATAGGTAATCTAAGTTTTGAAAGTTAAAATATATTATAGTACTTAATTATCTGAATTTTGTAGTTCTACGTGTTGTATAATGGGTTCAAGTTAATTGTATGATTTAGTTTTAAAAGATTTTATTAATGTTTTTTGATTATATTTTGCGAAACTCACTTGAAACGAAAAATGGAACTTTAATAACAGTAAAGTTCGATAAATAATTTCGAAACTTAAAATAAAAGACTAGGTGTTAACCATTCTCCATTATGAAGAATTTTAATGATTCTAGTCACTAAGATTAATTTGAATGTTTTATCTATTTATTGTAATATTTATACTTTATCGATTTACTCTTGTGCAGGAGTACAAGAGTTTAATTGGGAGTTAGTAGGAACCAACTCGATATAATTTATACGTTTTAATGATATGAAACTATGATTACAAATTTTATCTAACACCAGCGGCCGCCAGCGACTTCGTTCGCGTGGAATTAGTCAGCTCAGCACCTATTGGCAATATGTACGGCTGCGTTAGCTCCCGTTTTCGCAACATTTTTTGTTACTGCTCTGCTCCTATTGGTCATAGCGGGATTTTATATAGCCTAAAGCCTTCCTGGATTAATAGTCTATCCAACGCAAAAATAATTTTTCAATTCGGACCAGTAGTTCCTGAGATTAGTGCGCACAAACAAACAAACTCTTCAGCTTTATATATTAGTATAGATAATTTGAGAGCCGGTTTGAATTTCATCTATTTTTTTTTAAAGGTAAACGGCAGTTGAGCGATTTGTGTGACGTTTCGGTTCAGATTAGTTAGCAGGAAACGTAGAATTTGTAAATAAAGATCGATAAATCAATTTAGACATTAGTCTCGAAGCTAAAACATTAGTTTATTCCTGTCGAAACAGAATTCTCCATAGACAGTGTAGACGCGGTTAAGAATATGGCTACTTACTATACCTAAATACGCCAATTTACGCTGGGATATAATTTGTGTTAGTGTCTCAAGACTAAAGTCTATGACCAGTGTGTGTTGCCAGTGATGACTTACGGAACTGAAACGTGGTCGCTCACAATGGGCCTCATAGGAAGGCTCAGAGTCACACAAAGGGCAATGGAAAGAGCTATGCTCGGAGTTTCTCTGCGTGATCGAATCAGAAATGATAGCTCTTCGAGTCGCTAAACTTAAGTTGGAGTGGGTAGGGCACATTGCTCGTAGAACCGATGGCCGATGGGGCCGTAAGGTTCTGGAGTGGCGGCCACGTACTGGAAGACGCAGTGTAGGGAGGCCCCCAAAAAGGTGGACCGATGACCTGGTGAAGGTCGTGGGAAGCCGATGGATGCGGGCAGCACGAGACCGGTCATCGTGGAAAGCCTTGGGGGAGGCCTTTGTCCAGCAGTGGACATCTATAGGCAGAATAAGAAAAAGAAGATAATTGAAAAACAAGATGCGCTGAATAGTTTGTGAGCAAGACAATCGGGGCCAATAATAATGTACATAAATCAGTTATATATGCAAAGGAGACGGGCGAAAGTTCATACAAAGTTGGGCCTGATTGTACAGCAACGATTATTGCATTAAATCATTTCAATATTATTACTATTTAAAAAATAAAACTTTATTTAGAATGACAGATTAGGAGAAAAAAGAAATAGGGTATTATTAGCTTGCACAAAACTAACCTCAATTGCGTTTTTATAAGTTTTCTTACAAGCTGTCAGCGCTCTTATGGTATAATTAAATAATTATTCAGACTTTTTTATAGACTAGATTTTATCAGAATGTATTTTTATGACATTAACACATCGAGAGTGTGGTTTCCAAAGGGCCGGCGGCGCTTAACTGCATATTAAATGTTACAAAGGAGGTTAAAAAAGAATTAGGAAAACCATTTACAATAAAGTGCTGTGGTGGGCCCTGAAAGAGAAAGGTTTGCCTGGGAAGTATGTAGAGTTAATTCGTGCTATGTACAGTCGATCTCGTACCTACGTCCGGTCGGCTGCTGGCAATACCGACGAGTTCAGTGTGGCGGTAGGCTTGCACCAGGGATCGGCTTTAAGTCCGTACCTCTTCCTGTTGATTATGGACGCTCTTACGTCGGACATCCAGGAGGAGGCACCCTGGTGCATGCTGTTCGCCGATGACATTGTTCTCGTCGGTGAAGATGGACCTGAGATCCAGAGCGATGAAATGGCGGCAGGTCACGGGAACAATTTGCGACTCCCGCATTCCCCTTAAACTTAAGGGGAAAATATATAAAACCATGATCCGACCTGCTGTCTTGTATGGATCAGAATGTTGGGCTACGAAAGGGATGAATGAAAGGCAATTGCATGCAGCCGAGATGAGAATGCTAAGAGGGATGTGTGGTGTTACACGAATGGATAGAATAAGAAATGAGTACATAAGAGGAAGTCTGAAAGTGGCACCGGTAGCTGAAAAGTTGTGTGGAAATCGGTTGTCATGGTACGGGCATGTGTTACGGAGAACTGAGGAGAATGTCGTGAGGAGAGTCTTAATTATGAATGTTGATGGCTATAAGAGTAGGGGAAGACCAAAGAAACGATGGATGGAATGTGTGAAGGCTAAGAAGGGGGTGACTGCCGAGATGGTTTCTGATAGGGATGCATGGAAGAAAAAGACATGTTGCGCCGACCCCAAATAAATTGGGATAAGGGCAGGAGAATGATGATGATGATTTACAATCTAATTATAGAAAACAGTAAGCAGGAATAAAAATCATATTTCTCTTATATCGATTTATTAATCATCCAATTCATCATATACAATTAATGCTGGCAAAGGTGGCGAAGCTCGTGAGGGAGCAGGACTCTCAGCGCCCTCACGCCTCTAGCCGAAGCAAATGACGCCCTGATCGGGAGACAATATTGAACTCCCGGCCATCATAGGTGCTGGTATGAACAAAAAAAAAAAGAATCAAAATCAAAAATCATTTATTCAAAATAGGCTGAGATACAGCACTTTTTGAACATCGTTGTTACATAAGACAGTCCCCCAAAACGCCCACCCATCGACACTTCCTAGTGCTTTCGCTGGGAAGAAGAAGTGGCGGAACAAACTTCCCAGCAGCACAGCTGTCTGTTCATTTAAAAAAAAAACATGACTTTATACAATAATATGTTCATACAGTAGTGAAGACAAGAAAACAACAACAATGAAATTATTTATCATATGCCAGCTAGCCACGCTAAAATACCAACAAAGCAAAAACAAAATAACATTAAAATGAAAATGTAAAAAAGTAAAAACTTTTAAGTACCTAAATAAAGGCCCCAGGTATAAAAGGCGTGACAGCTCACATATTTATGCATTGTGAAAAAAAAATTATATGAATAAAGAAGAAAAAAGAAGTAGCGGAACAAACTCCCCAGCAGCACAGCTGTCTGTTCATTTAAAAAAAAAAACATGACTTTATACAATACTATGTTGGTACAGTAATGAAGACAAGAAAACACAACAACAATGAAATTATTTATCATATGCCAGCTAGGCACGCAAAAATACCAGTAAAGCAACAACAAAAAATAAAATATCATTAAAATGGAAATGTAAATAAGTAAAAACTTTTACCTAAATAATAGCCCCAGGTATAAAAGGCGTGACAGCTCACATATTTATGCATTGTGAAAAAGAAAATTCTATGAACTCATATAATGTGTCAGTAAGCTAAATCTGGAGAAAGGTGTCATTAACGGAATAATATGCTTTTAAAACTAAGCTTGGATTTGATTTGTGCTTTAAATGCATTGTAAGGCAAGTCTAGCAAAGCAGAGGGTATGTTATACAAAGAAATACAACAGACTTTAAAAAAAAGCACCACAAAGTGAAATATAACTAATTTCGGAAGTCGGTGGCAAAAAGGAATACATAATATGTTCACGATCATGGTGTCTTTGGTTTTTGTATATTCGTTTGTTAGCTACATCGATATTAGACTATGAAGTTGATTCATCATGTTCACTTGTTACATCTACTGATGCTGAAGATCCAGATGGTCCAGTCCAATCCAAAAAAGTCCAGTGAAATCTGAAAAATAATTTTGTCATGAGACTTTTGTGTAAAAAAAGGTGAGAATGCAAACAGTGCTGGAAAATGTATGTCTCCTTTTATCTACACCTTACAACTAACAACAAATACAGGCTGCAATATAATTCTTTGCATTTTATTACATTGCCTAACTATATTACACTAGCTTTTGTTCGTACCTTTGTAAACCCATATCCCATTTAATCCTTTTCCAAATCTTTCACATGAATGTGACAATAATATACAAAAATTATTATCTAAATCTGACTGATATTTCTTAATTAGTGCGAAAAAATTAATAAACTATAGAGAATAGTAGTATTACCATATGGTAGTTTCAAATACAAAACAACTAAACCTAATAAAACTCACATTCTGAGGCAGTATCTATGAGGAAATGACTATGAATTCTTCTTTCTTGAACGGTGTCAGAACGCAATAAATAAGATATTGCCCGCAAAACTGAAATCCACAGTTCACGCACACTTGGCGATGTCCAGTCATTGAAGATGGAAGTTGCTCATCTGTGCTCAAAGTATTCACGACTAAATCTCTGCATCCTTGGCAAATATGATGTGATCCTTTGTCCTACAACAATATTAGTATGTTATTTACAGTTTCCACAAATAATAATTACAGATTTATGAATCAGAACATTGTATATGTTTGTTGTACAAAATAAAAACGGTGAGAAAACTGTATCTTTTCAAAAAAAAATATTGGATTGTTATTTACGGCTTCCACAAATAATAATTACAGAATTATGATGCAGAACATATAAAAAGAACTATCTTCCGTAATTGATAATCAAACTGCAAATCTTACTTGGAACATAAATAAATCAAGTTCAATAGAGTGATATATATAGGAATATTATTATTGAAACTTACTTCAATAATATACCTATATATGTATAGGTATCCTTGCTGGAATAAACTCGGAAACTATCACAATATGAAGTTTTATTTAAATACATAAGTTTTAAATAAATACTTACGACTTGAGGTGCAACCCATTGCTCTATAACTGAAAGAATGCTTTCCGCTTCTATTTGTCGTAATCCGATAGAATTACCCTGAGAAATGCCGCAATTGATGCAATAAAGACTTTGGTCCGTCATTGTACAGTTGTTTCGAAATAAGTCACGCATTTCTCACAACAAAATAATAACCGTCAGAATCTTATATACGTTGCCAAAGACGCAAAATAATATAAAACGACACAAAAATACAATATCCACTACGGCAAGTTCAAACCCGGAAGGGAATAATTTTTGACGTTTGGCGTCACGTTGTCACGAGTTTACTTTGTTGCCTGTATAATAAAAAAGTTGAATTGATTATTAAATCGATCTGTTGATCAATTTGTTTTAAGATGTTTTTGTAAATAAGTAAATAATAGGTAATATAATTAAGACCTTATATTAAAAGATTTTCTAAAACGAATCTATAGAAATGTACTGATTCATTTTTAATTTTATTTTTGTAATAATTTGATGTATCGATTAGAACTTATTAATGATTCGCATTTCATCTGGTAACATTGTTGAAAAGTGAAAGTAAAGAAAGTCAGTATTATTTCATTAAATATTATCTTTTTTATTCTGACGAATCCAGAATTAGTAATAAATGATTGAAAACAAAAAAATAAATGAAAATTATTGACAAATAACTCATTTGTGTACAGTTCAGGCCCAATTTCGCCCGTCTCCTTTGTAATGTCTAAGTAAGTTATGTTGTTGCAGTAAATCTTAAATTTTACGCGGTGTGTAAATAGAAGAAACGAAATTTTTGTGATCATTGTTGGTAAAATAAAGTGTGACTTCAATTATATGAGCTGTAGTATTTCTAAGTTGATTTTTATTTACACCTTATCCTAAAAGTTGAAAATAAACCTGATAAAGTAATCTTGTGTTCGAAATTGTTTGTAAAAGAAAGGTCTAACAAGTTCTGTTGGTCTAATCAATGGTGCTTTTTATTGTAAAAGAAATTGCTCTATACTAGGAATTACTCCTGTATCGTGGGTGCGTTTACAAACATATACATAAACTCACATAGACAAACAGCCAGACCCGAAACAACTACTTGTAGGTCATACAAATATTTGATCCATGCGGGAATCGAACCCGCGACACGCAGCGCAGCAGTCAATAGCGTAACCACTACGCTAACCGTGCAGTTAAATAAAGAGAATGTTTTAATATCCCGCGCAGATAAAGAAAAGATCTGTAAATGGCGTCCGCTCGCATGCGTTCTCACTCACTCTCTATCGCTGTCTATACTCACACAGTGAAGTAATCGCTGCAAAAAAAAAATCATCGATCAGGAATTCAGGATTCGCTTTCCAAGCTACTTTGATGCACTCCGAGTTATCGTTAATTTCGTTCAGCTAAATTCTCTATTATTTTGTTGTTTTGGTTGAGTTTGAACAATCAAACTCAACAAAAACAAACACAACAACAAACAAGTAAAATGTCAAATTTACGTTGTAAACAACAATATTTACAACGCAAATTTGACATTTTTCTACCTTAGCATTTGGTTTGTGATTGAACAATGGCATGTTTTGTCAACTGTACCATAAGTATCCGCCACCATTTTCAGATCTTTTCTTTATCTGCGCGGGTTATAGCATCTCGCGTGCAAATACATACTCACAATCTGCTTACATTTCTAGTGTATATAACCTACAATTAACGACAGAATATGAAACAAGAAACTTCTGTCTACAATCATGAACACCATATTATGATGTTTTATAAACTCTACGTAGACAACAGCCGCTGTTTATGTTTGTTTGTAGATATTCTTCCTATATATTATTCCTCATTACTGTTTCTAAAAAGTAAGTATATCAACAGTATATCCAGTAAGTGGATGGCCGGCCTTATACATTTATACGGGGTGGCAAGGACATCGACGAGCTACTTGTTACAAGGTATAAGTAGTATACATAAGCTTCTGATGCATACCATCAGAATAAAGTAATTATAAAATCACTTTAATTTAGGTAACAATAGATAAAATACACAAATTAATCTTATACGACAATAAAACAGTACCTAAAAAACCTATTTCAACGTAATACCACAGTCTGTGATAAATCCTACTAATATTATAAAGGCGAAAGTTTGTAAGTATGGATGTATGGATGTTTGTTACTCTTTCACGTAAAAACTACTGAATGGATTTGGTTGAAATTTGGCACAGGGGTAGATAATAGTCTGGAATAACACATAGGCTACTTTTTATCCCGGAAAAATATGCAGTTCCCGTGGGATACGAAAAATATTAGTCCACGCGGGCGGAGCCGCGGGCGAAAGCTAGTATGATAATAAATTACCATAAAACTTCACATCATTGGCTTGTTCCTGATCTGTTCTGTAGGAATTGTCCACGGAAGTGATGAAACATCATGTTCTTCGACCAGAAGTGTTCTGCTATTGCAATAGGCAGATAGAAATACGCTACGCCCACCACAAACTCCTTAAAATTGATGTTGCGGTGGGAGACCAGTATTTGCAGCCTCTGGTTGTACCTTGCCTCAGTTACACGTATGCCTAAGGGATGTAACGTAGGCGGGAGATGTACACGGGTATCGACTATGCGGCGCGCAAGCTGACAGCGGTTCATGTTCGTTCGTGACCGGCGCTACTCTTCATGAAGGCATAGCATGCACAGCATAGCAATGACTTAGTGCAGTGTTAGCAAAATATACTAGCATAGACTTTTTAATAATCCATACTAATATTATTAATGCGAAAGTATCTCTGTCTGTCTGTCCGGCTTTCACGCCAAAACTACTGAACTGATGTTGATGAAATTTGGCACAGACAATCTTTAGACCCTGAGAAAGAACATAGGCTACCTTTTATCACGGAAAAATTTGATATTCCCGAGGGAAATCTAAAAAGCCCGATATAACCGAACTCCACGAGGGCGAAGCCGCGGGCGGAGAGCTAGTATAATATAAATCCTAGAGGTATGGGATATACGTAGGGCACTCAGAAAGTTTTGCAATAATAAAAAAAAATGCTCTATAGGTACATATATTTTTATTACATCTTTTCAAAGCACTCTCCACCAGCCTCTATACAAAGTTACATGCATCTGAACCGTTTTTCAAACATTTTTCCCAGTCCGCCGCCGACACCTCGCTTACAGCCTGCTGGAACGCTGACAGCGCGCCATGTTGCGACGAAAATTGTATCTCTTTGAGCTGATACATTGCTGCTGATACAATGACATTTGAAGTAGTAAAAAATCATAGCGCGAAAATGGTCTCAACGCACATCCATTTTTCAAAGAGTCACGATAATTATTTTAATTAGCTCTCAAAAAATGTGGATGTAAGTTTTGTATTTGGAACGTAACTACTATGAGTTATAAATAATTATATTTTTTAAACTTCTGTTTTTCTAACTGGCCAGTCATATGCATAAAAACTTTTTGTCGCAATACTTTCTGAGTGACCTGGTGAAAACTACTCATATTACTCACATTATAATGTCATTATATTATAATATTTGTTACTATATTAATTATGCTAAATGGTAATGTTCCGAAAATAAATAAAATAAGATTCGAAGATAATTTATTCTAGTATATAAAGGTAAGAAAGAGATCTGAAGAGTTTGTTTGTTTGAACGCGCTAATCTCAGGAATTACTGGTCCGATTTCAAAAATTCTTTTTGCGTTGGATAGCCCATCAATCCAGGAAGGCTTTAGACTATATAAAATCACGCTGCGACCAATGGGGGTGGGGCATATAAAAAAAAAACATGGTGCGTGGCGCAGCTAGTATAATATAATAAGAGTTAACGAATAACTATATTTCTGGGTTTTAATTTTCAGAACAAAAAGTCTGTAGCTGCATTTCACTAAATTCGATTAACCAAAAATTAACCAAAAAAATGATCGTCGTTATCCAGTTTATTTTTGTAAACATATTACATTTATATGAATATCAAGAAATAAAAACATTTGGTCGATTCAATATAAAGTGTGATTAAATAACTTGATCATACACAAATATGAGGGAAATAACCTTAAGAAAATAATCAAATTGAAACGCCACTATTCCACTCACACACGTACATATATTTATGTGTATATACGTACTAGTCAATACTTTTATCTAGCAATTCCATCTAGCTTGGCATTTCAATTTTACGACGTATGGTCTTGGAGCATTTTATTTTTTACAGTAATTGGATCCTAAAAATTATGAAGGTTGTAAATACGGAATACGAAATGACATTAGACAAAAGTGAATTTTATACTGTTTTATTTTACCGACCTACTATTAAGTAAAAAAAAGGTTAATTGAAATTCTTTTCTATTTTTACATGCTTTTTATTAGCTTCACTTGTATGTTTGTTTGCTTGCTTGTTTGTTTATCCGTCTCTAACTCTTTGGACTACGAGTGAGCGGCTCATTACTGTAAAATGTCCCACCGTTTTCAATACGTTGGTTCGTTCGTTTTTTTTAAAAGAATATCGAACTAAAAAGTTGAAAATAAATATAGTTTAAAAAACTAAAAAAACACGAGGCGCTTAATAAACAAAAATTATGGCACAAAGCACCTGACGCTTTTTTTTTTAATTATTTTATTTTTTTTAGTTTGTCTTTAAAAGCATGTTCTTTTTTAGTTTTTTAAACTATGTTTTTAATTATAGCACGTAAGACTGATATCGACTATTCTGTCATTGTCAAAAGTGAATTAAAAAAAACAAGAGTGCATTTAAATGCACTCTTGTTTTTAATTTTATGTTTTGATTTTAAAATCAAAACATAAAATTAAAAAAAAAAAAAACAAAAAACATAAAATTTTGATGCTACACTGATTTTGTGGGGTTAGTGATGAACTGGAACAAACAACAGGACAAAACAACATCCTATATTATAATAGTTGGAATATCTATAATAAAATAAAATAAGCCACTTATTACCCATCATTTTGGTTCGATTGCATGTCACGAAGTTTCCATTTAGGCATAATAATGCCTGTGCCAGTTGAAAGCTTCGCTCTTCCCTTACATTATAATTACACAAGCAAAGTAAAGAGGGGTAAAAGCGATCAACTGTATGAGTGCGGGAGTGCGCGCGTACGCGCACCTGTGTGTCTGTGTGTGTACGCGCGCGGGTTTGTAAGTGTGCGTGTGTGTTTAATAGTTTCCACCCTTACATTCTTGACACCACAACGAACCAAACGAAGCGGTTCGCCTCTTCTTTTATACCGTGTACATCGAGGGACTGGAACAATTTTCCATCTGCGTATAATAATAATAGAATACAATTTAAATGTCTTCAAGGCTAGAGTGAATAGGCTCTTAATAGACTAGCGCGCTTTACCATCAACGATTGCATAACTGCTTACCACCAGGCGGGATTGCGGTGAAGCACTAGTTGATAATTAATTTAAAAAAATACATGCGATTTGTTATCAACTAATCATATTATTTACATTTAAATTATATTTTACGAAGACATTATATGCCGCAACTCGACCCCTTTTCATTGCATACAGACTTTAAGTGTAATACATTCTAATAGTGTCCTCACAAGCACGTTCTACGTTTAGATATGAAGAAAAATACTGTAAAAGTTGCTCTAGGGAATTGTTCAAGAGCACAACTATCTTCACAAGACTGATAGCTATGCAGCGAAAAGTAATAGGAAAACAAAAATGGAACTGGAAAATGCTGTAAGATGGAAAAAACTACGAGCTACGTGACGCGAGCGACTCATTGTGCAAAAGAATGCAAAAGAGCTAACTTTTTCTATTTTCTGAGAACATTATTGAATGTCATGTTTTATGAAGGTTTGTCGCGTTAATTAATGCAAATAGACGTTTGTAGGCTAATTAACTGTCGACGGTTGTCGAGTTAGAAAATGCAGGTGATATTTTTATTTATGTGGTTACTTTGTAAGTTTATAAGGTATTTTAAATTATTCAGTGTTAGGTATTTTTGTATCTACCACGAGCTAATTATTAGGTACTTTAGTTTGTTACGTTTTTTGGTCACGAGAGGTAACGAAATAAAAATAAAAATTAGACTTCTAAACTCTTAAAGTACTAATGCCGAACTATATCTTATCTCACTGTGAAAACCTAGGTGAAGTAAGCTTAGTTACCGATAATTTCACCTGATCAACAGCTCAACAGTTTACTTCAGTTAAGATTTCTTTGGGCACGCCACAATAGCGGCGGTAAGTCCCTTCTTTGAGGAGTGGCTAGAGAGTCGCCGCGGCACACTCACCCTGACGCAGATCGCCAACGGATACGGCTGTTTCGGGAGGTTCCCGTTCCGAATAAGGCGGGAGGAAACGCCAGGCAAACCTCCACCGGTTGCTCCACCGGTCCTTAGGGCGATCCTCACAGTGGTGTCACCACCTCACGGTGGAGCAACCAGTGGAGGTTTGCCCGGTATGAGTGGAGCACCGCCGTGAAGGGCGGAAATCAGTAAAGACCAGCACCCTTATGTTATGTTATGTTATTGGTTTGGTTTCCGCACTCAGTCCCTCCAGCGGACCATTGTGCGTGGACCATGGCGGCCTTTGGCGGTTATTCCAACCAGCCCACCTCCCTCCAGAAGCCCATCAGGTCTCCTAGCCTGTTGAGAATATCTGTGTAAGATCTTGGTGCTCCTATGGTTTCGTTTCTGATTTGGGTAACGCCTGTACACTCGAAGAGTACATGCGCAACTGTCTCGTCAGCCTCTATGCAGGCTCTGCACAGAGGGCTGTCTGTTATGCCTATTGTGTGGAGATGCTTATTCAGCGAGCAGTGGCCCGTGATGATCCCCGTCATCAATCGTAGGTTCCTCCTATCCAGGCGCAGCAATCTTTTGGTTAGCCTGTCATCCAGGGATGGCATGGCCTCCCTGGACTGCCTGCAGCCCGGTGACGAGGACCACCAGATCTCCGCTTGTTCGTAAGTATGCTTTTGTAGCCATCTGCGTATTTGAATAAAGGGGATAGGCACAATGGGCTCCGGTCCGCTGACCAACGCGCTGGATGCCCTTCTAGCCAGCTCGTCAGCTGCGTCATTGCCCAGTGAGCCGCTGTGACCCTTTATCCACTGTAGTGTCACAGTGTTGCGGTTTGGTACGGTTATCCGTTCCAATGCATCGTGGCACTCAAGTATAAGACTTGATGTGATGCATCCCTGCTTTAGGGATTGGAGGACGGAAGCACTGTCAGTGAGTATGCGGACACGCGTGTCCGCAACTCCTCTGGCTTTTATGGCTAGGGCCGCCAGAGTTATGCCCACACACTCTGCTTGATAGACTGTGTTGAGCATCCCTAGCGGTCTGGATATATTTATGTTGAGGTCTTGTGAGAACACTCCAACGCCCGTTCCTTGATCGGTTTTCGATCCGTCGGTGTATACTCTCAACTCCTCCGGTCCTGAGTGGTCGCACTGCTCTTCTTCAAGTACTATCTGATAGTGCTTTTGAAAGCAGTACTGTTTTGGTACCCTGTCATTGGGTGCTTGTAACATTGGCCGCCTCTCGATTGCATCGAGCATCAGGCGTGTATGTTTGACCCTGGAGTCTTTGCTCAGGGTTCCCGATAGGTGGAGTCTGAAGGCAGCCAATGTCGCTTCCTCCCTCACAACGAGGTGAAGGGGGGGCAGTCCCAACATCGCCTGCAGCGCGGCAGTAGGCGTGGTTCTCATGCAACTGGTGATTGCCACACACGCCAACCTTTGCAGTTTCTCGAGGTCTTTTTGGGCTGTGCTCAGACTAGTTCTTGGCCACCAGACTAGTGAGCCGTATGTTATAATTGGCCGGATGACTGTGGTATAAAGCCAGTGAGTGACCTTGGGGCTAATTCCCCAGTTTTTCCCAAGCATCCGCTTGCACTGCCACATTGATATGCTGGCTTTAGTTGTGATGTAGTTGGTGTGTTTCGCCCAATTCAGCTGTTTGTCCAGGTATATACCCAGATATTTTGTTTCAGCGGATAGACTTAGGGTGGTGCCAAAGAATCTTGGTAGATTTAGCGGTGTGAGCTTTCTCTTTTTTGTGAAGAGAATCAGCTCGGTCTTATCTGGGTTCACAGAAAGTTGGTGTGTATTACACCAATTTTCTACGATTTTTAGGGCCTGGTGCATTAAATTGCACAGGGTGTTTTCATGCATACCGCTTATTATTATTGTTATGTCGTCGGCATAACCCACGGTATAGTAGCCTTTGTTATTTAATGTATTTATTAGGCTGTCAACAACCAGGTTCCATAGTAACGGCGAAAGAACGCCCCCTTGCGGACATCCCTTCGCCACGATGGCCCTTGTGGTGTTGTACACAGTAACTTGTACGGCTCTTTGGCCGAGCATGTTAGCGATCCAGCCTCTCAGTGTCGGGTCTATGTTGTGCCTGTTCAAGGCCGTGCTGATACTTGTGAAGGTGGTCTTGTCGAAGGCGCCTTCAATGTCGATGAAGACGGCTAGTGCTGAGCATTTGTGGTCCACGGCGCATTCAATCTTGGATACTACGCTGTGTAGCGCGGATTCTGTTGATTTGCCCGTGGAGTACGCATGCTGTTGTTTGTGGAGTGGATTTGCCCGGAGAGGTCCGTCGCGAATATACCGGTCGCAGATCCTCTCCAGGGTTTTTAGTAGAAAGGATGTAAGGCTTATGGGTCGGTATGATTTGGGTTGCGTGTAGTCTGATTTGCCAGGCTTGGGTATGAAGATAACCTTCACTTCCCGCCAAGCATGGGGTATGTGTCTATATGCTATGCATGCTCGAAAAATATTTACGAGGCACGGAGCGATGTACACCAACCCCCATTGTAGTAGGGCTGGGAAGATGCCATCCAACCCCGCGGACTTGTATGGTTTGAAGGTGTTGATAGCCCACTTTAGCCGGTCTACTGTTATTAGTTTGTGGGCGTTGGACCAGTCCTGCTCTGTTGGGGTCCATTCTGGTACAGCCTCCCAGGTCCTGTCTTCCAGGAGTTTACAGTCCGGGAAGTGTGTTTCCAGGAGGACTCTGCTGGTTTCCTGATCCGTTTGTGTGTAAGTGCCGTCGGGTTTTTTCAGCGCTCCAAGGGTTCGGTCCTGATCAGTTGATAGTATTTTCCTTACCCTTGCAGCTTCATTGTTGTTTTCTATAGACTCGCAAAACTTCCGCCATGCAGTCCTTCTGGCGGTTCTGATTTGCTTTTTGTAGGTGTATTGGGTTTCTTTGTATGTTTCCCAGTCTTCTGTGAGCCTACTGTTTTTGGCTCTGTTGAAGTGCTTACGTAGTGTTTGGCGTAGCTTACCGAGCTCGGGATTCCACCACGGACTTCGCTTGCTGTTAGCCTGCGGTGTCCTTGATTTACAGCAAGCGTGGTAAGCTTCTATTAGGTATTCTGAGAGCTTTGTTACAGTGTATTCTAGCTGTGCGATTTCTTTTATGTTTGTTTGTGCCAAGTGCCTAGCTAGTAGGGCAGCTAGAAGGCGCTTGTACCCGGGCACATCGGTACGCCTCGGGTTACGTTTGGGTACGGGCCCTCTCACGTTAGTGGTCAGTGTAAAGCGGATCCTTCTATGGTCTGAGCATGAAGGCTCGCCCGACACATGCCAATTCGTAATAAGGCTCGTAGCGTTTTCTGAAGCTAGTGTTAGGTCTATGATCGTTTGTCCTCGGACTGTAACCCAAATGGGTTCAGAGCCTCGGTTAATAATATTGAGGTTAGTTGAGAATAAATAAGTGGATAGTACCTCTCCTCTGGGGTTAGTTGTCTCGCTGCCCCAAAGTGGGTGGTGGGCATTCGAGTCGGTACAGATGATCAGGTCCAGTCCAGCATCCTCGCAGTGCCGCACTAGGTCGACCATCTCCTTCGGCGGGCAGTTTGTGTCCTCACCTGGCATGTACACCGAGGCTAAAATGACGTCTGCGGCGTCGCCTTCAGTCCCGAGCCTAACAGCCGTCAGGTCTCTGGAACAGAATTGGGTGAGTAGTGTGGCGGGGGTATCTTTGGGTACATAGACGCAGGTTCTAGGTTTATCAGTGTTATGTGTATTAAGTATTAGCTTACCTCCGATGTTGCTGAGGCCACATATTCTGTTGTTCCTGATCCACGGCTCTTGGATCAGTGCGATAGTATTAGGCTTAACCTCCAGCGCTCTGCGTAAGCTAGCCGTAGCAGTCTGGCTGTGCTGGAGGTTAGCCTGTATGATGTTGAGTGGCGTTAACGATGATGAGTGGGGTGGGGTGTTAGTCGGTGTCCGATCCATCGGAACATCCTACCCCTGCCCCATCCCTGTACGCTCCGTGTTGCTCTCCCGGTGATGCCAGGAGCTGTATGGCCCAGTCAGGAGATGTGAGTGTAGATGGCCCGGCTTCCTGTTCGTCCGCCATCGCTGCCCGGGCCATGTACTCCCCCAGTTGAGCAATATCTGTGTTGTCATTCTGTGAGTCAGTCAGTGCTGTCCGAGTCTCAATCGTTGGGTCTGGATTGCAGTCGGAGGGCTGGGTGCGGGGCCAGAAGCGCACGTATATCGACCCCAAGAGGTACGACACACGCCGCTCCCGAGCCAGGACCTTTTCCACATCCTCCGGTGGCACACCCAGGGTCAAATAGGACCCATAGTTGTCCCCACCGACAGTGGTTGCCTTGTAGAGTGACCACTGTGCCATGTTGTAACACTTATTCTGACGAATAAGCGTTTGGTGTAGCCTCCGTATGTCTCCCGTGTAACGGGGGACAAAGAGGGAGGCCTTAACACGGGTGGGCACGTCCGACTGCTTGAGTACCGTTAGTTTAATGTCGGCGTCCGGGAGGTTTAGTCGGGGCACGTTTTGAGTCAGCCAGGTCAAGGCGCCGTCGTCCTCGCACCACACCTGCACCGTGCCATCCGCTACCCGTGGGTATCCGCGGAAGGCAGGGAGTCCAGTGGCGGAGTCGCCGTCGTCGAAGAGGATCAGATGTTCCAGTCCTGCCTTGACCTGTTCGGCTTCCTCTGGAGTTAGGTCTCTTGAGGGGGGAGAGCGACATATTGCTACGGCGAGACGCGCAGGAATGTCCTTAGTGGCCCGCGCGTAGGTCTTTGTTTCTCCCTGGTCAGGATGGATCCTCACGCGTTTCGCATCCCCCTGGAACGTGCTCGGTGAGCCCGAGTCGTCTGGGCGCTCCCTCTTCGACGAGCCCGTACCGCTAGGTCCCGGCTGCGCCGAAGAGACGCCCGTCAGGGTATCATGCTTTTTGTGCGAGGATCCGCCCCGCTTCCCTCTGGTCTTTTTGTGTCTTACTGTCTCTGTCGTTGGCAAGGATCGGCTTGCGACCCCGGCTGGCTCTGCCGCATATGAGGGTTTTTCGCGCGGGGTTACCCCCTCGCGTACTTGCCCCTGGGCTAGTGGTTCCGCGTCCGGCCTCTTTTCGCGCTGGGTTGCCCCTTCGCGTACTTGCGGCTGGTCGCTTGGTCCCACGTCAGGCTGCTTTTCGCGCTGAGTTGCCTCTTCGCGTACTTGCGGCCTCCCTGCCTTTTCGGCGTCCGATTGCGCTCCGCGCTGGCTCATGCCTTCGCGGATTTTGCGCTTTCGGTCGCCTACTTTCCTCCCCCGGCCAGTAGGTAGGACCAGCACCCTTATTGCGTAGCACACTATTATTATCAATTAAATTAGATCATTTTAAAGCATTATTATTGCTAATTCGTTGCTGTATACAAAGTGGTGATGACAATACGACAATAAATTAAACATCGTGTACTTCAACACATTCTCCGTCTACACATAAAAAATCAAATAAATATATCCATTAGTTTAATCACAGGAAATTATTGTTAATTTTTCACATTTTCTACATGATGTACATGTTTATAAGGAAGCGCTTACAGGTTGATGATCGCCGCATCCAGCGTTCCTAAACTTTAATAATAATGGCGTGAAAAAAGTAAGTCGATACAGGATCGCGCTGTCGCCGATCGGAGGTCAATGAACCAATATTTTAAGGGATGTTTTATTTCATTTCCAATTTCATGCGATTTAGTTTGTTTGAAAGTTTTTTTTTTTTTTATTCCTATGAACCAGCATTGTCCGTGTTTTCATTAATTGTCGTATTATCAACACCACTCTGTATATTCGAAAAATGTGCCTGCACAAGAATTTAAATAATGCAATGGATGTTGTAGAACTGTAAAATGAAACCCATTGCTACTGATAATGCGTTGCGCAATTATCCTGCAGGACCGGGTCGAGGGCGCGTTATGTGATTCACGCGCGCCTCAAAAAGATGCCAGTACAACGTATGTAAAATATCACAAGCAGGCTAGAGTTTTAGTTTTACCTGATTTAAAAACTTGGCTCTTTTTTTGTTTTTAATCATTATAAACTAGTGCTTGACCGCAATCCCGCCTGATGGTAAGCAGTAATGCAATCGTTGAGGGTAACGCACGCTAGTTAATTAAGCTTATTCCCTTAAAAAAAATCTTAGTGAATAGGAAGGAAGACGGCAGTTGAGCGAGGTGATGCAATGTTAAATCCAACAGCTCGACCAACGATGCTGCGTCAAAGGGAGACTGATCTGGAGACCCTCTACGACCAAACTCCCGACACAATAACATTTGGTGCATCATAACCGGCACACATCGCAACACAATCGCTCAGACCCGTCCTCCGTACGGCTCCACCAGACATCATGCCGGAACACGACGAATCGCTTGGCGGCAAGATTTGTCTGACGGGTGGTAACTTCTGCCGGCGGAAATAGGTACGTACAATAAAGTTGACCATTTTAACCATATTAACCAACAGCGTATTTTATACCTAACTCTAATTTATCGTACGGACGTGTTCTTATAAGAAAAGTGAAAAAATGTGTGATTTCTATGACAATGTAGACACGCCTTATGTAATTTGATAAAGTGTTGCTAAGAAATTTTGGAGTAAACCAGAATTAATTTAAGAGTGAGAGTAGTTTGAGTTTAATATTACCCTACATTACTTTCCCAGACGATTGCCGAGTGTGGCCTTCAACTTTAATACGGCCTTAATCAGTCCTCTAGAAGCGCCATCAACAGGTAAGAGCACATATTTCATATTAATGTTCTTTGTCTTTAACTAAGTAATCTAATATGCTTTATGTGGTCTAAGAAATAAGATTGATTCTTTCTTTTCACTTAGTATAATGAAACCAACTGTACCTTTGTGGCTGTGTTTAGTTTGACCTATTTTTACTTAAAGAAGTATAATGAACTGCTACAAAGAACTGACGTTCATAACAGATCACTGTAAGCCGAAGTTCACAAAGTCAAATTTTTTTGTGCCCTTGGTTTTCATCTTACTCCTTAGTACCGAGGGCAAAAAATACGAAAACGTGCTATTTTTGACGCGCTTGGCTTCGCTCTATTGGGTTCGCAATGCTTAGATCAACACCGAGAGTTGATTTAGAGAGGGAAAGGACTTAGTACACGGTTAAATCCCAATACGATACTTATACGACTGTACCTACCAACGTGGACCAAATGTTATCTTAATAATAATAAAAAAGTGAAAATTCACATTATATCATTACATTACAAACTAATAATAATTACCGACAAAAGATTCTTCCGAAATGTCAGGGAAAGATTAACAAAAACTGACATTAATTGGATAAAATCAAATAAATGTCAGTTTTTTGTTGATCCTCTGATGTACAACAACATAATAACAAGCATAATGGTTGCTCATACTTAGTGAACAAGCAAAACTGTAGCAAAAACGTGATTCAATAAATCACATTATGAAAGAACCCCCACGAAATGCCTAACGTGGGTACAAAATAAACCCACGCTCTAGTAAATTTCTAAAGTTCAAAACTGGTCATTAGTGACTACACAATTTCATCTCAAGCTGCGTTACGAATTGTTGGATATTGTTTATCTTGTAACAAAAAATTACAGCTTTGAGTAATAAATGTACATGTGGCAAGCTTTTATATCTTTATCACAGCCTCAAGGTTCGATCAATCTGCTGAACTTGCGATTGGTCTGTGGGATGCGTGATCATCACATACCAAAATCCTTGCTTGCTTGCATAGCACATTACGAAGTTGAACGTTAGAAATCGGAAAGTCAGACAACCAGGTTTTCCAAGGAGTCTTATTGTACAACATGGTAAATGGGTAAAGGAGTACAGACGGGTAGTCGTTCAATTAAAAAAAATAATAATAAAAAAACATAATATAATCAGCCTATAATGTCTTCACTCGTGGGACAAAGGCCTCCTCTCCGTAAGAGGGAGTGCCATAATCTACCAAGCGGGCCCAATTCCGGTTGGTAGATGACACATGTCTTCGAAGTTTTGCCTGTGGGACATGCGGGTATGATCGAGTTGTTTTCCTTCACCGTTAAACTCATGTTGTTTCAACATCTATTTGTTTCATAATCCGTCAATAATTTTCTAGACATAACACAACAGCAATAAGCCTTAAAATATGTCGTCAACATTTGACTAGTTATTAGTTTTAAAACTGGATGTACATTAATTATATGCTTGGTAATAGTCCAGTCCAAGACACATGTATATATGTAGATCATATGTCTAGTCAAAGTTATATAAATGTTCTGAAATATTGTATTTCAGAACCTCTATATAACTTTAGACTTATGAGTAAAGTTTATTATGCTGCTGACGGCATATACTAACGATACTTTTGTCATCAATTTTCGCACGTGTTGTGGAGTATGCCAATGTTAGATAAAGGCATAAAGTTTTGTGAATCTTGTGCGCACAAAATCGGTGACTGTGAAAAATATGGATTATTTGAGAAATAAGCGTTACAGATACGACGGGAAGATTACAAAAGTATGTATGTCGATGTGTATATGGGTACGTTCGTTGTGAATAAAAATCGAAAATGTTGAGAAATCTCTTCATTCTCAAGCGGTGAATCACAAGTAATGTTTTTGGTTATCCAAATAATGTATAGGTACCTAAGTCGTGGTGGCCTAGTGGTTAAAACACCAGCCTCTCAAGTATGAGTGCGCGGATTCGATTCCAGGTCAGGCAAGTACCAATGCAACTTTTCTAAAGTTATATGTACTTTCTAAGTATATCTTGGACACCAATGACTGAAGGTGAAGGAAAACATCTTGAGGAAACCTGGACTTTCAGTCTGAAATCGCCAACCCGCATTGAGCAAGCGTGGTGATTACGCTCAATCCTTCTGTCTATGAGATGAGACCTGTTCCCAGTAGTGGGACGATAAAAAAGGTTGATGATGAAATAATGTATAGGGAGCTGTTTCTACTTACTATCCGGTGACTCCCTTACAATTATTGTGTTGCATGTTTACAAATAACTTAAAAGGCTTATCATCATCATCGTTACAGCCGAACGACGTCCACTGTTAGACATAGGCTTCCCCTTCTGTTACGACCGACTTCGTGCTTTATGTATCCAACTGATTCCTGCCTCGGTCCGCTACATGGAAGATAAAAAAAAGGATATTTTTAAGAACATACATATTTATACCCGGGTATATTATAGCAACAATAATAAATGAGAAATAAAAAAATTGATGACTATTTACTATCCATTTCTGAATAATCCTAACCAAAGCAATCAATGCATGAACAGCCTTCCAGTTGGCCGGGTTTTCACGCTCTTCAGAAACAATTAGTAAAGTTTTACTAATAAAATTAACTCAAACTGCCTGAACTTACTAGCTTATAAAAGTTTGCAAATTTCCAAATAGCTAGTATGTGACTCAGGGTCATTTATATCAAGAAAATTTATATTACCTTATGACCTTTAGCTTTCGGCCAACAACTGATTGGGCATTAGCTAGAGAGTGCTTTGTAGCCACTAATCTAAGTCCTCTTGACTGCGTCATAATTGTATTAACTACCAGGTCCTTACCTGTTAGCTAATACCATAATGACGTAGTCAGGTGCCAAACAATAGCTGTTAAAAACAACAATCGGATAATTGATTTTTCTGAGTGTCACACCTGTATAAGGTTCAGCAAAATCAATTAACTGATTGCAGCTTTTAACAGCTATTGTGTTTCGAGACTGTGAGTCACTTGTCATATGCAGCAAATGTTGAGTTGTTTTCCTAATTAAACTTGTGTTTACATTGCTGCTTATTTCTAAAATAGAAGAAAATTTATTTAAAAATTATAAAAATGTATCCACCTTGTGGTAGTCATTCGGTGACTTTTCAAACTGACAGTCGTCCGCACGACGTAACTATGTTGCGGCGGCAACTTCCAGTAATTATTGAAATAACCTGTCGAAGTATTGGATCGTGGGATCGATTCCCAATAGCAGTTCCTATTACAGTTAATATTTTCATATTTGCTATTCCTTTTAGAAAATTTAATAGCAACTTATGTAGACTACAACTGTCACTACTATCTACTATATTATAACCAATTTTGCTGAACATTTTTGTCCAGGACCAGCTACTTTCGCGGGTTCATCAACCCGCGAAAGCAGCTGGTCCTAAATGGATATCTATGTGCTTTGATTTAGTTAATTGGCATATCATGTCAAAATTACTATTTTATATATTTTCTAGTCGCTTCGTGGTTTAAAAAATAAAAGCTAAGGACAAGCTTAGTTCGTTCATTTTTCCTAAGCTCCTTAGGACACACAATTTAGCGTCTACAAGAGTTTAGTAGTAAAATTTTATTTTGTACGTAAATATGCATTATTTCGTAATCTTTACCGTCCTATTAATAAGAACAATTTTATTAATCAGGACATTTCAGTTCCGACATCTATACCCACAGAAATCGTAATAATATTACGATTTCTGTGTCTATACCATTTTAAGCTCACTAAGACCCCATTCGCTCTGCTTCGATCACTTTTTTTATACTTATAAACTAGCACTTGAGCGCAATCCCGCCTGATGGTAAGCAGTGTTGCAATCGTTAATGGTAAAGCGCGTTAGTTTATTAAGAGTCTAAACGTTCTAGCCTTGAATATTCTTAAATTTTAGTCAGACGGAAATGCCGCCGCGGTTAAATTGTTCCAGTCCCTCGATGTACTAACACATGTAGAAGTCCCTTTCAACCTTAAAGACTATTGTGGCCTACGCTAAACCGGCCACGCACACTAACGCATTATTTTATATAGATGTCTGTTATATTCCAACCAATCAACTGCATGCTGTGTAGTATCTCTACGAAGAATTAAAGATGTAGTCTATGCTAGACAAGGAAAATAATATTAGTAGTTCTTTTTTTTATCGCAGTCTTCGTCTTTCTTTAAACTAATGCAAAATTTCGTTACTTCAGTTGAAGTTAAGTTAGCGGCCGCACTTAACAATGGTGCTATGAAGTGCGTGCGATTGTGGATTCGAATCCTAATTCAGACGAAACCTTTTTGTTGTTTCATATAATTTGGAATTTTGATAATTGATTTGTATTTTAAAGTAAAAATTTTTGCAAATAATATTTAAAGGAATATTAAAATTTATTGAATATTTATACCAAAAAAAGTTTTTAATATATGTTTTAGTTTACTGTAGAAGTAATATAATAACAAACATTAAGCATATTATAATGCGATATGTTATGAAGTCATATATTACTAGCGGCCGCCAGCGACTTCGTTCGCATGTTTTAGTTATGCTCCGCTCCTATTGGTCGCAGTGTGATGTTATATAGCCTAAAGCCTTCCTGGATTAATGGGCTATCCAACGCAAAAAGAATTTTTCAAATCGGACCAGTAGTTCCCGAGATTAGCGCGAACAAACAAACAAACATACAAACAAACTCTTCAGCTTTATATATTAGTATATAGATTAGGTGTACATATACTTATACTAATAAATGAAACAAACTTTGATATAGCAGCATTGTAATATTTTATATAAAAGTAATCCCTGACAAACTTATGATATTGTTATGATAAAAACTATAAAAAACGTTATTGGTTTTTAGATATGAATCTGATAATATTATATGCTATCTATATATATATGTCATTTTCTTAAAGAAAAGAGGATTGAAGCTTCACCTGGATATTATTACAATCATAAAATAATCGAACTTATTTCTTTTCGAATTCCGAAATTATTGATTTTATAATTTATCAAAAGTAATTTGTGGGGTTTGAACACACTACCACTTATATATTTAAAACACTCTGTAGGACACTTCTGCACTGTGATCGTTATTAATGTTTTTTTTTTTTTTTGTTAGCTCGATAAGTCTCCACCAGTCTCCCCAGTTTATTTTTAAACCACAAATGCAACCTCCCTTCTTCGCACGCCACTTCTCTTCTCGACACTTTAAGCTACCTTCGTCCTCCAACCTCTTGTATCATCATCATCATCAACCTTTTTATCGTCCCACTGCTGGGTACAGGTCTCCTCTCATACAGAGAAGGATTGAGCGTAATCACCACGCTTGCTCAATGCGGGTTGGCGATTTCAGACTTATAAAGTCCAGGTTTGCTAAAGATGTTTTTGTAGTGGTGGTGGCCTAGTGGTTAAAAACACCAGCCTCTCATGTATGAGTGTGCGGGTTCGATTCCATGTCAGGCAAGTACTAATGTAACTTTCCTAAAGTTATATGTACTTTCGTATATCTTGGACACCATTGACTGAAGGTGAAGGAAAACCTCTTGTATATCTCTTGTATGTCAGTATTTCTCTAAAACAACAACAACTTTATTACACACTTCCAACAAGCGATTGGTTTGCACTTTACTCAAATAAGAATAAAAACAACTTACACAAAAGCCGGTTTCATATCATATTTGAGATATATTGAGTCCATTCATAATGTCTGCATATTGATTAAAAAAGTAAAACTAATAACACAAACTCGTAACTACATCGAATAATTATTCTTCATTATTATTTCATCGTTCACCAACCAACAACAGCTAAGTAATATTATATGAGTTATTGTAGCTGGTGGTAGTGGAATATTTTATGTGAACTAGTGATTCACTTTGTTTCAAATCTCACTCATCTTTTTATAATGACTCTAATATAGAAAAAAAAAACTTAAAAGAAAGTGTCATCGTTAAGTTGCGGATCAGTATCACTATATTACTACATAATATATTATAAAACAAAGTCACTTTTACTTTCCCTATGTTGCTTTGTATGATTAAATCTTCAAAACTCTGCAACGGGTTTTGATAAAGGTTTTTAAATAGATAGAGTGATTCAACAGGAAGCTTTTTATGTATGTAACATGTATAATATATAAGAGGAACACTGATAATTTTTAAGGTTTCTAAGGCATGTCGCAAAATAAACCCATTTTTTTGAGCTTACATTGCAAACGCTGATTGAACCCTATGATTAAAATAATGTACTACAGTATTGTAGACTTTAAAAATGCCTACAAAAAAGCCTGCGATACCATATGTCTACCTACTATAGTTTCTTCATTATGACTACTGTTTATGTTTGAAAAGTTAATTAAAATTGCAGTCGAAATCAAAGCCCACTATTTCTTCCATATTATCAACCCTTATCCAAACAAATTACGTCACAACAAAGGTAATGTAAGTAGCAGCAGATCTCTTTGTGAATTATTGGAATTGGTTGTTTCATTCGATTTATTCAAAACTAAACACCAGAAAAAATCCGCGTGCCGCTCGCGCCCGTGCAGACCGCCTGCTACTTGAGTGTTTCTCTATCTAAACCGAGGAGGGAGTGGGTCGGAGCGGGAGACCATTATTTCGAACAAACTTGCTACCCCGGTAGGCTTTCATTCTGTTTGAAGGTGGTAGAACTGGCTATACTGTACAATAAGGTCGATGTATCTTGCAGAGTCAGATATTGGCTAATGGGCGGCACAAGGAAGGCTTAAGTACCTATATCATTTGTCCACGTGCGAAGCCGGGGCGGGTCGCTAGTATTTACATATTTTTATTGTGAGCATTCATAACTCACCAATAATAAGTTAAAAAAAAAATGGTAAAGATTTGAATTGGAACCATCTCGAACGGCGAGGACCGCTTAGCCATTCGGACACTTACTGTGAACGTTGAAATTAGTAAGTAGTACCTGACAATCATAAGCGGGCAGCAAGTTGTAAAAGTGTATGAGTGTGTATCAAACTTTATTATAGAAGAAGGTCGTAACTACAACTAGTATTGCTTGGCTATGTCCAAGCAATACTAGTTGTAGTTACGACCGTTTTGTGAGATTGTAGTTCGACCTTTACGCGCCTACGCGGTATAAAAGAAAAGGCTAAACGCTTCATCCGGATCGTAGTGGTGTCAATTAAGTCATGCAAAGGGAATTGCATGACTTAATTCCGCACACTCTCCAAAATGCATCCTATAGAACACCGACAGGCTGGCTATTCTTCACCCGTACTCTAGCTTTGGAGACCGTTCTGAACTAAAACTGGGTCGCCAATTAGCCTCACCTCTGGATCCAAAGTTGCCATGTTGTTACAAAGAAAATATTACTCAGCATCGTGTGACGTAGCGTTTTACTGATATCTATTTGAAAATGCATCCTATAGAACACCGACAAGCTGGCTATTCTTCACCCGTACTCTAGCTTTGGAGACCGTTCTGAACTAAAACTGGGTCGCCAATTAGCCTCACCTCTGGATCCAAAGTTGCCATGTTGTTACAAAGAAAATATTACTCAGCATCGTGTGACGTAGCGTTTTACTGATATCTATTTGAAAATGCATCCTATAGAACACCGACAGGCTGGCTATTCTTCACCCGTACTCTAGCTTTGGAGACCGTTCTGAACTAAAACTGGGTCGCCAATTAGCCTCACCTCTGAATCCAAAGTTGCCATGTTGTTACAAAGAAAATATTACTCAGCATCGTGTGACGTAGCGTTTTACTGATATCTATTTGTGGTTTATGAAAAACTATGTTATGATAACAGAACATTGGAATTGGGATAATGGACCATTAGGTCTATTATCCCAATTCTATTGTGTCGGTAAATGTATATCCTAAAATAAATATTATTTTATCTTTAATACGACACTTGCTGGGTCAATGTTTGGTACAATGACCCAGCAAGTGGCTTGTTTGCCTATAAATGGCGTTAGACCATTAATTGTGTACCTTGCCTTTTCATAACCACGTTAGGGTATTCCAATCAAATCATACAGCTGAAAGCAGCGGTGGCCTGCTTGGCCACCGCTGCTTTCAGCTATATACTGGCCATGACTTACAAGTTTTTTTTTATAAAAAACTCTAGCCTCACTCTAAGAATTACTCCTGCACCGTGGGTGCGTTTAAAAACATTTAAACTCACATACACAAACAGCCAAACTCGGAACAACTACCTACATATACAAATATTTGTCACGTGTGGGAATCGAAACCACGACACGCAACGCAGTAATCGATCACTCACTGTGTCAACCGTGTTGTCAAAAGTTGTAGGGCCGATCGTAGGTCCGAATTCCGTCAGACACTTTGTGTAAATTATTTTATCACCACTGCTCTCAAAACGGTGAAGGAAAACTTCGAGAAGAAACCAGCATGTCCTAAGGGCAAAACATAAAAGGAATTATGCCATCTACCAACCCGCTCTGGTCCCGTGTGGCTGATTACGCCCACTCCATCTCACCGTGAGAAGGCCTGTATCCCATGAGTGGGGGGAATATTATAGGTAATCAGATGTAAACTAATACCAATAGTTTACATGTGATTACCCCCATAACACAGTTAATAAGTGACACTGTAATGTAATGGACAGACGACAGCACATCAAGCTACTACATACTGTCAGATTTCGATAATAGATTTTCAACTTTATATGTAAAGTATTAAGGTTCAACGTAGATTAGGAATATCTGACAGTTTACACATACTTACACATATTTGCAATCATTCCTGTATATCATAATGAGCATTCCATTATTGTTATGCGCAGTTCTGAGTATTTTCCAGGACACCAGGAGTACTCCTTCCTTCTCCTTCTTACACCACACTACATTCATTCCTCTCTTATTGGCCACTCCCTTATAGCCACTGGGTTTTTTAATAGTTTGCTGCACTTTCAGTAAAGAACCAAAGCGCAGCAGATCAACAACATTTACATAACTTAAAAACTTGATACAAACAAAAATATTGATGCACTGCTATACATCTACGTTATTTTTGTATACAATATGTTAAGAAAACCCTGTCCGTCCCGTAAGGATAGTAAAGGTTAGGTAAACACATGACCAAATAACATCTGAAATTTTACATAATCATCATAGTAACAATACTAGTGAATTTTGAAATTATCTTTTTTTCCCGCGAATTAATTCCAACTTCCCCAAAATTTGGTAATTTTTAAAAAGTGACAACATTATTTTTGACGGTATAATTCTGAGCGAATAGCGATGCGACCGCGTGCCGCGTGCCCTGCCCCTCTTCGCCCGCGCCTGGATGGCCGCGACGCATGTTTTAAGTTACCTCTTTTTGCGGAATAATATTTAATTTTTTAGGGTTTTTTTTTTTAAGTTTAGCCCGGCTTTGTATGCATTAGTAGAATCAGTTATCGATACCTAACAATACCTTCACGGATCGGACAGGGTTTTCTTTACATATTGTATACGAAACCCGAAACACGTGTCCATCATTTTTAAGTAAAAATCTATTTAAAAATGATATCATGAAAAACCACAAAGTAGGAGCTTTTTATCTTAACTGTTCGTCTCAATTAAAATATGGTCTACACACCGCTCGCCTATCCATTTTAAAGCGGTGCGGAGGGGGCTGTCTTGCTGTGCGCCTAGTACTATGATCTACCTTCAACTGTACATATTGTGCGCTCGGTAACCATAAATGTATTTGTGAAAAAACATAGCATGGTGTAAAAATGATTGCAATCGATTCAATTGCTTATTCTGAACAAAGTATATGCAGGGTTCGTATATAGAAAAAATAAAGTTGTATAACTATTATATCGACTTCCGGCTACTGAGCTGCAGAGCTTCATGTTGATTGATCGCCGGGTTTGTAGAAGCAAAACGAATAGTACGCACAGGCGCACGGCTGTCACGATCGCAGTCAGTTCGCAGCAAACAATGAACAGCGCGTTAGACACTGTACAAGTACATAGTAGCATCATCAATCTTATAATATAAATTCGCTTCGCGTGTTCGTGTTCCGGGTCGCCTTACCCCGTGATAGAAAATGAAGACGCGCTCTGATTTTTTACCGACTTAAAAAAAGGAGGTGACTCTCAATTCCTCGGAATCTTTTTTTATGTATGTTCACCTATTACTTTAAGACGCCTAAACCGATTTGCAAAGAATTTGGCACCACAACGGGGTTGGTTGTTCCGCTCCAGAATTCTAGAAAAAAATGTTTCTAGAAAAAGACTATTATATTTGGGTACAAAAACTGAATACATCCTGATACGCTGATAAACGTTATATCTGTCAATAATCAATTTACCTAGTCTTATTTTTCATGAAGATATTAGCAATTTTCGAAAAATCGGAACTTTGAACCCGCTCTCTACTGGGGAACAGGGAATAAAGTTCACTCATCCTGCATAGAAGAGGGAGGATCATTTGTCCAGACAGGTATTGAGTTGCTCCAACGCTTGATGTTGGGACGTGGTAAGTATATACGCTAGTTGCACGGTAAATTCTGCTTGCGAGATGTAGAGTCTATGTGACGTCAGTATGACGTGTTGTTTATCATATGTACCTGTGGATTTCGCTACAAAAAGCATAATTTTTCGTTTAGAATAAAACCTTTTGTGTTGTTAGTCTAATAATGTCTCCAAAATAACAAAAGTGTTGTTTCATGTACCCAAGGAAACTTCATTAAATGAGACTGAATTAAGAAGGAAAAGAATGTATCTTTAAGTGCTAAACCTCATTCATAAATGTTCAATATTTGAAGATTCAACACGAATTTTTTTATCTAGTCACTTCCCAATTCAGTTTTAATTCAATGCAAAATTCGTTTAATGCTGTATCGAAAAAAATGTCTTTAACCCGGCGAGGCTGTGGTGGGGTGTGACATACCCCACACTTTACTTCGCCGCATAGCTGGAGCTAAGGAGCTGCGGGAGGGGATGGTGGCGAGATCGCAGTGTTGTGCTAACCGGCGCTTGAGATTATACGTGTGCAAACTCCTGTCTCCCTCCTGTCCTGTTGTGACGATGACCCTAATTCCTAAGCTGTTCCAAAGTATTATGATAGTTTTTTATTTCTAATTCAAAGACTGATGTTTTTTACATAATTGAGTAGTTTTATGTTTAAAGTAAAATTTTGTTTTTTGTTTATTTTAAAGGTTTAGGATAATGCCTATTTTTGATTAAAAAAACTCAGTTTCTTTATTTTTTCTAAATAATAATAAAAACATATTAAAAGATTAAAGTTTTTTCATTGAAAGCTGTATCTTGTTTATATTGATATCACAAAACACAAGATTAGAACTTAATTTATCGATATTATTATATTTATGGCCAATTTAATAAGTGGGTATGTCAAACCCCACCTACCACATATTCATTGTTACATTTTACCACCACAGCCTCGCCGGGTTAAGAACTGGCTCCATCTAACTATTTATTTATGAAAATATAGTTATACTAGCTTTCCGCCCGCAGCTTCGCCCGCGTGGAGTTCGGTTATATCGCGCTTTTTAGATATCCCTCGGTAACATCAATTTTTTCCGGGATAAAAGGTAGCCTATGTCCTTTCTCAGGGTCTAAAGATTGTCTGTGTCAAATTTCATCAAAATCGGTTCAATAGTTTTGGCGTGAGAGCCGGACAGACAGACAGACAGAGATACTTTCGCATTTATAATATTAGTATGGATTCTTACTCTCACTAGGTGGACTCATCATCTTGTTAAGGTCACAAGAATCCATTAGTTACGAGAATCACAGAATCGAACGATGTGATAATCCTCGAGAGAATTCTTTAATGGAATTTATAAATGCAGTTATAGGTAAATGAAGTGACATTTATTTCTAATTGGATCCCTTTAATTTCCTGTGCAACTTTTAATGAAGGAATAGTTAATTCACTTTGAAGTTGGAAACAGTATGAGTTAGAAATATATAGGCACACCGTATCCTCTGTTGACGGCATCCATGTATACAAGTGTTCTGTGCCACATCATCAAGATCATCATCATTTCAGCCGAAAGACGTCCACTACTGGACATAGGCCTCCCTTAAGGTTCTCCACGATGACCGGTCCTGCGCCTCCCGCATCCAGCGGTTTCCCGCGACCTTCACCAGGTCGTCGGTCCACCTTGTCGGGGGCCTACCCACGCTACGTCTTCCGGTGCGTGGTCGCCACTCGAGAACCCGTCGGCCCCATCGGGCGTCGGTCCTACGGGCAATGTGTCCAGCCCACTGCCACTTTAGTGTTGCAATTCTTCGGGCTATATCTGTTACTCTCATTCTTCTGCGGATCTCCTCATTCCTGATTCGATCGCGCAGTGAAACCGCAAGTATAGCCCTGTCCATTACCCTTTCGTGCCACATGTCTTCCAACTATTTCTGGAATCACAAAGTTTTCTTCGAGTTTTGGCGGGAAAGTTAAGCTGAGTATCACGCTCATTTTTCTTTGAACTTTTAAATTATCTATAGTGTTGTTTACTAAATAAAAGGTGCGTGATTTATGTAGTAAAAAGTGCATTCAGTAAATAATTCATAAAGAACAGGTATCGCATATATGAGATAACTAGCATCCGCCAGCGACTTCGTTCGCGTGGAATTAATTATGCTCCGGTCCTATTGGTCGCAGCGTGATGTTATATGTGTAGCCTAAGGCCTTCCTGGATTAATGGGCTATCCAATGCAAAAAGAATTTTTCAAATCGGACCAGTAGTTTCCGAGATTACCGCGTCCAAACAAACAAACAAACTCTTCAGCTTTATATATTAGTATAGATATAGATGAGATATCGCAGCATAATCGCCTCATCGTGATTTTGTCTCAAACCTCCCTCGTAGACAGTTCACGCGGCCGTCTTTTTCGACATGAATGAAAATTCATTACGTGACATTGGCTAAATGCACAAACCATGCGAAGCCAAAGAAGAAAGAAATACATAAATAGCTTTTATACAAATATTTCTCTCAATGGAATACACTTTAAATGACTGACGTGGACTGCACGGTTAGCGCAGTAGTAAAGCAATTGACTGTTGCGCGTTGTGTTGCGGGATTGATTCCCGCACGAAACAAATATTTGTATGACCTGCAAGTAGTTGTTCTGGGTCTGGATGTTTGTGTGTGTGAGTTTATATGTTTGTAAACGCACCCACGATACAGGAGAAATTCCAATTGTGGGGCAACGTTTTAAAAAAAAAAATAGAGCATCATACAATGAATGAAAAAGAATCCAAGCATCATGTCGTCATAAAGTCTCAATATCAATACAATCTAGCTCTATTTATATACTCTACCACTTTAATGAAATTGCCTTATTAATAATTCCCGTACGGAACAAATGTTTTTGTATGACCTACAAGTAGTTGTTCCGGGTCTGGCTGTTTGTGTATGTGAGTTCATAATATGTTTGTAAACGCACCACGATAAAGGAAAAATTCCTAGTGTGAGGCAACTTTTTTTTTAAAGAAAGGAAGGAAAAGAAGAAGAAAGAAAGAAAGATTTTTTATTCCCAAAAGTTGTTTTTATTTGTTGCTATAAAGATCGAACTGTATTCCTATTTTTTTTAAAATTGCGAATTTAGGCAAATTAATCTAATCATCTCATCTCAGCGTTAATCCCACTAGCATCCGAAGCTTTTTCAGCTTTGGAGTCTGGGGTCCGCTTTACCAGACTAACTGCTGAGTTTGGCTAAACTTTGACATTTTCCGTGAAGCGACTGCCGTCTGACCTCCAAAACCCGAGGGCGATATCGAAGTATTGCAGTTAGACCGATTGTTGGACTTTTGAGGGCTCCAACAACCCGTAACGATTGCCATTAGATGTTCGTATGGCAACCGGGACCAACGGCTTAACGTGCTTTCCGAGGCACGACCAGACCAGTGCCAATATTCATGCATGCAAATACTTGCACTGCGCGGGGATCGAACCCGCCCCTCCTTGCGCAGCGGCCGCGTTCGCTACCGCTACGCCACGGAGGCAGTTGCAAAATAATCTAATAATTGGACTAATTCACCGTTCTCATCGCTGATGATACGCGAAAACCTAGTAGAGCCTAGCAACAACAAATAAAATTTTGTAGTCGATACTTATAATTATGCTATCACAGTTATGTGGGTTATGGAGAGATAGTAACGCCACATTAAAGATTAGCTAGGTTTATATGGTTTACAGTTTTCTTGGTTCAATTAATTAGAACTGGCTGACTGTCTTGGCAAAAGTCTTATCTAAAAGGAGACCTCGCTAATCTTTATTGTGGTTCTCACACACTTGTTATTACACTTGTTAGACAGGCGCTATAATTAATCTGGAGATCTGTCATAGATACGGCTTCCATACTTTACGGCTTTATTTATAATATTTAACACACTCGGTTTTGAATGTCTTTGTAATACGAATGTGTAAGCCAAGGGAGCTTAATAGGTATCTACGTAAATACAAAAAACAACATCTTATGGAAATTGGTGAAATCTTTTTTTTTTTTACATATTATAAACCAGCGCTTGACCGCAATCCTGCCTGATGGTAAGCAGTGACGCAATCGTTGATGGTAAAGCGCACTAGTTTATTAAGAGCCTATTCACTCTAGCCTTGAAGACACTCAAATTGTAGTCCGACGGAAACACCGCCGCTGGCAAATTGTTCCAGTCCCTCGATGTACGCGGTATAAAGGAGGAGGCGAAACGCTTCGTCCGGAACGTAGTGGTGTTAACAACGTAAGGGTTGAACATATTATGTAAGTAAAAGGGATGTTATTTAATGTAGTACAGACATGATTAAAATAGCAGAGTTACGTAATACCGCTGTAATTCTGTTTCGTGACGAAAATCCACTTGACACCCTAACTTCCGTTAATCAAACCGAAGCAATTACGTTATATTTCGAGGAAATAAGGATGAGAAGGATTAAGTACTGAACCCCGGGAATAAACCAACGAAGTAGACGTAATATTAATTATACACGAGATGCCTTTTAATATCCCCATAAAAAGTATATCTTGTGAGCGTTTGGTGTAACATTATAACCACGTTTCACTTGATTTTATTTGGGTTATACTTAAGTTAATTATGCTGCTCCATAATTGCGTAACACAACATTACTATCAGTTGGAATTATTGCGAAGCATATCGCTGATCCATTGCTCCATATGTTAGAAAATGTGTCTGCTCAACAAAGTAAATAACGCAATAAATGTTGTTGAACTGTCAAAATGAATCCCATTGCTACTGATAGTGTGTTACACAATTACCCTGGTGTATTGTTCAGAATATTGGGCTCCAAAGGTTAAGTCATTGGTATCCAAGATATAGGTACTTAGAAATTACATATAACTTAGAAAAGTTACATTGGTACTTGCCTGATCTGGAATCGAACCCGCACAGGCACACTCATACTTGAGAGGCTGGTGTTTTAACTACTAGCTCCACGCCTTTGCGTGCGGGTGATTACGCGCAATCCTTCTTTGTATGAGAGGAGACCTATGCGCAGCAGTGGGAGATAAAAAGGTTGATGACGATGATGATGACGACGATGTGGAGCTGCATTCACCTTTGCAACATCGGGAATGCTACCGATCCTAAGAATACTATTGGTGCTGCCAACTATTTATAGGCATCTATTCCTAATAATAGCAGCAAAACCACAAACTATATAACTATACTAACGCTACGGCAGCCGCAACAGCACTCTAATTCCATTATGACATTGATTACATTATGAAAATTTCTGCACAAAAAGTATAAAACCATCGACAATGAGTAATAAGTCTACCCTAGAAAAGATTTAGATCTGCAGTAATGGCTTATTATTATTTCTTTAAATCGAACACACAGTTGTAATTATTTTAACGGTATCGGTACCCGAGTGTAAAAATCAAACTATTAAATGAAACGTAACACGTTAAAATGCTGGGGCAGTAAGATTCTGCAGTGGCGGCCACGTACCGGAAGATGCAGCATAGGGAGGCCCCCAACAAAGTGGACCAATGACCTGGTGAAGGTCGCGGGAAGCCGATAAATGTGGGCAGCACAAGACTGGTTACTATGGAAAGCCTTGGGGGGTGCCGTTGTCCAGCAGTGGACCCCTATAGGCTGAAGAAGAAGAACACTTTAAAATAGGCACTTGGTTATTAGCACGAATTTAAAAAGCTTCTCAAAGGACATAATTATTGTGGTCTACTCACAAAAATAATGGAATACCTCAAAAAATAAATACAATATTAAAACGGTCTTTTATACAAATCATTATTTTATTGAAACACGATTTCATGAAAAAAAAAGTCGGTTTTCGATTACAAAAAATTGAATCGAATTCAACTATAAAAATAATTAGATTTATTTTGATATCGTTATTTTGAAAGAAACTTTACCGAACCCCGAAAGCTTTTAACATTTTTGTTTTTAACAACTTGTTTACTTGATTCTGGTTTCTGACAAACGTAGCTATGGGTAACACTTTTGGCAATTCTTTTATGATCCTTTTCTGAATAAATTCTCACCAAAAATTTCCAACGAAGAGTGAGCTCCTCCCTTTTAGCTACCCTGCCACATTATGGAGAAGGGAATAACGAGAAATTATGAAACATGCCATGTCACCTACCATATCGATCCAGGTTGACTTGTTTGCTTTTTAGAATTTCATATCAAAAGTGTATCTAAATTGGATAAATTTACAAGTCTTCTTCAAGTTCTATTCTTTTATAATTCGTATAACTCTCATGAATCACACATTTTTTTTGTTTCGATGAAAATAATGACATATTTGATCATTCTACAAATGTAAATTGCTGAAAAATATGTACATAGGTACGTACTGAAATCTGAAACTTTCTATAAATTTTCAATTTATAAAATATGATTTATGGTTCATCGTTTAACATTTATCATAACATTAATAAATCAAAGTACTGAATGGACCAATCTGAAAATATCCATAGTCCGTATCTTTTCATATAAAAAGAATTTTGTGGAGCGGCTTATTATTAATACCGGAGTTCGAAGGCAACATTTTTTAAACATATTTATAAATACCTCCTCCAGATTCAGATGATCCTAGAGATTAAGATAAAATGAGATTTTTTAAGCGACAAAAATATTTTTTTTAGCGATAAAAATATTTTATCGATCTACGAGTATATAACTAAAAATTGGATTGTATAACCTGAACCGGAACCTGAACAAACACAAATATGGAAATTGTAAAATTTAGAAACGTCATAATATTGAGACGACAGCATTCTACCCGCATACGTAACTTTATACTATATTCGAAGTAGTCATTAATTATAAACTAGTGCGTGACCGCAATCCATGCAATGCAAGCAATGATGCAATCGTTAATGGTAAATCGCGCTGGTTTATTAAGAACCTATTCACTCGAAAAGAAAACTGAATAGAAAGGAAGAGGGCAGTTGAGCGAGGTGATGCAATGTTAAACCCAACAACACGACACACGAGAGGGAGATTGGTCTGGAGAGCCTTCACGATCTAACTCCTGACATCACAACATTTGGTGCATTGTACCCTGCCGGGTACAATGCACCAAACCGGACATCGCAACACAACTGCTCAGACCCGTCCTCCGTACGCTTCACCAGGTATCATGCGGAACACGACGAATCACTTGGCGGCAAGACTTTTTCAGTACCTACTTATATCAAGCAATTTCATGAAATATGACGTCTTAGTGCTTGGCCAGACTGCAAACGCGGGGGCGGGGCAGGCGCGGTGCGTCGTACTCAAACATATGAAACTTAATACAAGCGTCCATAGTGATCACGCGGGCGCGGTGAGAGGCGCGGACGCGAGGAGCACGTGTGCAACTCAAACCATTGTTCGTTCATGAAAGTGTCCGCAGTGAGAGCGCGGGCGGCAAGCGAGAAACCGCGTGGTGAGCGGGGATCTCAAACCATTCCGTACTGACCGCGTGCGTCGGCACCGCGCTTGACTGCGGACAGATAAATCGCGCGCGTCACCGCTCCTGCGCCGCGCCCCGCGCCGCCTTTTCAGGCTGGCCAAGCACTTATACCTAAATGCGAAACACAAAATTACATTTCATAAAAGTGGATTGTATACCGTCCTATTTCTGACTGGCTTGTGGTAAAGGAAATGAAATTTCAAATATTATACATATTAGCCTATTTAATTGAAAGCATTCAGTAGACATCCTAAAACACACTATTTTAGTAAATACTTTAAAAAGTATGTTTCTGAGTCAGTGTTTCTTTCCACGGATTTTTTTAAAGAAATGCCATTTTTTTGCATGTTAAGTCCTTCATTTATTTTAGCTGATTTAATTTACTTTTAATTATTTATTTTACGACAACCGTACTACGCTACATATTCTCGTCGTCCAAGATACCACAGTGTCTCAAGACTAAAGTCTTTGACCAATGTGTGTTGCCAGTGATGACTTACGGAACTAAAACGTGGCCGCTCACAAAGGGCCTCATAGAAAGGCTCAGAGTTGCACAAATGGCAATAGAAAGAGCTAAGCTCGGAGTTTCTCTGCGTGATCGAATCAGAAATGAGGAGATCCGCAGAAGAACCAAACCAAATTAAATCAAGAACAGTACCTACTTTTGTAATTTGATCTTCGGAAATGTTTGGGTGCAAAACCTTACAAGACTGGGAACTACACAGCAAACAGTAAAAGGAAAACAAAAGTGAAACTCAGTAAATACTGCGAAGTGAAAACTATGTAACAAGAGCGATTCCTTGTGCAAAATGCAAGGAATGCAAAAATACGATGCATGCAACAACGTCTTTGTGAACTTTGGCGCGTTAATTAATGCAATTTGTAATTTGTAGATTAAATATCTGTCATTGTTTGTTAAGTAAGAAAATACAGATCTTGTATTTTATGAAACGGTTTCTTTATTTAAGCAAAGTACCTCTATAAGGTAATTTAAATTCAGTTATTTCCTACACGGGTACCCACTATTCTAGATATGAGAAAATGTCGACGCTGCACTGTTCGACATCGTATAATTCAAAGTCACATAGCAGACTCATGTTACTTGGCCATTTAAGGTTTTTTGAGAGGCAAACCAAAATCTTGAACGCTTGCTTATTAAAAGTCTTTGTTTATTAATTGAACAATTAAAACTGTATAAAATATCTAAGGAAAACCCCGTCAGACCCTTAAGGATAATAAAGGTTAGGTAAACACATGACTAAATAAAATATGAAATTTTATATAATCATCATCGAATTAATTCCAGTTTCCCCAAAATTTGGTATTTTTTAATAAGTAATACCATTTTTGACGGTATTATTCTGAGCGAATAGCGATGCAACCGCGTGCCGCGTGTCCTGCCCCCTTTCGCCCACGCATGAATTTCCTACCGCACATATATTAATTTATCTCCTTTTGCGAAATAATATTCATTTCTTTCTTTGTTTTTTTTTTTTTTTTTTTAAGTTTAGCCCGGCTTTCTGGGCATTAGTAGAATCAGTTATCGATACCTTCACGGATCGAACAGAAGAAACAAAAACTTTTGATTGATATCCCTCCCGCATCAGTTAAAACCAATAGACCTGATATTATTTTAAAAAAAACTAAGAAAGGTTTCTTTTCACATACAAAAATTGTTTTCCTTAATGTAGTAAAAAAGTTAACTACACTTTTATTAACACCTCTCACGTGACGTACCTATTTCTGTGATGCTGAAAAAGTCTTAACAGTAAAACAAATAAGTTGATATGTGTAAAACGTGCACGTATGTGTGTATGTGTGTGTGTGTGTGTGTGTGTGTGTAGAATAGAAATAAAAGTAATCTCCGCTCGTGTTCGTTCGTCGTTCAATTTGTACGTTGTTATGTAACAGCATAATCCGGTATAAACCAGTTTGGATATTTTAGTTAAACTGAATTAGAAGACTTTATTTATTTTTCGACGTGCTGTATCCATGTCACTGTATAATAGTACAGAACATTGTCTGGAAGGAGCAAAAAATCTTCTGATTACAATAAAAACTTCATGTAGGTACGGATGCAGATTGAAATGATACTTGAAATACGTGAAATTACACTTCTCTTACCTTTTTTCAAATAAGTACGGACGACAGCAGGGCAAGTTACCCGAAGCTGTCAAATATTCTTAATGAACCTTGAGCCTTAATACTTTAGTGATAAAGTTGGATACCCAATAAATAAACTACCGGTTTGTAGCAGCTTGATGTGTCTGTACTGGTAGGCCAATTTTCGTAATTTAAAAAGTTCAAAGTGTAGTCGCAATCACATGTCGTCGACAAGTAAATGTCAAAAACTTATCAAGATGTAGAGAAATTCGAGAATGTTGTGACACCTTGAGACTATGAATAAACATTCATCCATAAAAAGTTTCGCATTTATAATATAAGTAGGATGATCTAATGAGCAAACAAATCATCACTAGATGTTACCATCACATTTCAATCGTATTCGTCATCATGGATACGTTAAAAATTCGAGTAATTATGGAATATGAGTACCATCGTGGTAACAACGCGGCATAAACGGCACAAGTTCAGCACCTAAACATTGCCCTAAACGAAAACTTGGGGATAAGTTTTCGTTTATCTCCAACCAGCATTAGTCAATCGCTGCTCTCCGTTGCTCCTGCATGACAACACGCGTTCTCATACTGCACAACAGATGGTCTCCAAGTTGCAGACCTTGCGCCTATAGACTTATACTACTTAACTTTTTCCAGAATTTGAATAAATTTTTGGCGGGAAAAAAATTATCTACCCAAGAGGCAGTACAAAATGAAGTATTGTTTGAAGAAAGAAAGAAGAATTGTTAAAATCTTTGAAGAATTTGTTGCCTCTCGTTCAACTGATTTCTTTAAGAAAGTCATCAATAAACTACCACTGCGTTGGCAAAGATACATTGATTGCATGGGTGATTACATCAATTAACACAAATTAAAAATGCATGAAAAGAATTCGTTTAATGTTTTTCATACTAAATGGAAATTTCACAGGTAGAAACCTAATATATAAAACATATTCATACATTAATACATTTATCAGAATCATTGAAAAAATATGTAATTCTTTTTTTTCATTCCATCTAAGATTAAGTTATATACATAATTAGAATCAGTGTTTAAAATCCTTCATTTTGATACCCCACTCGATATGTTTGGTTGATTTTTTTCTCTTTATACCTCACAATATGGCGTCATATATCCGCCATTTTGTTTTTTTTTTAAATGTAATCTGTCTTAGAACACTTGGGCCATTAAGACAATTCTAACAAAAATGTGAAAATCTGTTTAGCGGTTCTGGAAATACAAGATAATAAAGAATATGACATACAGGATACGCACTAAAAACATAACCCTTCCTGGCAGTCGGATAAAAAAGAGAAGCCGGTTGGTTTGTGCTGATTATCCCCCGGTCTCATCGCCGGTCGTGTCGGATTGCCGTCCCTTTGAGCTTTGGCAGGTATTGAAAGAAACAGAGAGTGCACGTGCGTTTGTGTTTTGTCACACTTGTGTGGGCACAAACGCACATGTATATCGCAATGTATATCTTCTGGTAACTTGACTCACCTCTATTAATATTGGCTACCCTGACCGAAATTGGCCAGAGGATTATTTTTTTGGTAAGTATTGGATTAGGGTGTAAAATTCACTCATTCTCCATGGAAAAGGGAGGACCTCCAGTTAGGCAGCTCCGCTTACGGTAAGGACCAGGTACGGGTCGGAGGCGCGTTATGTGTCACGCACGCCTCAAAGAGATGTCAGCACATCCTGACGGGTCCACGAAGACCGATGTCTCCTTGGTCAGGGTTGCGGGTTGGTTAAAAAAGAAACCGTGGCCCTGGCGCACAGGCAAGTGAAGAAACAAGGGTGGATTTTCATCAGTAAAAGTCTGACACACTCGTTCCTTTTTTCTAATAATTGTCTTAGTAGATATATTCATTGCCCTACGTTACTTTCCCGGATACAATTGCCGTGTCTGAAGGAATTGGACTAGCCAAGCCTTCAGTCGCTCGTCTACGAGTATCATAAACAGGTAAGTGGAGTTCATATTTCACATGTTCGTTGTCATTTACCAAGTTTATCTAATGTATTTAATGTGGTATGAAGAATAAGATTAATTCTTCCTTTTGTCTGAGCACAATGGTGCCAACCATCTCTTTGTACTTGTATTTAGTTTGATCTCTTTTGAAGATTAATTATAGGATCTGTGACAAAGAATTGTAGTGTTTCATCACAGATAGCTGTACCTACCAGATTGTATTTGTATTTTCTATAGAAATAAATAAAGATTCACATTTTACCACTATACAACGTGTAACATAAAGGGTATATACATGACAAAGGCATGGCATCTTTACATGATATCAAACGATATTGGAAGGGTTTTTTAATCTTATCTCTTTATGTTAGGAAGTTATGAGGAAAAACACCGCCTGTGATAGGCTACTATCATACTAGTCGCACAGAGATATTGAAGACATTTATCGGATTTTGGCAAGTAACGTGACGGGTAACGAGTAGTTATTAACGTTGTAGTGTGCTGCCACGTTTGTTATGATTTGATTTTAAGAAACACACGAAACTGAAAATTTGGTACCAATTTTTTGAGTATTTTATTTTGAGTTGAAACCCTTCCGATATCGTTTGATATCATCTAAACATGCCATGCCCTTGGTATGTATATACCCTTTTTGTTACACGTTGTATAAACAAATTAATAAATAATACTGCCTGAAAGCCTTTTAACAAAAATCATAGCCGTTAGCGGCTCTGAATTCAATAAATGGCGCTTTTCTGTAGATCACTTGCGCCACTCTCGTTGCTTCTGCTTGCCGGAAAAGCTTCGCTATTAATAAAATAATAACTATAATAAAGTTTTATTGACATGAAAAAGTGTGATATAAAATAATAATTGCTAACAATAATAATTCTATTTCTCCGAAGCTCTTTGGGGCGTGTTTTATTTAGTTTAGCATCTGCCAGATACTTTTTTTATGGGAAATCTATAGTCTGTAGTGTAGTAATCTATAGTCTCTATATCTTCTTCTTCTTTATATATAAAGCTGAAGAGTTTGTTTGTTTGATCGCAGTAATCTCAGGAACTCCTGATCTGATTAAAAAAATATTTTTGCGTTGGATAGCCCAATAATCCAGGAAGGCTTTAGGCTATATAACATTACGCTGCAACCTATAGGAGCGGAACATAACGAAAATAAAATGTATGCTGTTTATTTTTTCTTATTACTCCACACAAACGAAGTCGCTGGCCGCCGCTAGTTAATATAAAAGCTGAAGAGTTTGTTTGTTTGTTTGAACGCGCTAATATCAGGAACTACCGGTTCGATTTGATTTTTTTTTTTGTGTTGTATAGCAAATTAATCCAGGAAGGCTTCAGGCTATATAACATCAGGCTGCCACCAATAGGACTGGAGCATAACAAAAAATTATAGAAACTGACTCTTTTGGGGTTGAATAAAATGTTCAAATAACTAACTCCACGCGAACAAAGTCGCGGGCGGCTGCTCGTCATCAAATAACCTCTCCCACTCTAGGCGGAACGGAAGGTCCGTGTCAGACTTTTACTGACTAAAAACCCCTCACCCGTCAGACGACAGTCGCTTTACGGAAAATATCGAAGTTTAGTCAAAATCAGCAGTTAGACTGGTAAAGCGGACCCCAGACTCCACAGCTGAAAAAGTTTCGGATGCGACTGGGATTAACGCTGAGATGATGATGATGGTAGTAATTATACTGATATTAGTTCTGGTCAGTTTCCTGAGTATTTTATCCTGAAATTGTTATTTCGGTTATTAGATATCCCGAGATAGAATATTATTGTATTCTTAATTGACCAACAGATGGTGATAGATTAACTATGTATATATTAATGTTGGAATGCTTTTCCCAAAGACTACTATTTATTCTTACGTGCTTCGCGTTGGGTTAGTTATCATATTCATTTTAGGCTTACACCAGTCTAATTTTTAGTAGATTAGACAAAAAATGAATCTAACTAATTACTGTATAATTTTTATCTGATAATAAGATAAAACAGCCAAGCCGGCGCTGGTATATCTTTGACCGGCTACGTACAGTTTCAGATATTTCCATGTCTTAGGGGAATGCTAATATTTTAGATCTTACTCTTCGATGTAAATAACTGGTTAACTGGTTCACAAGACTTATATGTAGTTACTCCGAGCACTCCCTACAGCCTCCGTAGCGTAGCGGTAGCGGACGCGGCCGCTGAAAAGGCTTCGGATGCGACTGGGATTAACGCTGGGATGATGATGACTCCGAGCACTCCCTACATTTTATCTACACATAACATTTTTTTGTGAGTATCCTTCGGTACAACAAACGTTTTTTCAACAACGTACGTTTTTTTTTATTTATGACATACATCAGCAACATTTATCCTCATAGTTGGTCTTTTGCACCAGTCTTAGGGTTAATTAAAAACAATAAATAACAGTTGATATCTTCGGGTATAAATTTCAAGCATATATAAATAAACTTGTTTACATACCATCATTGAGAACACACATAAAACACCGCTGATTTGACAATTTCTGTTATACATCAAGTGACCTACGTAATAGCGAATAATGCATGTAAATAAAGCATTATTTTTATATAAACGTCTAAGGGTTAATTTCACTCCGCAAGAGGCGCTCTACGGTGGACGCCATCATGCGCGGGGTAGCCCTCACGACAGGGGATGCGGTGTCTCTAGACATCGCCAACTCCTTCAACACCCTACCCTGGAGTTGCATCAAGGAGGCATTCCGGTATCACCAGATGCTGACTTATGTCTGTCGAGTGGTCGAGTCCTATCTGACAGACATTGCCAAGGAGTGTGGAACCGATGAGAGATGTCGTGCAGTATTCTACAAGGATCGGTCCCGGGGTCACATCTGTGGAACATCGGGTACGACTGGGTGCTGCCCTCCGGCGTCAGCGTAGTTTTCTATGCTGACTACACACTGGTTCTGGCACAAGGGAGGTCGCACCAGGCGGCGACCGAGGCAGCGTCCCTTGGGGTTGCGGCAACAGTCGAGAGGATCCGGCAATCGGGGCTCAAGGTGGCCTTGCACAAGTCCGAGGCCATGTGCTTTCATAGTCCTCGGAATGCGCCACCATCGGGTTCCCACATAACGGTAGGGGGGGGTTTACATGGGCGTCGGGTCGACGATGGGACTCGTCCTTGACAGCCGGTGGAACTTCGAGGAGCAAATCCGACGTTTGGCTTCCAGACTGGAATAGGCCGGGGCTGCCCTGAGGCGGCTCCTCCCCAATCTAGTCTCTACGTAGGGGCCGTGCGGTCCATAGCCATTTACAGGGCACCGGTGTAGGCGCGGTCGCTAAGTAAGCGACCAGCCCGATGCCTGACCTCGTCCTAGAGGGTCATGGCCGTTCGGTTGGTTCGGGGATATCGCACGGTCTCGGCTGAGACGGCAAGCTTCCTTGCCGGATTGCCGCCATGAGATCTGGAGGCCAAAGCCCTCGCCCACGTGGGAGTGGCGACCGGAGGCAACACGCCGAATTTAATTTAAGAGTTAATTTTACTCTATATTAAAAAATACTTCAAATTTCCCTACATTTTGACAAGTTTTGATATTTATTTGTCGTTAAGATGAAACATGCAACTACATTTTGAACGTTTTAAATTAGAAGAATTGGGAAATTAGAATTTAAATTAGAAAAATTGCCCTGAATCTCAGGTAAATGTCAATAGAAGGCGTGAGCATGAACTGAATACTAAGTTACATTATTTACGTCAAAGCGAATCCAAGATGGTGACGCGTGTGAGTTATGATAGCGCGTAGTTTTTATAGGTTCGCCTAAAGTAAGTCATGAGCTGTCAAGTATTTAATAAATGTGAGGAGGCTAAATAACATGAGGTTGTTCTTTTATCTATAATAATCAAGCAATAGGTGAAGCAAAATCAGATTTTGTAATAGGTTGCCTTCATTTTGGTAACCTTCTAGCAAAGAGCTTAGTAAACGTAATGTAGTTTAGAATTATTTTTCATTTGAAAATACTTACAGATTCAGGCCTCGCGGGCCCAGTGGGGTTTGGTAGATGTCACATGTCGTCGAAGTTTTTTGCTTCTAGAACATGCCGATTACCTCACGATGATTTCCTTCACCGTGAGAGGAATAGTGATGAAATAATTTAGACCAAGTGAAGCGCCTGGTGGGGTTTGAACCTACGATCTCTTGTAAGTCGCGCCCGATACCACTAAGCCACCGCTGCTGCCAATGCTGCGAAAATACTTGTATTGCACAAACTGTTTTTATGATTTTATTTTATTTTATAAGTACAGTGACGAACTACAAACTAAAGACAATCAACACAGTTAATATGACATACTGTACATAAATCTGAAGTCCAATTATTCCTGTACATAACATGCAATGATTAATAATTATGCTTCGTTAGAGATGGAATTAATATGGGCAAGTTACCAAATGACATTATACAAACAATTACAACTAACAATTTATACAATCAATTTCTAAATTCGCTAAAACTGCTCAGAAACAAGTCTACCTTAGGACATATTGTATTATATTGATTACACATTCTGGATAACGGGTTATTCTTTGAAACATTATTGTTACTAGCGGGAATACTGAATAATTGTGCAGTGCGTATAGATCGAGTTGGTATTTTAAAGTTTAACTGGTCAAGTAATTTAGTATCAAAGCCGTTAGCAATTTTATGCAGCACACTTAAATCACTGACCCATCTCCTTCTCTCAAGACTCCTCATGTGAAAGTGTGTGAGTCGCTCTGGGTAATTGGGCAGTTTAGGTCTGAGACCACATTTCGCGCATAAAATTCTGACAAATCTTCTCTGTACAGATTCTATGCGATCTATGTGAGTAATATATATTGGAGGCCAACCGTTTACATGGTTGGCCTTATTACAAATGTGATCGTAATGTGGTCTAAATTACAAAACAGAATCAAACATAACACCCAGGTCACGCACTACTTTTACCCTATCTATTACTACTCCCCTGATAGTGTAGTTATAGTTAAATATGTTTTTACTATTCTTTGAAAAAGTTATAACCTGTCATTTTTTGGTGTTTAGTGACATCGAATTCTCTTCACACAATTTAACAATTGTATCAAGATCTGACTAAAGGATCTCGCAGTCTTGATTATTTGAGATACGCCTGTAAATTTTTATATTATCTGCGTAAGTTAGGCATTCGCTTTTAACCTTACTTAGCAAATCATTAACGAACACCAAAAATAACAATGGACCCAAATTCGATCCTTGGGGCACTCCAGATGTTGCTTGATGCCCTGAAACACTCTAGAATAGACAACCACCCTAATTATTTGTTTAAAATACCAATTTAACATAAAACATCGATCGGTTTTTTATACTTACCGTTTCCTTCGGGAGTTCGTGCTAAGTAGAAGCTCAACAATTTATATTTAAAACATGTTTGTATTAAGAAAGGAAGCAGGTAGTGTATATTCATCTATTTTCTAAACAAATGAGGCGTCTTTTCTCTGAGGTATTTTCTCTAATTCTATTTTAAAAGACATCGGCTATCGGCTGAAGTTACCACCCTCCAGACAAAGTCGTGCAACGATTCGTCGTGTTCCGGCTTGATGTCTGATGAAGCCATACGGAGGAGGGGTCTGAGCAGTTGTGTTGCGTTTTGTGCCGGATACGATGCGAAATAGAAATCTTGTGTCGGAATTTTGGTCGTGGAGGGTCTCCAGATCAATCTCTCCGTCTGGTGTAGCATCGTTGGACATGTTGTTGGGTTTAACATTACATCACCTCGCTAAGCTGCCGTCTTCCTTCATAATCACTCAGTTTTTTTGAATGATAATGTTAAAATGCTCTTAATAAACTAGCATGCTTTACCATCAACGATTGCGTCACAGCTTACCATCAGGCGGGATTGCGGTCAAGCACTAGTTTCTAATTATAAAAAAAAAATGTTCCTTTAAAATCTGTCTAGATGGTGTAATAGAACAGTGACAGTCTGTTACGGACAGGAAATGTGTGAACTGGTAATGAAGGTATTTTCCAAAGTGGAGGTCTGCCCGGCTTGCGTAGAGCACTGCCGTGTCCTCGTAGCGGCGATCGGCGGCGAACTCTCGCGTCTGACCCTGGTTCAGGCCATGGTCCGGAGCGAGAGTGCATGGGAGGCCGTCATCTCCTCTGCGAAGCAGTGATGCTGGCAAAGGAGGAGGCGGAGCGCGTCAGGTAGCGGGAATCAGCACATCCCGCCGGGTTCCACGAATACCGATGCGTCCTGGGTCAGGGTTGCGGGTTGGTTAAAAAAGAAACCGTGGCCCTGGCCGTCGCACAGGCAAGTGAAGAAACGGGTGGGTTTTAGTCAGTAAAAGTCTGATACGCCCTTCCACTCCGCCCAGAGCGGAAGAAGTCATTTGGTAATTTTCCATCCCAACCAAAAAAGGTATCTTCCAATCACTATGAAGATTATTTTAATTGGGGCTATTGTCATCGCCCCGATGAATATTTTTTATTATACTGGCTGAGTCAAATCTAACCGTATCTAAAAATAAAGTTAAATAGTGGTCAAGTCAGTTAAAAATATGGCCTTGCTAAAATGACTAAGTGCCGTTTCATGTATCCGAGGAATTTTCAGTAAATAGTGTAGGTATCTGTAAAAGCTAAATCTTGTTTGAACATTTTCAACGTTTGGTATCTACTTATCTTTTCCGTGTAAAATCTATACTAAGTAGAGAGCTTTTCCACCTTAAATTTTATGCAAAGTTGAAAATCGGTCTTTTTTAAACTGTGATCTTTGACAATTATTCCAATATTATATCCACACTCACAAAACGGACTGAGAACTATTTAAATGCCGGCAGACAGACAACACATTATTAATATTTACAATCCCATCTCTACAGTTAGCTAGTAATTCATAGGCAGGAAAGTGTAGGCTATATGGATGCTCCGTGTATCCAACGATTTTCAAAAACCTGTCGCGCTTATAGACAATTCATTTCAAGAATAATAAATCATTGCGATTAATAGGCTCTGTTAAATAGTTGACTCACCCCCAAAGCCCCGAAAACTCCTTGGCACTTAAGTAAATGATGTTCCTAAAAGTATTTTTGTCACCAGTATTTACGTACTAGTAACTAATACTTACGTTTTAAAATGACTAAGAGAACTGCGTGTTTTGAAGTGTCATGTTTCAGTATTTGACAGCGATCTACAGCACATCATGACGAGATAAACTTTCTTAAAAATCGCTCCATGAGATACTCAACTATTCCGTCCTTTAAAGGAATTGCCTTGTTAAAAATACACTTATAAAACAATTTCAGCAGAAACTACAGGCACTAAAAGGCGTCTCGGAACCTTTACTGCAGTTTGTTATTTACTTTGTTCGCGTTTAGTACATTCACGCTGCAGTTAGCATCTATGACGCTTCAAGACACAGAGCTTCGTTTTCTATTTCAGGAATTGATTTAAAAGATTTAATTTATGTCCCAAGTGTCATTGTTCGGTTTATTTTGTAGGCGTGTAAACCGAACTGCACTACAAGAACATTTTAATCCTTAATAATATTATAAATGGGAAAGTGAGTTTGTTTGTTTGTTCCGCTTTCACGTCGTAACTACTAAACCGATTGCTTTGAAATTTTGAAGCCATAAAGATAGAAGTCCGGATTAAATAATAGGCTTTTTATCCCGGAAAAATTGATATATCCGAGGGAAATCTAAAAAGTGCGATATATCCGAAATTCACGCGGGCGATGCCGCTGGCGGAAAGCTAGTACGAAATAACTTAAGCTTTGTGAACGTACTGCCGGAATAATATTCTATTTAAATGTTGCTGTAAACACAGTTTTCTTTTCTTGAGAATGTGAAATCATCAAAATATGACCTCTCAAAGTGTTCATTCACTTGCCTGTACTCCCTGGTATTGCTAAACACCCTGTGTCCCAAATATGTTTAGGCATTTTTTCGCAAAGCCACAGGGTTGCTACTATTAATAGCCACCGCACGCCGCAGTTTTATTATTATTTAATTTAATAGTTAATTTTTACTACCGTTTATACTGGTGAGTAGGTACCTACTGCTTACGATATTTTACCTACCGGCTACATAAAAAAAAAACAAACGAAATCTAATTCGACAAATCAAGAGATTTCGCATTTTATTTTCATTTATTTGGGAAGTTTACAGATTAGCACTAAAAATATTCATTAGGTCAAGTCCCTTGTTCACAAATGCTCAAACTAACCTTAATTTAAATACATTGTCATGTAACGACAAGAAAAGACTATAGAGGGAGACAGTATTAAGTATACAGAAATTTAAGAGATTCAAGATGGAAGTATAAAATTGAATAATGTAGATGAATGATTGATGGGTGATGGTGAAGGGCGGCCCCTGGTGGACCGGCGACAGCAACGGACGAGCGGCCCTGGTGGACCGGCGGCAGCAACGGACGAGCGGCCCTGGTGGACCGGCGGCAGCAACGGACGAGCGGCCCTGCGGACCGGCGGCAGCAACGGACGAGCGGCCCTGGTGGACCGGCGGCAGCAACGGACGAGCGGGCCCTGGTGGACCGGCGGCAGCAACGGACGAGCGGCCCTGGTGGACCGGCGGCAGCACGGACGAGCGGCCCCAACGGACGAGCGGCCCTGGTGGACCGGCGACAGCAACGGGACGAGCGGCCCTGGTGGACCGGCGACAGCAACGGACGAGCGGCCCTGGTGGACCGGCGACAGCAACGGACGAGCGGCCCTGGTGGACCGCGGCAGCAACGGAGGAGCGGCCCTGGTGGACCGGCGGCAGTTACGGAGGAGCGGCCCTGGTGGACCGGCGGCAGCTACGAGAGCGGCCCTGGTGGACCGGCGGCAGCTACGAGGCGGCCTGGTGGACCGGCGGCAGCTACGAGGCGGCCCTGGTGGACCGGCGACAGCAACGGACGAGCGGCCCTGGTGGACCGGCGGCAGCTACGAGAGGAGCGGCCCTGGTGGACCGGCGGCAGCTACGGAGGAGCGGCCCTGGTGGACCGGCGGCAGCTACGAGGAGCGGCCCTGGTGGACCGGCGTCAGCTTCACGGCCCTGGTGGACCGGCGGCAGCTACAGAAGAACGGCCCTGGTGGACCGGCGGCAGCTAGCAAGAAGAACGGCCCTGGTGGACCGGCGGCAGCTACAGAAGAACGGCCCTGGTGGACCGGCGGCAGCTACAGAGGAGCGGCCCTGGTGGACCGGCGGCAGCTACAGAGGAGCGGCCCTGGTGGACCGGCGGCAGCAACGGAAGAACGGCCCTGGTGGGGAAGAACGGCCCTGGTGGACCGGCGGCAGCTACAGAGGAGCGGCCCTGGTGGACCGGCGGCAGCTACGAAGAGGGACTGCCCCGGCGTCACAAGGCCGGCAGCAGTCGAGGGCTCCGGCGGCAAAGGGCCAGGCAGCTCCAGGCGCACCAGTTATATTGTGACTGGCACAGCAGGAAATACCCTAGAAAGGGCTCTCGAGGCAGCGTTCAGTAGAGACCTACTTATATGTGGCTTGTTTGAAAGCCAGAGCTCGACTGACCACTGCTCTGCGATGATTTCTAAAGAAACCTCGGAGAACGGTTGGAGGTCGAAATTTAAAATATTCGAAAATATGGACGAGGAACGGTAAATAATTTTACCATAAAAGAGTTCGAATAACAATTATAAAATAAAAATAACAGACCAACAAGAATTTTGATGAGAAGGTTGTCATAGATACATCATCAACAATGTTGTCAAAAAATGTCAAAATAATGAAAATGTTCTGTAACAATGTAAATATAAATGGTATTAAATTAAAAAGTGCAGTGTTTGATAGGAAAAAGTGATACAGTCCTGCATAGGTACGGCTTCCTACGCTAAGGGGTCACTAAGTCGCCGAAACTTAGGCTTAAAGTTGAGGACTGACTGTGAACTGAAAAATGGGTCCTGGTGTAGTGGAATATGATCAAAACAGAGCCTTATAATAATGGAATGCATATTATGGACCGTGGAAATGAATGATACATATATAAGTATGAATATGAGTATAAATAATAAGTGTAAGTATATCTGAATATGTACATAACATTACAACATATTTCTATTTTAATTACATTAAGGAAACGATTCTTAAGATACTTCATAGCAAGTTTAAACATGATTAATTCAAATTATTATTTTTATTATTTCGGATAAATTATATAAATATCCATAATTATAATATTAGTAAAAGTAAAAATTAGCTTAATGTTAGTAATGAATTAACTAAAATGCGTGTGGACGGCGATGATGTGGGCGATGCGTGTGGTGCGTGTGGCGAGATAGATAAGAATGTATCTACGTAGTAGGGCAGAGTCCCAATAATCTGAGTACTCAAAATAAATCAATTTACGTCAGGCGCTGATATTTAATATTATTTACATACATTACATTACATACAACATTATTATAGGATGTAAATAATATTAATTATCTTCTGTACTTTTCCTAACGAAATAGGAAGAAGACGATGCATTGAAATCAAATTTAGTTTAGTTATTATACAAGAGAATCAGCGCCATTATGTAATTGGAATAATTTCCCAAAAACTTTCTGGCGCATACCTCTATCGAACTTTGCCACACCAAACGCAAATTAATTTGGATCGAAAGGTCTTTTCGAATTGTTTGTTTAATGAAAACTTTTGCGGGAAAAAGAGATTCCGTGACTTAAATAACTTTGGAATACCAAGTAAAGTCGATAACGACTTTAATTTAGAAACGAAGGAGGTTATATATATTGACGAGGTTCTGGCTGTTACTATCACACTTCTAAGTTGTTTGAATAAAACATTAGAAATAACTTAAACTTTATGAGTGTACTTATTTAGCGTCTTAAGATTCCAAATCATTTTGTTGGAATTAGTTACTTTGAATAAATATGTTCACTTGTCATCGGCTTGACACTTACAAGAAACAGTCTGTATATTTATTTCCCCTATACCAAATACTGTAAGTATTGCAACTCTCATGTGAACAACCAAAAATGTCGTGTGATACGAAATATTTTCTTAAAACTAAATATAATAATACCACCTGGAAATCTACGTGGGTGAAAATTTCGCTTCAAAAATTAAATCTCTAAAAGGATTATTAATGCAGTGACTTTGCCACTGAATATGACAAAACATCTTCAAGTATCCTCAAACCGTCCAATTCTTCTTCAGCTAAATCCACAACACAAAAAGAAAAAAAATCTTCGACGCAGAGTTCTTCAATGCTTTCAAAAGTTGTAGTTAATCCTATCCACAAGAGTAGTGACAGACCCATCTTTAACAATGACAAAACTATTTCAATTTTGAACTCTTTGTCTAAAATTTTAGAACGTCTAGAGTCTTTACGGGTATGTCGCAAAAAATAATATAAAATTATGGCGCGTGTGTTGAACTCGCCGCAATCGGTCAACTGGGGACCTACTACTTTATGCCACTCGCTTGTTGGGCGAGGCTCTCGAGAAAAACGGGGAAGCGATTGCTGTCTCCCTTGATGTGTCGAAGGCCTTCGACTGGGTATAGCACGCTGGCCTTTTGAGTAAGCTTCCAGCGTACGCCATTTCCCCGGGCCTGACTGGCTGGGTAAAAGACTTCCTGACTGGCTGGGTAAAAGATTTCCTGACTGGCTGGGTAAAAGACTTCCTGACTGAATGGTCCCTAAAAGTTGTTGTCGACGGAAGTTCATCTGAGCCCATGTCGACTAAGGCCGGTGTTCCTCAAGGGTCTGTTCTCTCTGCAACTCTGTTGCTGCTGCATATTAATGGGTGGTTCATTGGGTCCAAGGCTAAGGTGGCTGTCAGGAAACTTGGCGTTATCTCAAAGTTCCGGCGGTACTTCACACCAAGGTAGGCTAGGCTTCTGATGTTGTACAAAGCACAGGTCCATTCGTGTGTGGAGTACTGCAGCCACATTCGGGCTGGTGCTGCAGAGTGTCACCTGGCGACTTTGGATTAAGTGGAGAGGTGTGCGAAGAGGCTGATTGGCGACCCTGATTTAACTCAAAACGATCTCCAAAGTCTAGAGGACAGGAATAGAGTAGCCAGCCTTTCAGTGTTCTTCAGGATGCATTTTGGTGAGTGTGCGAGGGAATTGCATGATTTAATTCCCCTGTCTCCGTTCCACCATCTGACGACCCGTCGTACTGCGAGTTTCCACCCTTACGTTGTTAACATCACTACGATCCATACGAAGCGTTTCACCTTCTCTTTTATACCGCGTACATCGAGTGACTGGAACAATTTGCCAGCGGCGGTATTTCCGTCAGACTACAATTTGAGTGTCTTCAAGGCTAGAGTGAATAGGCTCTCAATAAACTAGTGCGCTTTACCATCACCGATTGCATCACTGCTTACCATCAGGCGGGATTGCAGTCAAGCGCTAGTTCATACTTTATAAAAAAAAAAACAACATAGCTTTATATGTGGAATCTCTGCAGAGAAGTGAAGTCTCGTAGTAACGTATGAGGGCTTAAGTGATTTGCTTTCTTGACTTGATTAATGCATTTGACTGTCTCTGTACCAACACTGATATTGAAGAAGGATAACATTTAAATCCGTGGCATAGCACTTTAAATCTTCTCAGATATATCGTTTGCAATTAGTGAAAATCGACTCATGGTATAGCAAAGAAAAAGTAAAACGATAATAAAAACTTACATATTCTTACTTATTTAGATGAGTATCCAAGGAAGTGTTCTGGGACTTCATATATTCACCTATGCAAGTTATATGACACAAATACGGCTGGTATATGACGCTAATTGGTATAATGCTATACTGGGATTTTTGTAATCACTTCAACGAGTGATGGAATGGATTTCTATATCTTCTATTCATTTTCACGGCCACACCGGCGTTTTTCAGTAAAACTGCGTGAACTGCACATACTCCAACACGCGCAAGTTTCGCGCGATCTATCCCGGGTGATTAGCCTTTACACGGCCGCTCTTACCGCTAAGGAAAACAAACACGATTAAACGGGCGCGAAAAAATGGTAGCGTAAACATATCATAACAAAGTAATCGCGCGTGCATGAGCTTGCAACCTTTCCCGTGCAAAATCCTGTAAGCTATTAAGAATGCGCGAAAAAGTGTATATGTAAAGGTCGCTTATGTCGAACTTCTTTTGCTGACATTTAAACTTAGTAAATGCTCGAATCAACAATAAAAATCATCGTCTGATCGATACATAGTAATGTTATGTATGTACCTTATGTCAATGGCATCAGGTTCAATATTGCGTGACACGCCGTATGTAAATTTTAAGCCCTATATCTTGAGACCTAGGCATTGTAGAGGTACGATATAAAAAATACATTGGTAGACCTAGGATGATCTATCGAATGGTACGGGTTTCGGCACCGAAATTACTGGAAACTCGTCTCCTGTGAAGTACCTGTAGGTACCTACTGAACGTACTCGAAATCAAGCGCTATTAATATTACTTCTAGATAGATCTGGAATGTTCGGTTAGCTGGCCTATATAAAGGGGTGTGACACTAGCGCGGCACTCGGCAGTCAGTCTGCATTTGACTATCGAAGCGAAACAAGTGACAAGCAAGAAGCGATAATCAAGAATATCTACAGCAATAACCCAAAGAGAATTTTGAGGAATACGTGAAGTAACTTCTATAGTGTTGTTGTGTATGTACGACACGGACTTAGTGGACATAAGACAAGATTTCGGTGCAACATCAGCTACGTTCTACTTGTAATAGCCCAATCACTATCAACTGTACCATCGTTGTCAATAAACTTACAACCCTTAACCTTGCAAACCTTGCCTTAACCTTCAAAGGCATTTTAATAGCCCTAGCCCATAACAATATAAATAATATCTTGAATTAGATTAAGTTGATAAGCAAGCTTACTAATTAGTAGGCTGTTAAATCTGTCGTAATATACTACCGAATGTTCCCTTTTAATAAACCTTTGATTTATAAACGGCAGTTTCAAAACAACCCACAACACACGCACATACACATTCACATAGTCAGTCTTGTACACAATCGCACAACTGTGCACGACGCTGTATTCGCTGCTTGATAAAAATGGTGTAACACTTTAGTATTGACATTGTTTTCGGGATGGATACTTAGGTGTCCTCAAACGATTTTCAGCTTAGCTTAGGCACCAGTCTCCCACAATATCTAAGCAAACCACTTATTACTAAGCAAAGAAATCAAATATTGGGGTAAAAAACATTTTTTTATTATTGTTTTTTTACTCAAACTGATTCTGGAGTATTTTCTTTGATTCATTGTTTTTGTTATCTTTCAGGTAGAAATAATGATGAAAATGTGTGTTCTGTCGCATGCAATGATGTTATAGATAAATCTTCTGTAATATGATTTATTTCTAACGAGATTAGAATGTGTCTTAACACTTTCATATTTTTTTACTCAGTGTCTGTACGTATAATCGTTTATGTAGATATGATTTGAATCGTAATGCTTATATATATTCATTTCTGTAATACCTTTTTATCTCTATGCTCATTTTTTCTTTATTCCCATGTGAGACGAGATCGACTTAAGAGAATATGTTAGACTTTACATACTCTGGTACTCGTAACGTTTTTGGTACCCCATTTTATCAAAAAGTGTAAATTGTGGCTGGAATTGTATCTCGCTTACCTTGCGCGTTGTCTTGTCAATTGTTCTCTTTGTCACCGTCTTGAACTTAAGTGTAGCTTCTAGAGGGGCACTACTGTGTCTGACTTTTAACTCGTTCGCTGTTTTGTAAAATTTTAACGAACTCAATTTCTACTAACGACGTCTCCCGTTTTTTGAACCCTTTAATTGATTTGGTCCCTTTTGTCATTTAATCGAATTTCGTCAATTCAAAAGCAAATTTAAATTAATGTAAATGTTAACACATTTATTGGAAGGCAGATGACTTGGCTACGAATTTACAAAAACTTTTATGCACTAAAAATATCTGAAGCGAGTTAATCTATTCTCAATTATAATAAGGATAAACTGGTAAGGATATACAAATTTTACTGATGATAATTTGAACTTACTTTGATCTAGTTTCTTTATTGATTTTCACAAAAACTTGTCAACGAAGGCGATCCTTAACCAAACACCCGTAAAGTTCCGATCCACCAACTCAGGCTAATTGGTTGTCACTAATAACCTTATTCGTATGCTTACCACACCATAAATATGATAAGAAGGGCTGAGGCCTTCTTTCTAATAACCAGAAGCGACCCTCTAGATTATCTTCAATATATTATATCGTGATTGGTGAGAGGATCTCCTCCAAAACCCTATTTATGCAGAACCCTCTTTTCAATATTGCAGCTTTTGTTAGTGACAGGTACTGAATAGTTTTCTTCCTTCTAAACATTTTAGCTGATTACTTCTAAATTATTTGAGGGAATTTCCTGTTAGCATGTACTTTTTTTACAATTATAAACTAGTGCTTGGCCGCAATCCCGCGTTTATTAAGTAGAACTGGCGCGCTTTACCATTAACAATTGCATCACTACTTCTGCAACTGCTTCTGGTTCTCTCTAGCCTTGAAGACACTTAAATTGTAGTCAGACGGAAACACTGCCGCTGTCAAATTGTTGCAGTCCCTCGATGTCATCATCATCATCATCTCAGCGTTAATCCCAGTCGCATCCGCAGCTTTTTCAGCTTTGGAGTCTGGGGTCCGCTTTACCAGTCTAACTGCTGATTTTGGCTAAACTTCGACATTTTCCGTGAAGCGACTGCCGTCTGACCTCCACAACTCGAAGGCGATATCGAAGCATTGCAGTTAGACCAATTGTTAGACTTTTGAGGGCTCCAACAACCCGTAACGACTGCCACTAGATGTTTGTATGGCAACCGGGACCAACGGCTTAACGTGCTTTCCGAGGCACTACCAGACCAGTGCAAATATTCATATTCATGCATACAAATATTTGCACTGTGCGGGGATCGAACCCGCGCCTCCTTGCGCAACGGCCGCGTTCGCTACCGCTACGCCACGGAGGCTGTCAAGCTGTTGCAGTCCCTCGATGTATGCGATATAAAAGACGAGGCGAAACGCTTCGTCCGCATCGTAGTGGTGTCAACAACATATGGACGAAGTCGCCCTGGAGCGGGAAGCCCGATGATGGAACGGTGATAGGATTTCACACTATAAAGCGAATTCTTTTTATTTAGAATATAGGAGTTTGACTACCCAGACCTTACACTTGGCTTTACAATCATGGATATTTATCATATTAATTTGATAATAAGGATATGTACCTAATTTTAGCTTAGGTACAATCAGCTGTAGAAGTCCATTTCCACCTTAAAGACTACTGTCGCCTGCGCTAAACCGGCCACGCACACTACCGCATTATTTTTTTATCGCAGTCTTCGTCTTTCTTTAAAGTAATGCAAGATTTCGTTACTTCATTTGAAGTTGAGTTAGCGGCCGCACTTAACAATGGTGCTATCAAAAGCGAGCGATTGTGGGTTCGATCCTTATTATAGGCAACTCTTTTTGTTGTTTCATATAATTTAAAATTATGATAATTGATTTGTATTTTAAAGTAAAAATGTTTGCAAATAATATTTAAACAAATAGGAAAATTTATTGAATATTTATCCCAAAAAGGGTTTTATTATATGTTTTAGTTTACTATAGGGGTAATATAATAAAAAATATATAAAAATAAAACAATAAGCATATTATAATGCAATTTATTATAAAGTTATATATTATTCGGTATAGATATACTTATACTAACAAATGAAACAAACGTTGAAACGGCAGCATTGTAATATTTTATATAAAAGTAATCCTTGACAAACTTATGATATTGTTATGGTAAAAAATACAAAAACATTTTTGGTTGTTAGATATGAAAATTATAATATTATACGTATATTATGATTAAAGAGGTTATAGCTTAATTATTCATTTTCTTAAAGAAAAGAGGATTGAAACTTAACCTGAATATTATTGCAATCATAAAATAATCTATACTTAGAACACATAATAGTGCTTATTACATTTATATTTTTTTTTGCGTGTATAGCATAGTACTAGTGCTGCCATCCTGCAATGCCTTTTTTCGGAGTTTGAAGGCATGAGATTATAATCTTCAAGCGCTTTCTTAGTTCAAAAGTAAACGAACTTATTTCTTATCGAATTCCGAAATTATTGTTTTATAATTTACCAAAAGTAATTTGTATTGAAATTGCAAAAGGCGACATCTGTTAGCCATTAAGCCAACCGAACATATTACTGTCACTTAGCTAAATTACTTTAGAGATGGTTTAGAGTCCGTTATTAAGATATTTATTGGTATATATTTAAAACACTCTGTAGGACACTTCTGCACTGTTTTTGTTATAAATAGTTTTTTTTTATTTAGCTCGATAACACTCCACCAGCCTCGCCAATTTATTTTTAAACCACAATGCAACCTATCTTCTTCGCACGATTTAAAAGTTTATTCAACGGTAAATATTGTCGTTTCATTTCACTTGTCTCGACAGCTACCTTCGTCCTCCAACCTCTTGACCTTGACCTCCAACGGCTTACAGTATTTATCTAAAACAATAACAATTTTATTACGCACTTGTTACAAGCGATTGGTTTGCACCTTACATAAATAATAATAAAAACAACTTACACAAAAGCCGGTTTCATATGATATTTGAGATATATTGCTGCATATGCCTGCATATTGATTAAAAAGTTAAACTAATAATACAAACTGGTAACTATATGTTCACCAACCAACAACAGCTAAGTAATATTATTTGAGTTATTGTAGCTAATAATAGTTATTGTAGGTAGCGGAATATTTTTGTGAAGTAGTGATTCAGATTCTTTTAAGTCTACCGTCATCTTTTTATAATGACTCTAATATAGAAAAAATCTTAAAAGAAAGTATCATCTTTAAGTTGTAGATCGATATTTTTAGATATTTTTGTTGTAAGCATTCATAACTCACCAATAAACATTTAAAAAATATTTTTGTAAGTTATTAGATTCGAACTCGAACCACCTTGAACGCCTATCAAGGCGAAAACCGTTACGCCATTGAAACACTTACTGTAGACTTTGAAATTAATAAGTAGTACCTAACAATCATAAGCGGGCAGCAAGTGTATGAGCGTGTATCAAACTTTATTATAGAAGAAGGTCGTAACTACAACTAGTATTGCTTGGCCATAGTTTTGTGAGATTGCAACTCGACTTTTGGTCTTGAGTGTACTATTTTAGGTCTAGAATAAATATGTACGTCAAATATGTCATACTATTTTAACTAAATATATACATCTAATATCTTTAGCTGTTACGTGAAGTTATGGATTTGTAGATTGTATGTACATACGGGGTGTTTGGCTGATTCGTATATAATTAGCCTATAATTTCCCACTCCTGGGACACAGGCCTCCTCTCGATGAGAGGGAGTGGCCGTAATCTACCACGCGGGCACAGTGCGTGTTAGTAGATGTCATATGTCTTCGAAGTCTTGCCTCAAGGACATGCCGATTTCCGCACGCTGTTTTTGGTCACCGTTTTGAGAGCAGTGGTGATGAAATAATTTACACAAAGCAAAGCGTCTGACGGGGTTTGAATCTACGAACACTTGTAAGTCGCGGCCGATATCAATAGGCCACCACTGCTCTCACGCTGATTTTTATTTTCTGGAGATTGTAGTATTTAGAAAGTACGAAGTACTAACTTAAAACTTTCCATGTGTTTGGAATAACATAACATTAGTAAATTTTAAATGTCATCGAAAAAATAATGTTAATAAATAAGTAATTAGTACCTAATATTATAAACGTGAAAGTTTTTATGTTGCGCAATACGACTCTCAAATCACAATCAGAATCAGATATTTTATTTGTAGAACATAGAATGTAATCAAAGAGTCATGAATTATAATCCGGACCCGCGATTTAACGTCCTTTCCAAGGTATGGACGGATCTCGATATATAAAGATCACGATCGAATCACGAAAGATCAGAAAGTCACTCACAGTCCAAGGCGGCTAGCGTAGCTTAACCTCTATCGATCTCTCTACCGCTCTTACTATTGTTACGACCTAGGGGTATTATTTTATTATTATTTGAACAGGCTTTGAGATACTTTTCCTAGTCCCATTCCTTTTCCTCCATAATTTGACAACACCAAACCTATGCACCGCTGGCGCCACCTATCGCGCAACAAGAAAAACACCAATTAGAACGAAAGAACAAATATACATTGTGAAATACGACTGTTTGTGACATGGTGTGGTGATACACACAACACAATACAATACCACACACGACAATATTATTAATTATATTCTACCATTGGAAGAAACTGGTGCCTGAAGTAGGTTTTTGAAGAAGCCTGTGTTATAGGTTACTATAATGTCCCTAGCCCATCAAAGAACTTTATTATTAATATTGTCAATATTGATGAAACCTGTACCATTCTATAGCTCACCTTACGTCTAGCAATGCATTTTTAGAACGCCAACACAAACCTCTGCAATGCCTTGGTCGCAAGATATAGGGCTTAAAAGTTACGTAAGGGATATCACGCAATATTGAACCCTATACCATTGATCTAAAGTGCATTTGTGACACTATTAAGCCGTGGGCTCCTTATCATTTTGGTATCAAATATATACTATACAGTACATTAATACAGAACCTAAATGCTCCCACACACATTATTCGTTGAGCACTAATGTCTGTTTCGTCTAAAGTGCAGCGGTGCATAAATGATAAGACGCTCGTAGTTCGGGTAATGGGGTATTAAGTCGTCAACATTGCGTCAATGTTTCAAGAGTACTTAAGAACTGTAGAACTTGTGTCAACAAGAAGAAAACCCAGTGGCGTTTCTCCTTGATTATGATTACATGAGATGAAGGGAAATTCCAGTAACAAAATGGTTCTATTCTCGTTGTAATATCACTGAGACAATATCCCACTTGTCAAAATGTCCCAAAGTTTTTCAATCTTTCGAAAATATCTCTTAATAAGAAATTTAAAAGTATTTTCTTAGATTGAGATCAGATTGTAAACTTTCTTAAAACTACGAGAATAGCCCCCGAAACTCTGAACTCTGACGCCATATACCGTATGAAAAGGTGGTCTGTAAAAGATCGCTCTTTGTGATAAGACCGTCTATTGTAAAATCTTCATATTTATGTTCTTTCATCATCATCATCATCAACCTTTTATCGTCCCACTGCTGGGCTCAGGTCTCCTCCTTCTCTGAAGAAGGATTGAAAAAAAAAAATTGGGTGAATGGAGATGCATGAATCTGTTAGGTGTTGTTTTACGGTCAAAGAAAAAAAAAAAACAGAAAAGTAAATGAATATCATTCATTTCTGCAGGAAAAAAAAGACATAATATTTTGGTGTAGGCTTATTTAAGGAGTCACCAGCATTTATTTTTCTTTTTGTTTTTTTTTTCCTGCATAAATGAATATAGGTAAATATATAACACAACAGATTAACTTGTGAGGCTGTTCTTATTCTGCAAGGATCATAGGTTGTTCCAAAGAGATACCGTGGACCTGATACCCCCTAGCCCGTAAAAGCAGTATATTATTTACATTGTTAATAGTGATGAAACCTGTACAGTTCGATAGCTCACCCTAAGGTCCTAAAGACCCAAGTCCTAAGACCTAAGTCTAGCAATGCATTTTTAAATCGTAACTCTACAATGCCTAGGTCTAAAGATATAGGGTTTAAAAGTTACGTAAGGCATGTCACGCATAGTTCGCCGCCCGGTAAGGACCAGGCCCGAGTCGACGGCACGTTATGTTTCACGCGTGCCTCAAAGAGATGTCAGCACATCGTGACGGGGTTCACGAAGACCGATGCCTCATGGGTTAGGGTTGCCGGTTGGTTAAAAAAGAAACCGTGGCCCTGGGCACAGGTAAGTGAAGGAACACGGGTTGTTTTATTCAGTAAAAGTCTGACACGCCCTTTTGCTCCGCTTAGTCCTTTCCATACTGGAAAAAGGCTAATTTTATTTAGCCACAAACCCCACACAATCATGATGGCATTAATACTTCATATACGGTTCCTAAAAATAGCTATAATATGGTCTGTTCCAAAAAGTATCCAAAGAAAGTGTAAACAAACCCGGGTTCGGTTAAATTCTTACGCAAATACTCTCTAAAGGGAATTAGTAACACATTAGACGGACACACATTAGAAGGTTTTTTGTACTTAGTACATTTCCATATTTTTGGAATAGGTAATTAATTAATTTATTTTTAATTTAGTAAATTTGAAATATCATCGATAAAAAATAAGGTCAAAAGTTTAAAGTTAACTATCAAAAAAATAAATAAGGTGATTTTATTAAGTAGTTAAATCGTCAAATCAAAGCACTCAATTTATAATTGACACTACAAATTGGAATCCCCGATACCTATCCCTTTCACCCTATATTATTAGAAGGTTACATCATTATATAAGTCGGCATCAATATATTAAGAGGATAAGCAAAATGATAATATTATTACAATTCCAACTTTACCTATCACAATTCACAAACGAAAGCCTCCTCAGATCAATCTTTTTTTTTGCGATGGGAAATCATCAAATGACTTCTCCCGCTCTGGGGGGAGCGGAAGGGCGTGTCAGACTTTTACAGACTCAAACCCACCCGTGTTTCTTCGCTTGCCTGTGCGACGGCCAGGGCCACGGTTTCTTGTTTAACCAACCCGCAACCCTGACCCAGGAGGGATCGGTCTTTGTGGACCGTGTCACGATGTACTGACACCTCTTTGAGGCGTGCGTGAAACACAACGCGCCGTCGACTCGGGCCTGGTCCTTACCGGGCGGCGAGCTGCCCACTGCATACCGTCCGCAGGCCCGCGTTCCTCAGCGGATCATTCTGAAGATACATACGTGGTACCCCCCATACACGTAAAGTGGAGAGTGTTTTTTTTTCATTTGCACCCTAACGTGTGTTATATTGTTAAATAGGTATTTAAAAATTAATACGGGTTTACTTGAATCATCTTTTGATATCCGTAATATTTTTGGAAATAATCGCTCCAAAAGTATTAAAAAATGCTTGCTCCATGTATTCGAAAATGTATCTGCTCAATAACGTAAATAAAGCAAATAATGCTGTTGAACTGTCAAAATGAAGTCTATTATTGTTATTGATAGTGTGTTACGCAATTACCTTGCTGTTACTTCAAGCAACATACAGTTGATGTTTAAGAATGCTTTAACTTAAGGACAGATGGGACGTGCAGAAATCAACCAATCACATTGTTTTAAATCCTCAACGCGTCTTTACTCACGACTTTGATTCTAGATGTCTTCGTTCCGCTTGACTTCGCTTCAATGTAAACGCACACTAAGGCCGTATAAACTGTATCAAGAATTTTCATGAGGCAGACAATATCGCTCTTTAGTTGCAAAAATCTACACCCGATATGGCGCTGATTCCCTTATTCACAACCTAAACTAAATTTAAGTTGTCACTGCGTCTATTTTTTTATATTTCATTATTAGAAGGACAGAAGATAAAGATTACCTTAGCCCTGTCAAATGAAGATACTCCAAGGCCGTTTAAACGTATTTAAAATTATGGCTACTAAAAATACGTCAATTGACGTCAGGCGCTGTTTAATTTGATAGGCCTAAACTAACTTAATTGCTTTTTCTTACTATATCATTAAGAAAAGGAAAGAATATTAATCTTTCCCCCTTTTCTAAGTGATATAGAAAGAAAAAGACGCTATTAAGTTTAGTTTGTGTTTTCCTTTTTGCATTTGTCAATTTTCTTTCATCCCATAATCTTTGTCATCTGTTAGTATACGATTGTATTAGTTGTGACACGACCGTGTAGTCAGGAGGCCTGGAGACCTGTAACACAGGTAGTCCTAGTACAGGCTCTAGTTTCCACTACATCATTATATCTTGTATACTTAGTTTATTATTATTATTAGTTTGTGAACCAGGCAATCAGCTCCATTGTCGTCAGAATGTTATCGAGAAAGGGTAACGGCAATATTGTGTAAATGAGAATATAGAATTTATTTATTAAATTATGGGCTGATTTTTCAAGCGATAGATATTTTATTCGTAGAATAAAATTAACCTTTGACAGATTTTATGTTGAAAAACTGCCAGAGATTGTAAATCGATTAAAATTATTTGGTTTTGGTAAAGTCAGCCTTATGACAGTTTAAAACCTATTACAAAAATTAAAAAGAGTGTTTAAGCACATAACAGTGAAAATACGAATTAATAACCCCTTATTACAAAACAAGGATTTTGTTTAGACCAGCACCCTAATCGGTGAACACATTTTTGTCAAATGATTGCGACTAGTTGGGATCAGTTGGCATCGTTCGGACCGCCCATTAGTCCGTTTGGTCGAAACGATTTCGACTGGCTGGCTGGTTTCGACCACCTAGATAATAGGCTATTTGACAGTATTCAATTATTTGTGATTTTTTGCTTTAATTGCATAAAATGAGGGTTCTTTATATCATTTACAAGAGTTTTAATAAAAAAGAATAACAATTAATATATCCAAAACACAAAAATATGTTTGGCTTTTTGTTTCTCGCGCCACACATTGTGAAACGATCCGGATTGGCTAATGTCGCGATGACGTCATACGCGCATCATCGCTTGTTTTCGGCAAACTTATAAACTGCTTTTCTGGGTTTTTTTATCGATTTATTTGTACAACCCAGTACAGCACACCACTTGTAAACCATTTTATTAGATAACAACAGCAAATAATAATTAAAAACAAACACCACTGAGAACTGAAAACCGCTTGTGACGTCACTTACCAGGCGCAACGCCATATTGCTAATTATATCGTTTTCGCGGCTTATTTGAATTTTGAATTTTTATTTGCATATTTCTTACGAAATATGTATTTAAAATTAAAAAAAATACTTTGGGTGAACTTCTTAACCGCAACCAAGTAATTCAAGATAAAAATTATAAATCTGTCAAATAGCCTATTATAGGATTAGTCATTTTTACGAGTAGTATTAAGAACTTTGCATAAATATAAATAAAGTTCGCAATACAAATACCGACTCACAGGTTCCGTTTCTAAAGCTAATAAGATCCCGCTGTCGCGAAAAATCGCGGTACGGCGGACAGAGCTCCGGCGGAATCTCATGGTAACATGGAGAGTGTGATTGTCGCAACCCAGTGCTGGGCACGCCACAATAGCGGCGGTAAATCCCATCTTTGAGGAGTGGCTAAAGAGGTGCCACGGCACCCTTACCTTCCGCTTGACGTACGTAAGTCGTCACCGGACACGGGTGTTTCGGAAGGCTCCTGTTCCTGATAAGATGCAAAACGCCAGGGTATCACCACTGTGGGAATCACCCTGGAGCATACGGTGATGATGTGATTTGATGTTGAAAGAGAAACCATGGCCCTGGTGCACAGGCAAGTGGAGGAACACGGGTGGGTTTCAGTTTGTCACGGCCTCCCGCTCCGCCCCGAGCGGGAGAGATCATTTGATGATTTCACATCCACACCAAAAAAAAAAAAAAGAATAAACTACACACATCAAAAGTGTCTAGGGATCAACATATATTTTTGCAATAACTTTTCTCCTGATTGATATTAATTAAAATTTTCTTTAAGGATTCATCAAATAAAGTGTTTTCGTTTGTCACAGTAACGATAAACCAAGTCACCTTTGCATTAATAAAGAAATTTGCCATTTTCCTAATAAAGGGATATTTGACATTTGAACCACTAACACAAAAGTTCGAAAAAAAGACTGAAATAACAGTTTTCTCTAAAATTTTATTGGGTAACTTAAACAATTAATAATCCGTGTTTCTACCGCGAACACTAACAACACAAGAACATCGGTTTGGCATACTCAAAATGAGTTCATCCAAATCACGCTGTGGAATGGCTGCCCATGTTCGTTGCAACAACAAAAAAAGGTCTTCTTGCGACTGGATACCCTCCATATTCGGCAGAGCTCTTCTCTGTAGCATATCCCATGCATGCTCAATCGGGTTCAAGTCTGGCGACTGAGCAGGCCAGGGCAAGACATTGATGTTAGCTGCGGCGAGAGTCTGTCTTACAACTCTTGCGGTGTGCGGTCGTGCATTATCATGCATTAACTGAAATAAGGGACCGATTTGCACTTGTAGAGGAACGATGACGTCTGATACAATCGTTTCAGCATAAATTTGAGCGTTGAGGTTGCCTCTGATCCAAATCAACTCAGTTCTTCCGCCGATCCAAATACTCGCCCATACCATGATGGTTCCACCACTATAAGGATGGACTTCCTGGCAGGATTTTAATCGCTGTTGGCGTCCAGGGGTTCTCCAGTGTCGTATACGTCTTGTATCCGGTCTCATACCAAAACGAGACTCATCAGAAAAGCACACGAAACGCCAGTGTTCTTCTGCCCAATTTCTGTGTTCAAGAGCCCATTGATATCGAATCCTACGATTGTGCATTGCTATAGGTGGTACCCGTAGCGGTCTTCGGGAATGAAGGTTCACTTCATGCAAGCGGTTTCGGACTGTTTGGTCGCTAATTAAGTTCCCTGAAGAGTGATGAAGCCTCACGGCTAACATCATGGCGGTTATTGTTGGAGCTCTTCGAGTTAAGATTTGAATGTATCGGTCTGGTCTCCGTGTGGTGCAGCGATACCGTCCTCCATGGCGCTCAGCCACGGTACCAGTGCTTCGGTAACGTGTCCAAAGTCGACTGATAACACTCTGACTTGTATTCAGAGCTAAAGCCACAGTACGTTGCCGGGAACCAGCTTCTATCATTCCCACGGCTCTGAGCATTTCTTCCCTGCTAAAATGACGTCGCCGCTCCATAATAACGTTGGTTTTAATCAGTAGTAGGGAAACAGTAGCACTAATAATGTCTTCAATGCGTTGTATGTTTTTATAGGGAAAATATTGACAGCTGATTTTCATCTTTACTCGAATTTGATTCACAGTTCCTGATTCAAATTATGAAATGCACCAAAAAGGATCCATATAAATTTATAAAATCATAAATTTATTACAAAGCCACATCTCAATCTCAAGAAATCCGCATAAAAATGCTTGATCCCTAGACACTTTTGATGTGTGTAGAACAAAATTTAGAATTCGTTTTGTTATAAGAAGGACAAAGTTCAGATAAAAATTAGCAAACTCAAATCTCTTTCATGCAAATTCTAAGATACTAATACGTACTGGGAACATAGCGCAACTTTTGACATGCTTTCTGCGGCAGCAATAATTGTTTGCGATACATTCCATTAACAAAAACTGTCCAAAACACTTAAAACTCCGAACGATATTGCGTGCAAGGAAAATTACCTTGCACATATTTCCAACCTCTTCGTACCTAATTAGCATACAAATTACGAATTTTAAATGAACTTTCACACGTATATTTTAGGAGCCCATAAGTACTAAACAATTCATTTCTTAACAAAGAACTATAAACGTAACACGCAATCAAAATCAGCTACTAAAGTTACCAAGTGGCAAGTATTAACAAAATAGAATTAAAAATAAAGGCTCACACGCACCATATAATGTACCTACTTCCTTTCATACATACACAATAAATGTAGAACAGGGACGGTGAACCTATGGCACGCAATACAAAATTCACTTCACGATATTGATTTTCGTACGAAACTGTACGATTTATTTACATTGCCATGTCAATGAAGCAATGTTACCCTGTAATTTTCGCAATAGGAGCTAAAAATCAATAATCACTCTCTGGCCAAATAAGCTATTTTTAGATTGAAATACATCAATCTATTGCTGCGGAAGAAGGTAAATCAAACAGACAAACATTCAGATTAATTAAAATAAGATGTCATCACGCCTGTGTTCCTCGAAGAGTAAGGCAGAAGCGACTATAATAGTGCATCCATATTTCGGCAGTTACGTTCAAGGCTCACACAATAGGGCCTCACCTTGGCTGTAGTACCAGCTTGTGTGTACCAGATATACCTACCAGGTGTATCGGAAAGTTTTTACCGGTTTTTCTGACAAAAGCCGTCAGTATGGAATAAAATAATTGACATACATGTTATATTGTATTCTACTGTCATTAACCTTCAAAAAGTACTCATTTTCATTCTGATTAAATAATAGTATCATGTTGTTGTAGCTCTGTGAATATGTCGAATTTCAAACCTGACAAAGAGCATTTACGGCATGCATTGCTTTTCTAATTTAATCAAAAGAAAAGGCCAGTAAAAGTCATGGTTTGTTCGTAGAAACTTAAGAAGGGCTCCAAGTGTAAAAATGTGTGAGACGTGGTTTCGAAAATTTGAGACTGAAAATTTTGATTTAACAGACAGCGGGCGTTCGGGAAGATCAAAAAAAATTCTGGGTGTAGAATTGCAGGAGTTATTGAACGAAGACCTAACTCAAACTCAAGAACAATTGGGAGAACGGTTAAATGTGGCACAAGAAACGATTAGCGACCGCTTCATTTAAAAATCCGGTAGGTACACCTATTTGCGAGCCTCACGTAGCCCATACAAGATAATATCAGAATATCAGGCCAGAGTAGCTAGGGAGTGTTTGTCAATAACATACGTCAGTATGAGCTGACTGCCAATCTTGATAATAACAATTTAAATAGGCAAACCGACAGTTTTGCCCCAGAGGAGAGCCCTGGTCCGCGTCTCAAAGCGAAATCCGTTCAAATGAGCAACTGTCATTAAATTTTGCTATCCACGATACATATAACAATTAAGTCCTGGCGTACAGGTAACACCAATGACACCAATGACTGAAGTTGAAGGAAAACATCTTGAGGAAACCTGGACTTTGGGTCTGAAACCACCAACCCGCATTGAGCAAGCGTGGTGATTACACTCAATCCTTCTCTATATTAGAGGAGACCTGTGCCCAGCAGTGGGACGATAAAAGGGTTGATGATGATGATGATGATATACTGATAAATGGAGCAACACGCCCATCCACTCCGAAGCAGAGTAAGAGAAATCATTTGCTGATTTCTGACCCAAATAAGAGTAATATGGCACATATGTTGTTCTGAAAATTATAAACAGGCCGTGATTGGATTCAATTTATAAAATTTTCCAACCGTTAATTCTGACCATACGCTCGAATCGTGCTAACTTACGCGTACAATGTTACTTATGCGCATAATATTAGCATCCGATTGAATAATTATCCGAAACCATCAGTCTATGCATACTACACGGAATTAATAAAGCTTACGCAATGTAACTTTGAAGTTTTATATGATAATCTAGGACTAAAGACAACCCAACTATTAATAATGGCATTGGATTTGATACACTCATAGTTCTTCTTCAGCCTACAGTCCGCTGATGGACAAAAGCCTCCCCCAAACGCTTTCATTACATTGGGAGGGTTTGCCATAATCCCCACGCTTGGCAGAGTTGGGGATCACAGTAAATTAATATTCCACAGAAGAAGCGCTGCTGCCCGCTTCCATGGTAAGAGTTTTCTTACGACACCCACGGGAGGATATGGGATGTTACTATTCTAAAAGAGGATGTTAGGGATAAGACTGCCAATTGTGTCACTCATTGTAAAATCTTTATGTCTATGTCTAATTCTCATGGTGTACATAATAAAGTATTCTATTCTATCTATATCTATTTTTAACATCATCATCATCATCATTATCGTCCCACTGCTGGGCACAGGTCTCCTCTCATACAGAGAAGGATTGAGCGTAATCACCACGCTTGCTCCATGCGGATTGGCGATTTCAGAATTAAAGTCCAGGTTTCCTCAAGATATTTTCCTTCACCTTCAGTCATTGGTGTCCAAGATATACTTAGAAAGTACATATAACTTTAGAAATGTCACATCGGTACTTGCCTGACCTAGAATCGAACCGCGCACTCATACTTGAGAGGCTAGCAGCTTATAATATTCCCAATCCTGGCACATAAACCTCCCCTTGTTAGACAGAGAGAATGTAAGTAAACCACGCGGAACCAAGGGTCTGACAATGACTGCCCGGCTTGGGTAGAGCACCGCCGTGTCCTCGTAGCGGCGATCGGCGGCGATCTCTCGCGTCCGACCCTGGTCCAGGCCATGGTCCGGAGCGAGAGTGCATGGCAGGCCGTCACCTTCTTCTGCGAAGCAGTTATGCTGGCAAAGGAGGAGGTGGAGCGCGTGAGGCAACGGGAATCCCAGTGCCCTCACGCTACTAGCCGCCGCAGGAGACGCCCTGGTCGGGAGATGACACCAAACTCCCAGCCACCGTAGGCGCGCGCCTGCGGGCGGTGAGCAGTGGGCAGCTCGCCGCCCGGTAAGCACTAGGCCCGAGTCGACGGCCGTGTTTCACGCTCAAAGAGATGTCAGCACATCGTGACGGGGTCCACGAAGACCGATGCCTCCTGGGTCAGGGTTGCGGGTCGGTTAAACACGAAACCGTGGCCCTGAGGCAAGTGAAGAAACACGGGTGGTTTTTAGTCAGTAAAAGTTCCGCTCCGCCCAGAGCGGGAGAAGTCATTTGATGATTTCAAAAGATCCTGACTCATTAAACAGTTGTGAAAAAGGGATAGCGCTATTCAATCTGTATAGCTCCTATATCTATGTATCCATGGTTCCGTATATTGGAACCATGATGGTGTTAAGACGTCATAATAACCCCCCAATGAGGGTTAGTAGATGACACAGTTATGTCTTCGGTATTCTGTTTCTAAGACACGCGAATTTCCTCACAGTGGTTTGCTTCACCGTTTTAAGTAAAGTTAAGTTAATGGAGATAAAATGTTTACACAAAGTAAAGTGCTCGTCTGAGTTTGAACCTATAAATTACAAGACAAGGCCGTCATATACCACTAGGCCTCCACTACTCGCATCCCCAAATGGTATTAATTATTGTAAATGTGAGGACTGAGGTCATGGTTTTTACTCTTCGTTAGTTTTAATGATGATCTGGTAATATGTCGTAAATGTTCTTTAACCGGTACTCTTGGTACCAGTGGTACTCTTCTACTTTTGATATTACTCATGGGGTTGTTGAGCTCCTTAAATTTTGTGTTGTGCTGGTCAATTACTGATTAATACACATGCATTGCATGCTTGCAATATGCTCGGATTGTACAGTCAGAAGCAAAAATATGTATACATTGCCAAGGCTCCAAAAATATGTAAACATCTTCGACTTTAAGACGAAGTGCTCAACTTGAAGAGCATAAAATTATAGCCACCGGTTCACATCATAAATATGTATACGCTTATTGCTTCATTAAATTATGCCCACCACGAAAGGAACAATGCTATGTACAGTCAGAAGCAAAAATATGTATACATTGCCAAGGCACCAAAAATATGTAAACATCTTCGACTTTAAGACGAAGTGCTCAACTTGAAGAGCATAAAATTGTAGCCACCGGTTCACATCATAAATATGTATACGCTCATTGCTTCATTAAATTATGCCCACCACGAAAGGAACAATACTATGTATGCACGCTTCCATCAATAGCATGTATTCACACGTTGGTTCATAAATTAATGAAGCAATGAGCGTATACATATTTATGATGTGAACCGGTGGTTACAATTTTATGCTCTTCAAGTTGAGCACTTCGTCTTAAAGTCGAAGATGTTTACATATTTTTGGAGCCTTGACAATGTATACATATTTTTGCTTCTGACTGTACAGGTTACTCAATATCTGTGGTATTTTCCTCAAAAGATTATTTCAGTCAACAATCCACGTGGGTAACACATGATCTCACCAAGATTTTGTCTGGACTTTAAAAAGAGACTACAGTTCATTTCGGCCTTTCTTCCTATAGTAGTCAAAATAACCTCATTCAGTTTTTAACTATGATTTACATGCAAAAGCATTTATACAAACTGACTTAGGGTTAATTTTTCCAACACCACATGATTTTATTCGAGGAATCAAAAAATCAAAAGGTGTCTGTAATATGTCGCTCTCAGCAATAAGACCGCCCATTGTGTCATCTATTCTATTCTAAATCAAAATTCATTTATTTAGTCCAAGCTGAGACATTCACACTCAAAAGGTACAGTCAGAAGCAAAAATATGTATACATTGCCAAGACTCCAAAAATATGTAAACATCTTCGACTTTAAGACGAAGTGTTCAATTTGAAGAGCATAAAATTGTAGCCACCGGTTCACATCATAAATATGTATACGCTCATTGCTTCATTAAATTATGCCCACCACGAAAGGAACAATACTATGTATGCACGCTTCCATCAACAGCATGTATTCACGCGTTGGTTCATAAATTAATGAAGCAATGAGCGTATACATATTTATGATGTGAACCGGTGGCTACAATTTTATGCTCTTCAAGTTGAACACTTCGTCTTAAAGTCGAAGATGTTTACATATTTTTGGAGCCTTGGCAATGTATACATATTTTTGCTTCTGACTGTACACAATAAAGAGTATTTTATCCTTTTATATCAGCATTTTCCCAACGTCAAAATTACAGAAGACAGTTTCCCAAAACGCTGCCTTTCAGTACTTCCTAGTGCTCTCGCAAATGAAGAAAAGAAGAAGAAGAGAAATGGCGTAAAAACTGCCCAGCAGCATAGCTGTATGTATAGTTAAAGCAACTCACTTTTATACAAAGCAGGAAAGCAGTTTGTAGGCACGTTACGTGACAAAGAACACTACTGGACGTGCTGGAGTATCCATTCAAAACGAAAAAAAAAAAGAAAACAAAAAGAAAAATCCAAATGAATCTATTCTGTAATCTAGATCGAACCACTTTACAAGCATTTAACGCCTTTCCCCACATACATACAAATGAACTGCTTACTTAGCTTTTTTATATGAACTTTCCTTTACAAAGGTCAACAAAATAGGAAGGCCCATTTTTATGTACGTTATTCTCATACCCTGGGGAGTTGTACAAAAAATAATTAGACATAAACAGTCTTGATTTTAAAAATTATTAAGAATGAAACTAATCTATACGTATAGTACGTAAATTACGTCTGAACATCTATCTGTATTATGTATATACATCACCTTTTTATCGTCCCACTGCTGGGCACAGGTCTCCTCTCATACAGAGAAGGATGTGCAGCATGCCTTATTATTTTATCTGAATGACTGATTAAAAGGTGAAGGAAACATCTTGAGGAAACCTGCACTTTAAGTCTGAAATCACCAACCCGCATTGAGCAATCGTGGTGATTACGCTTAATCCTTCTCGATTAAGCGTAATCACCAGGTTTCCTCATGCAGGTTTCCTCAAGATGTTTCCTTCACCTTTTACCCCGCATTTTTTTTTTAACCCGCATTGAGCAATCGTTGTGATTACGCTTAATCGAGTATGATTGCTGTAATCACCACGATTACCAATGCGGGTTGGCGATTTCAGACTTAAAGTCCAGGTTTCTGCCAAGATATTTTCCTTCACCTTTTAATCAGTCATTGGGCGTCCAAGATTTACTTAGAAAGTACATACATATAACTTATAAAAGTTACATTGGTACTTGCTTTACCTGGAATCGTACCCGATTCTCATACTTGAGTGTGGTGCTTTAACCACTAGGCCACCATGACTACAGTATGTATGTAATTATTATAAACGTTAAGACCCGTTTGTACGCGCAAGTGGAAGTCAAAAATTAACCTACTGGAACATATCATCTAAATATCTTATGTCCTAATCCAAGGCATAGTCCACCCCTATACCAAATTCATTCCGCCATTTAATCGTGATAGCGTAACAAACAAACTCACTTTCGCACATATCATAATATTTATTTTGGAATGAAAGTCGCCTTTTGTGCCTTTATGATGTATATGACCGCATTGGTTTTTTTTCTTTTTTAAACTGCATAATGGGTTATGATGCGGTTTTTATTACCAAGTAAAGCATTTATTCTAAAAGGCTTATTTATGTAACTGTTTTTTCTCCGAAAGTAACAGCCTACATTCACAGAAGGACGAAATGTTTTGTTAATTATTTTCGTATCCAATAAACTCGTATTTAAATAAAGTATTTACACGCACGAATCGTAAGATTAGCTTGTAAAATAAACGTAACACAATTTTATTTAGGGTATTTTTAATATAAATGTCAACGTGAATTTTTCGTTAAGTAATTATTTTATTGAGTCGTCATTTCTGTGTGAACAGACCCGTAAGCGTGTCGACATACCCTATTTCGTCAAATCGTTTAATTAAAAAAATATTGTCGCACGGAACCTCTCATCCAATTTCGGTGTTCATTTTGTATATTTTATAAAAAAAATATGTTATTCTGATGCGTTTATAACTACTCTAAATTGATTTTTTTAAATGCTTCATGATGTTTATTGCCAGGCAGAGACGATACAATCCTTACTTCCTTACTAATATTATAAATCGGAAAGTGAGTTTACGCTGTAACTTCTGAACCAATTGCTTTGAAATTTTGCAGACGTAAAGATAGAAGTCTGGATTAAATAATAGGGTACTTTTATCCCGAAAAAAATTGATATTCCCGAGGGAAATCTAAAAAGGGCGATATAACCGAACACAACGCGGGCGAAGCCGCGAGCGGATAGTTAGTGCTGTCATAAATTACAATCACAATATTATTTAACATCTTCATAATGACACTAAAAACTTGGCTAGATCAGTTTCAGAGCTGAAAGTAGTAGTTGTATGGTTATTGTTGCTTTATAGAGATTAAACTAAGAGTCCATCATTCTCTGGATTGTTCGTAACTTGTGCGTATAAGTCCCCCATACAAGTTTTCCAGCGTGTGTGAGCAAACAAAGTTCTGAAACGTTAATTTCAATGGATTCTTCTTCTTCTGCAGCCTATAGAGGTCCACTGCTGGACAAAGGCCTCCCCCAAGGCTGTCCACGATAACCGGTCTTATGCTGCCCGCATCCATCGGCTTCCCGCGACCTTCACTAGGTCATCGCTCCACCATGTTGGCCTTCCTACGCTGCGTCTTCCGCTACGTGGCTGCAACTCCAGAACCTTACTGCCCCAACGGCAACTGTTCTACGAGCAATATGCCCCGCCCACTGTCACTTAATTTTACTCTTCTACGGATTTCTTCATTTCTGATTCGATTGTACAGAGAAACTCCGAGCATAACTCTTTCCATTGCCCTTCGTGTGAGGCCCACGTCCCCTTCGTGTGGGTCATCTCTGGCAACACACAGTGGTCAAAGTGTTACCTTGGTAATTACCCCTAAACTTGTGTACATCTGTAAACTTAGGTTCTTGTTGATCGCGATGATCGGCAAACAGAAAATTGCATTCAACTCCGGAAGGGCTACATGAGCTTTCTTAAAACGTTGGTGAGTGTTGGTTTCTTTCTGGTGAGTGTGCAAGAGAATTGCATGATTTAATTCCCCCATCACCGTTCCACCATCGGACGACCCGTCGTACGGCGAGTTTCCACCCTTACGTTGTTGATACCACTGGGACCCGGACGAAGCGTTTCGCTTCCTCTTTTATACCGCGTACATCGGGGGACTGGAACAATTTGCCAGCGACGGTGTTTCCGTCACATTACAATTTGAGTGTCTTCAAGGCTAGAGTGAATAGGCTCTTAATAAACTAGCGCGCTTTACCATCAATGATCGCATCACTGCTTACCATCAGGCGGGATTGCGGTCAAGCGCTAGTTTATAACTTATATAAAAAAAACGTAATGTTTGAGAGATAAATCTCTCAAACATTGGTCGTTTATGTGTAAAGTTCTCTCCTACAAATATTAAATGACTTTAGTCACCATACGTTTTCATGCTTTTCTCTTGGTCTTTCCTGACTTCAGCACTTTGAACACTTCACTTATACAACGTAATTTTTTGTTCATGCGAAACCCGAAGCACGTGTTCAATATTTCTAAGTAAAGAAAACGCGCGCGAGTCGCTAAACTTAAGTGACTGCCACTTAAGTTTAGCGACTCGCGCGCGTTTTCTTTACTTAGAAATATTGAACACGTGCTTCGGGTTTCGCATGAACAAAAAATTAAACAGGGCAGGGCAGGGCACATTGCTCGTAGAACCGATGGCCGATGGGGCAGTAAGGTTCTGGAGTGGCGGCCACGTACTAGAAGACGCAGCGTAGGGAGGCCCCCAACAAGGTGGACCGATGACCTGGTGACGCGGGAAGCCGATGGATGCGGCAGCACAAGACCGGTCATCGTGGAAAGCCTTGGGGGAGGCCTTTGTCCAGCAGTGGACATCTATAGGCTGAGGAAGAAAGAATCTATGTACAATATTTCAAAAAGATACCATGTAAACCCACAAAGTTGCTTGTTATCTTACCTGGTTGTCCCAACAAAAATATGGTCAACACACCGCTCACCCGCCCGTGCTTGGAGCGGCGCGGCCCGGGGGGCCTGTGTCACTGTGCTATTACTATGTTCTTCCGCCAGCTGCGTCGTGCGCTCGATAACCACACTGCAACAATTTCTAAATGTGTTTGGGAAAAAATATAACATGGTGTAAAAATTATTGGAATCGATTCAGCTATATCATTGATATAATATTAAACTAAGGTAGATACGTCACTAGCGCACTGAAAATGAAGCGTACAAAAGGAAGTAAGTCCAGCAAGTCGCTTTAGTTTTCGTCGATTCTATTTAAGCGCAAACGACAAACACTAGTCATATTTTTCTTCTCTATGCTTTAGATAGCGCCCCATCTCACTCACACTGTGCCAACGTGTGAAATGTACGCAGAATAAAAAAAATGCATGTGTGTGCTGCTGCTCCGATCGGCACATTTATTTTGGTTAATTTGTTAGAGCATATCATATCTCTTTAATATTAAATCACTGAGCTATATTCAGGTTTCGTAAAAAGTAAAAATAAGGTTGTAAATATTTTTTTTTGAAATAAAAACTTCTTTGGCGACTTTGAGCACTTTTTTTGGTTGTACAGTACATAATGTTATGTATACCTTCTGTGTATGTATAGTGTATAAATTGTTAAAGATTGCGTCATCGCTAGTAACTATTTTGTGTTTGTTAACATAATAATGATTTCAGTTTTCACTTCTGTCAAACAGTGCCGCGACAGTCTCTTTTAATACGAGTATACTTACCGTGCGATGGAAAGAAGACCATATTAATTTAGTAATTCAATCCTATGGTAATACCAAAGTTTAATAATTAATTACTACGCATTCCGTGGTGGCCTAGTGGTTAAAACACCAGCCTCTCAAGTATGAGTTCGATTCCAGGTCAGGCAAGTACCAATGGAACTTTTCCTTTCTAAGTATATCTTGGATACCTATGACTGAAAGTGAAGGAAAACATCTTGAGGAAACCTGAACATTATAAGTCTCAAATCGCCAACCCGCGTTGAGCAAGCGTGGTGATTACGCTAAACCCTTCTCTGTATAAGAGGAGACCTGTGCCCAGCAGTGGAACGATAAAAGGTTGATGATGACTACGCATGTAGGCAAATAGATAACCTAATCAATCCACCCGTGTTAGTAAAACCAGCCACACGGGTCGATCAATCAGGTTAAGCTACGCTAGCCACGGTTACTCTATGGATGGGTGACCATCTCATCAAACTGACCCTCCGTGCCTAGGAAAGGATGTTAAGCTGTTAGTCTCTGTAGCGGTACCTACAAACGCCACATGGAACAACGCGACATATAGACGTCACACGAATTCTACATCTCGCAATCAGAGTTTACCGTGCAACTAGCATACATACAACTTCCCAATTTCAAGCATTAGGCAAGTGCCCGCCAGACATAATACCCGTCTGGTCGGACGATCCTCCCTTTTCTATGGAGGATAAGTGAACTTTACTCCCTGTTCCTCATGCCTCCACAGACCCGACTGTCATTTGTAGATCTTTGGCGTGAGTTACGGATCGTCAGAAGCTTGCAAGTCTGACCATCCAGTCTTACCTACCAAGGGGTAGCGGCACAATAGCGGCGGTAAGTATCTTTGAGGAGTGGCTAGAGAGTCGCCACGGCGCCCTCACCTTCCGCCTGACGTAGGTATTCACTGGACACGATTGTTTCGGGAGGTTCCTGTTCCGGATAAGGCGGGAGGAAACGCCAGGGTGTTACCATTGTGTGGATCGCCCTAGGGACACGGTGGAGCATACGGTGGAGGTCTCGATGGCGCGTTGTGTTTCACACGCGCCTTAAAGAGATGTCAGCACATCGTGACTGGGTCCATGAAGACGGATGTCTCCTGGGCCATGATTGCGGGTTGGTTAAAAAAGAAACCATGACCCTGTCCTACTGGGAAGTGAAGGAATACCGGTGGGTTTTAATCAGTAAAAGTCTGACACGCCCTTCCGCTCCGCCCAGAGCGGGAGAGGTCATTTGATGAGTTCCCATCCCAAACAAAAAAAAAAAAGGGATCAGGCTTTTTTTTTTATTCGTTTTATCCAGGAACTGGGTTGTAGAGGTCAGATAGGAAGTAGGTAGCTGCATTTAAAATACTGGTATAAATGTGATAATACGTCACCAATTTTTCATTACATAGATGTTGTTGAACTCATCTCAAAATATTATTCTTCGACGACCTATCTGAGTATCCAGCTACATCTACATCTCTAAAATTTAGTCTCGACACAACCCACGTTTTCCGAATCAATTTTGTAAGGTAAAAACCTCAACTAAAATAGGCGACACCCGATTTAGGGAATGACTAAATAATGGAACCCTAAAATGCAAATGGATAAAATAAAATGCTTAACAATCGGCTAAATTACTTAACTCTCTGTTAAAGTCTAACCCTTTCGAATTAATTACACTAAAACAAGGAATTCACTTACGAAGCCACTGTTTTCGCTGGGATGACAAAACGACGGTACAACTAAGCCGCTTTAGCGCATTAGCCGCTGAAATCCGACCTGAAATCAAAGCGCACCCCAATACAAGGCTACTGAAATTGCTCGTCACAACCAGTGAAGCCGCAATAATAGTTAGGGACGACAATGCAAGTAGCACACGGGCGGTGCAGCTGAAACTTTGGCGGCGCGTTGTTCGACGCGCGCCCTCCTGACCGTCAGTAGACAGAAAGGCGCCGAACAGAACGCCCACCAGTTGAGTGCGGACGCAAGTTCAAGTTCGAATAAACATTATTCGAAATTCAATTTTCGAACTTTTAATGATATAATTGCTCTTTCATTTGTTTTGTTAACGCGAAATTCGTGAGTGTGTTTTAGTGACGGTTACAAAAAAAGTGTTAGAAAACTATTCTTTTTTTAGTTCAACGCAAAGTTTTGGAAGCTTGGAGGAATTTGGCAGTTTGCAGGTAAATGTAACGAATTTAAATATAAGGAATTAATTTAGGGAGCATTTTTCAATTTACGATATTTATACACATTTCCGGAATTGCCTAAAAGACCATATTAAGTAGTATTTCAATAAGGGATATTTATTTTTTCTTTCATTATTTACGGCGTGTTTTAATAAAATTAAAAATGTTATAAAAATATTTACTTTACATCGAACCTGCTTCTAATTTTAAAATCAAACGGTTGAACATGCATACTGCATTAACTACCAAACAATTAAATTACGATATTCAATTATATATGTCAAACACGAAAAGCTATAACACGACAAACTGGCTGAATGCCAATTACTCATACAACAATTGGTATAATTTATCATATCACAAAACAATATGTGTGTAATCCATGCTTTTAATAAAATTGAAAATGGAATGTGACTCCGATTTAATTTTGATTTCATTTCGGACAATTTATTACGTCATTTGTTTTATTAGTCGATTCTTGAATGTTCGATTTAAGTCATCAGGGTAGTTATTATTTGTAATAGGTATATTACGGATTTATAGTCGGATATAAGCGGACTCTTTTTTCTGCTTCATTTTCTATTTTGTTAATTATTTCTTATATAAATGTCTAATATATAATCTAATTATAATATATTTACTATTTAGCGATTACTGCGAATTTTAGGTAACTAGGATTATCTGATACTTGAAAGTTTTCATAGAAAAAAATTAAGTATTTTTTTAAACCGCTTTCAAGCAGACTTTCCTAATTACGATAATAACATTAACATTTATTTCTTATGTTATATTTTCTCTTGCATCTTGACGTGGCTAGTTCCTTCTAATTTACATTTGCAGTGATTGTAATTACCTAATAGTTCCGAATCTATATCCGTTCCTGAACACAGGTCGTATTATTGGACAAGGGATAATACGGGGCAATCATCACGATTGGCAGAAGGATTTGTCTATTCAGTGTGATGTATAGGCATTATACTGTTAATTACCCTTCATCTCATTACCTGCCTGTATTATTAGCACAATATTCGTCATCGGTTGTACTATAGGTACATTCGAAATATAAAACATCACACTTCGAAATTCGAACAAGGTTGAAACCGCAACGTTTTACTTAAAAAAAAAAAACAAATGAGTTCGTATTTGAAGTATGTGCGGTCACTTAAGTGAAGAAATTGACAGAAGAGCTTTATTTCCAATGTTTTCTTTTAACACAAATCTCGCGCAAAAAGGTACGTATCTCAGAGAGAAAACATAAGCTACGCCTGATTTCACAAAACTTTCTTCTAAATCGATTCACAAATTTTACAATTTTCTTCAGAAATAAGAAATCGATGACAATACCTAATAGTCACTGAATTGTTTAATATTATTTCGAGAAATGTTTAAGGAATAAATACTGGAAAACGTTTACCATTACTGCGGTACGCCGTGAATAATAATAAACCGCCTAGAGTTCAAAGAAAATGGCGTCGCATTCCTCGTTTTATGGTGACATAATTTTGAACTAATTACGTATGATTTATAGTTATCTTACCACCAAATTAACAGCCGATTAATCAATTAAAATATTATCTGTGGTAATTGAAATGTGTTTTTGGTTAAATTTACGATATTCATTTTGAGTATGGATCCCTATAAGATAATTTAAGTTTTATATAAAATTATATGAATGTTCTAGCAAGATATTTTGATAGTTAATAAATTAAACATGTTTTTAATTAAAAAGATACTGAGCCTACAGATAACAAACACGTGACTAGAAAACAGATTGCTGAAAGTTTAATAAATGTGGTGGCCAGCATTGATATAATATTAAACAGATATGATATGCTCTAACAAATTAACAAAAATAAATATGCCGATCGGAGCAGCAGCACACACATGCATTTTTTTTTATTCGGCGTACATTTCACACGTTGGCACAGTGTGAGTGAGATGGGGCGCAATCTAAAGCATAGAGAAGAAAAAGATGGCCAGTGTTTGTCGTTTGCGCTTAAATAGAAAAGACGAAAACTAAAGCGACTTGCTGGACTTACTTCCTTTTGTACGCTTCATTCTCAGTGCGCTAGTGACGTATCTACCTTAGTTTAATATTATATCGATGGTGGCCAGTATCTAAGTCTGTGGTAATGTTTTACGTTACATCCATAAATAAATATTGCTTGCTATTTTATCAGCATAACAAGAAATAGATACCTCATTATGATTCGGTGATGGATTCCCTAATAACATTTGTTTTATAAATACAGAATAAGCCAATCTTTTGATTTTCCATTTTGAAAGCTACAATCTTGTAATAAGACTAAGTACTCTCTTATATTGCGAAGATACAAGTATCAACAACCAATAACTGTCTTCAAAGAATCGAAGAAATTTCAATGGGATTTTCGTTTCTAGAAATAAATAAGTGGTTAATATTTGTTCAGTCATTTCATCAAACATCTTAGTTGGCAATATGGGCGTAACGCGTTGACAAAATTAATTGATGTAGTAGATATTATATTCAGTGGTTTAACTTTTGTTTCTCCTAAAAAGCACAGACACCTCGATACATACCTCGATATTATTAAGTCGAATCTCTGTCTTGTGTGCTCAAGGGCCGAATTTTTCATCGCCAAATAGCTTTGAATTTTTGACAGTTCTTCCACATAAAAACTGTCAGCCATCAATTTTGTTGCACGAATAAAAATTATGGGTCGATTTGAAAATCAGCTTTCTATGAAGTTGACTCACGAGCTTTTTTTTGTTGGTAATATGTGGTGACACATGACCAGTTTTATAGGTTAAAGCAATCTTTTAAAGACATTCTTTGAATGAATTACAGGAGAAGAAAAGACAATACCTCAGATGGTGTGAACTGTGAAGTATACCATAACGTACAGTAAATACATACATGCATATTATACTTATGTATATAAATGGTGTTTATAGAGATGGTGTTTTAGTGTGGTTTTATTGTAATCTTAACAATAGATGAGTAAGCCTTTTCGACATGGACAAGGCATTTCGTAAAAATGAAAAAAAAAAATGATTCATAACAGATAAAATAAATAAATAAATATATACGGACAAATCGCACAGATTGAGCTAGCCCCAAAGTAAGTTCGAGACTTGTGTTATGGGATACTAACTCAACGATACTATATTTTATAATAGATACATATATAGATAAACATCCAAGACCCAGGCTAATCAGGAAAAGATCGTTTTCCATCATGACCTGACCGGGAATCGAACCCGGGGCCTCCACGTCGCAGGCAGGCGTGTTGACCGCTGCGCCACGGAGGGGATGTGATTATCTAACCTAGCCTGTTTCCAACTACTATGTTGGGATCAGTCTCCAGTCTAACCGGATTCTTCTTACATGGAGTGACTGCCTATCTGATCTCCACAACACATTAACTGATTATTACAATACCCCTTAGTAACACTGGTTGTCAGACTTTCAGATTTCTAACGACCCGTAACGACTATCAAAGCCTATGACAGTTGTGACCTACGGTATAACTTGCTTTTAGATATCTCACAACCCGTAACGACAATCAAAGCCTATGACAGCCGTGACCTACGGTATAACGTGCTTTTAGATTTCTAACAACCCGTAACGACAATCAAAGCCTATGACAGCGGTGACCTACGGTATAACGTGCTTTTAGATTTCCAACAACCCGTAACGACTATCAAAGCCTATGATAGCCGCGACCTATGGTATAACGTGCTTTTAGATATCTAACAACCCGTAACGACAATCAAATCCTATGACAGCCGTGACCTACGGTATAACGTGCTTTTAGATTTCTAACAACCCATAACGACTATCAAAGCCTATGACAGCCGTGACCTACGGTATAACGTGCTTTTAGATTTCTAAGAACCCGTAACGACTATCAAAGCCTATGGCAGTCGTGACCTACGGTATAACGTGCTTTTAGATTTCTAACAATCCATAACGACTATCAAAGCCTACGGCAGCCGTGACTTACGGTATATGATTTGCTTTTAGATTTCTAACAACCCGTAACGGCTATCAAAGCCTATGACAGCCGTGACCTACGGTATAACGTACTTTTCGAAGCACAGAGGCATCACGGTATGTAATGATGGTCACCCATCCACAGACTAACCTCAGTAAGCGTAGTTTAACCTAATCGATTGACCTGTACGGGTGTTATTAGTTAGCCACAGGCTCTAAAATAACTGAAAGAGACGAAAGATTATGTAATTCACCTACCATTATACCATTAAAAACTGGATTTTAGAGCAAACTACCTTATTGCACGTTATACACCTATGTTACCTACAATAAGGGTCAAATGTTACACTTGTTTCGAACCAGCTCTCATTCGCAAAGTGTGCAAACGCGAAAGGAATTTCATTCTTATTAGCTTTATTAGTCGAGAAGTGTGGTGGACACTTCTCGACTTAACAGTCGAGTTACTTACTCTTTTATATAGTTATAAGTTGTGCTTGACCGCAATCCCGCCCGATGGTAAGCAGTGATGCAATCGTTGATGGTAAGGCGCGCTAGTTTATTAACAGCTTATTTACTCAAAAAACTGAAGGAATAGGAAGGAAGACGGCAGTTGAGCGAGGTGATGCAATGTTAAACCCAACAACACGACCAACGTGGCTTCACCACAGGGATATTGATCTTGAGATCCTCCAAGATCAAACTCCTGACACAACAACATTTGGCGCATCATACCTGGCCGACATCGCAATACAACTGCTCGGACCCATCCTCCATACGCCTTCATCAGAAATCATGCCGGAACAAGACGAATCACTTGGCGGCAAAATTTTATCTGGTAGGTGGTACCTTCTGCCGGCAGCCGATGTTATGGCCTACCACCGAGAAAACGTTACGTAACTTTCTTGAGAACGGTTAGATGTTTCTATTATTCAACCTTATTAATTAGTTAACAAGATTGGACAATAGAAATAGGCATTAAGAAAACTTCGATTTTCCTAGTACTAAAGAAAATTAGACTATCCAGGTACCAGTTTACGATGGCTATGCATAAATAATACGTTAGAACTTTAGCACAGCACACTAACCTATTTCTCTTCATGTCCCGATGCAGCTCGAACGTTGCGATAAGAGGCTCAACGTTACTCAGTACTTCTTATAGAAATATATTGACATAGAAATGCTTTGAACTTTTAATGTTGTGAAACTACAATTGTGTAGGTTACTATGGGACTAATGTACGACATGCGTAAAAGCCTAGATACTTAAACCAATACGGAAAAAATATTACTTATTGAGCCTTTTGAACGAATACCTTTAAGTTTTGAGGTTTTTTTTTTATAATTTGTGTTTCTGTAACATCAAAAGGATTTATATTATGTATTTATATTAATACATTTTGTATTGTTTTTCCCATATCTTGAGATTGGTGGGCGGGAATTCGAGGGGCCGAAACCTCTTTTAGGAAGAAGAAGAACTCGAGAAAATATATATTACTAGCTTTCCGCCCGCGGCTTCGCCCGCGTGGAGTTCGGTTATATCGCGCTTTTGATTTCCCTCAGGAACATCAAATTTTTCCAGGATAAAAGGTAGCCTATGTTCTTTCTCAGGGTCTAAAGATTGTCTGTGCCAAATTTCATCAAAATCGGTTGAGAGGTTAAAGCGGGAAAGCGTAACAGACAGACAGACAGACAGAGTTACTTTCGCATTTATAATATTAGTATGGATTTTGGTTTTGATAACACATTGCCCCACGCTAGTAGGTATCGCACTAGAATCACATTTATATCGACATACACAACAGCCAGACCCGAAACAACTTTAAGCACTTTGCAAGTGGTTGGTCATATAGTCATGAAGAATATGGAAACATAAATAATTATATATTGGACAATCTTGTTTGGGTGGCTAGGATGGGCTGGTTACCTAAAACTGCTCAAAACTTAATTATTTATTGCATTAATTTTGTTTTTTTCATTTTTTATTTTCATTCTTATATTTTTTGTATTTATATTATTCACTAGCTTTCCGCCCGCGGCTTCGCCCGCGTGGAGTTCGGTTATATCGCCCTTTTTAGATTTCCCTCGGGAACATCAAATTTTTCCGGGATAAAGGGTAGCCTATGTTCTTTCTCAGGGTCTAAACATTGTCTGCGCCAAATTTCATCAAAATCGGTTGAGAGGATTAAGCGGGAAAGCGTAACAGACAGACAGACAGACAGACAGATAGACAGACAGACAGACAGAGTTACTTTCGCATTTATAATATTAGTATGGAATTAGTATGGATTACGTAATTATATTTCTATTCATATTTTATATATACTATATTGTACACCAAAAAAACATAATTATATTGATCAAAATACATTCAACTTAATGAAACATACAATGGGCGGCTTTATCGCTAATGCATTCTGCATCTTCCAGGCAAGTAATAAATGGATAGAGAACTAATTAATAAAAATTAAACTAAAGCAAATAAATTAGAATGTTAATGTTTAGAGAAAATGTTTTCTAACACGCCACTTGTTCATCTTCTAATAGCTATCTACTTATCCTGTAATGTCTCACTTCCGGACCAAGGCCTCGCCTTCCCTTTCCAAACACGTTTGTCCATTCCCATTGAAGGCCTACCGAAAGGACTGGCCCGCATAGCAAAGGAACGACATAAAAGGAAACATATTGGTAATACTAAATAGGTTGGAACCTACTTTCCATTATGTACGTTTTGTTCTCAAATTCTCAAATGCCACTTGTAAGTAAAAGGAGAAATTTCAAATGAATCGTTTTAATAACTTTCTTTTCCTTCTGGTTTTTTCTTTGGTAGGGTTACCTGTAAAGTATGTTACTAAGTGTCAAAATTGGGTCAATTGGCTTGGAGAAAATCGAGAAAAGGATTTTTGATATATGTTTACATAAATTTCAGTTTCAATTAAATATAAGGAAGAAGGTAGGTAGTAGAGTGCAATTGGTGATTTCGGAAAAATGTTGAGAGACTTTTTTTAAATTGATATTTACTCTTAAATGTCGAAGCACTATGCTGAGATACGAGCCTTTTGGCCTCGTAATGGAGTTTCTATTTATTATTACTTTTTTTAAATTATACAACTTGTTTTTATGTTTAATTGTGTCTACTTAGTTTAGGTTTAAGATTTTCCTATACGAGTCCGAATAAATATTTTCCTATTTTTCTAATTTCCTGGTAAGCCCCATCACCACCTGCATTTAACTGAAAGAAGAATGGCAGGATTTCACGTAATCTGGGTATCGCATTAAGACTTACGACTAAGAAGTCGTAAGTCTTAATGCGTAAACCCAGTGTTGCCTCTGTGTTTAAGAGCTAATAAAACCCTTGCTTTCACTGACTCTTAAACGCAGTTTAGATGTGTTTAACGCTCTTAGTTT